>JAYKAV010003277.1:1850814-1903779 GCA_035582835.1 Phoebastria nigripes | reverse complement strand
ACACCGCTCGTGACCGGCCGCCAAGTGGACTTCGCTCCATTCACCACAACTCTCTGGGCCCAGCCGCCCAGCCAGTTTTTAACCCAGCGCAGAGTACACCTGTCTAAGCCGTGAGCTGCCAGCTTCTCTAGGAGAATGCTGTGGGAGACAGTGTCAAAGGCTTTACTGAAGTCCAGGTAGACCACATCCACAGCCTTTCCCTCATCCACTAGGTGGGTCACCTGGTCATAGAAGGAGATCAGGAGATCAGGAGATCTTAMGCTTAATCTAAAGTCTGAATTCATGGAAGATGCCTGAAGGTTATACTCATTAGTCACCTAATGTTCCAGAACATACCCTTATCTGCCAAATACTACTAAATACATGACTCCACTAACTTTTGGTGTGGAGCTATCAAAATCCTGGTAAGAAGGGCAAATCCTCATATTAAATTGCACAGAGCAATGCTGAATTCACAATAAGAGCAAAACATTCAGCCTGAGAATAACTAGTAAGTAACTGAACAACAACCAACCAACCACAATAATAACCCAAGCATCAGGAAAAGAGCGAAAGCGACAGTACAGGGATGGCCATGAAGTTTAGAACAGGCTTTGAAGCTGCAGCTACGAGGTGTGGAAACCACACAGCGAAGGCAACTTTGATGATGGCAATGGCAAAACAGTGCGAAAAGTCATGTCTTCATTTGAGAATTTTTTGGGACTACTGGGATGTCCAAACTTGCCCTGTATCCTGCGATCAAGGTATCAATAGGATTTGGAAGAGCTGACCTGACTTTGAGCGGTAAGCAGCTCTCCTTGGAAACAGCACAGGCATTTTCTTTTCTTAGCCCTTCTTTGCAGCGCAGACTAGCAAATACTGAGCCAACTGCAAAATAACCCAGAATTGGTCCTAAAGGATCACTCTGCTAGTTCTCATCCTTAAATTAGGTCACATATTTCACTGGCCACCAATCTCACCTAAAAATACCATGAACTTAGAAGACAAAGTTTTTCAATCTCCATGTCCAACCACTTGAGAAATTTATGTGGCAACTTTAGGAAAACAGAATTGAAACTACATACCCCAGAATGACAAATTACACTTAACCTTTACTATCTGTCCTTTCAAGGGACACTGTGGCCCTAAAAGAGCCGTATGGTCCTAGTGCATGGCAGCCGTGTTTCCCTCTCCTGACAACTGCAGGGCATTGCCACAAAGCCCACAGTTCTCACATCCAAACACTGGTGCACTGATCCCTGGGAAGGGTCTCACAAACTACTGTCAAAACCCCCACATCCACAAAATCTACCCTGGGTGTCTCAAAATCCTCTGTACTTAAGTCCCCACTTTCTGGCAAGAAGGATTACATGAACATGATCACGTATAAAGGGATAAACATCTATCCGCACATCAAGCCTCCTGCCAACACAGCCAGAAAAATTGACATGTATAACTGGGGGGGGAAAAAAAGTTAAAGTACTATTTTGGCTGCATCCCTCTGGTACTGTAAGCTGCAACCAGCAGTGAGCCTTCGAAAGACATTCCTCCAAAATCACAACTTCTCAACTTACAAAGTTCTCTCCACATAAAATAACATGGCATTGTCATGTGCTGACTGAAAGTTAACTCAGTCTACAATAGCTTTCCCCAAAAATCTTATTATGTAAATAAATAAATAAACAGAATCAGCATGACCGGTCCACAATTTCAACACTACATAACAAAAGCAAGTCTAAGTCAGCATTTATACCTCTTATTTTTTTAATTAAGGGGAAAAAAATTAAACCTCTCACAGTATCTATCGAAAAGATCACTCACGTAGTTTGTTCCCAACACTCATCAGTAATACACGCTAATTTCCAGCAGAGGTTCACTTTACACATCTGATATCACAGGGGATGGCTGAACCCAGGCTCACAGCTACATAATTAAATTCAGTGTTTTCATCTTAAAGCAAGGGCCAGATTGATAGCACAGTGAAGCAAAACCCCTTATCTACACAACTGATAAAGTAAGTATGCAAAAGCTCAAGAGGTTAGGGGGTAGCCCAAGCTCCCTTCCTACTCAATCTTTGCCAATTTGGCATCAATTAGACCCCTAAGAACCAGACTGATATTCTCAACTTACTTCATATGTGCCACGAACAGCTAGGATGTAACAGTGCCTTTAAACCAATGATCTAAAACTACAAAATTTCCTTGCTTATTGCTTATCAAAAAAAAGTGTCAAACCGGTTCTTCCAACCATGTGTCTGATGTTTCTCAAATAATTGGTAATGATCATTGCCTGACTGCAATGTTCGTGACACGCTGCTTTATCTTTTATTTAAAAGATGTAGTTTGACAGCTCCAAAACTGACTTCACAACCTCAGGGTTTCATGCTGTTGGTAGAATTTTAGTATTATTTCTACCAGGTCTCCAACTTTCCAGAACTTACCTTTTCTATTTAAAGCTATCAGCTCATGAAGAAGAAACCTCTCTCTCAAGGGATATTATACAGAAACTTTGTAAAAAATCATGGTGCAAAATATAAACAGCTGTAAAAATTAAAATATCAAGTCAATTTTCCTGACAGTACATAACTGTTCCCTAGAGTGTGTATTTTATTCATAATAAGCTGTAGATGTGTGAAGAACTGAAAAAGAAACTTCACGAATTTTCTCAGGAAGTTTTTCCCCAACAGATTTTTGTCAGAATGGCTCTCCTGGTCTGTATAACATCCTTTGCTTCTCAGTCTTCCATGCCTGCTACATTATTCACCTGGTAGACTGAATTATGAGGTTATGAATAACATAATGTTCAGTATTTATATGAAGACTACACTTAAAATGTTTTTTTGGAAGAAATGCAAAAGCAGTTTGCTTCTCAACAAAAAACTAAAAGCACATGCTGAAACAGACATGGAAGGATAAGGGATAACATCTACCAACAGTGAAGAGCACTTGGAAGTTCTGCAATGGGTGGGGAAAAGTTGGGAAGGGCGGCAATTAGAAATGTTTTGGAAGAAGAAAACATTTTTTTGGGTGAAAGTTAATTTTTACTGTGCCAATCACAATTTAAGTTAAATTCAAGTTTATTTTTCCTCATTTGGTTTATGATCTCATCTAGTCATCAAGGATGATTGATGATGTTTCAGGATTTGGGCCTTTGCCAGTTGCAAGTAAAAAAGGAATTATTTATTTTTCTCTAGTGCTATACAGCTGCCATTAACTGTATCCCACCCCTTTTTGTTTACAGCCTGTCACTGAAGCCACAGCTTTATTTTAATGTGGTATAAGCTCTTGTCCAGGGTTGATAGTGTAAGAGATCTAGCAGGAGTCTTGCACAATGAGCATCACTTTGCGCAGAAGGCACGCAACCTTTACTTCTGAAATGATCCCTGCCACCACTCCAGACAGGATTGTCTACTCCCATTTAAACGTAGACTTAAAAGCCATGCTTGAGCAATGGGCACTATCATTTTCCTTGTGGTAAAACTACATTTATTTAATCCCTTTAAAAACAAACAAACAAGAAAATTACTTTGACCTTTGCCTTGGCACAAGGATTCTGATTTGAAATGTGTATTACATTTCCAACGCACTGTAACTGTGTCCAGCTGAACTGGGTCAGATTTATGTGCAATTAGGAAAAAAGGAAACCAAAGCAATTCACTTTTCATGTTTGTTAATATCAAAACATCTTGTAGCGGCATTAAGTTTTAAACTGAAACACACAGAATAATAAAAAAAGAAGATAACTGGAAAGGGAGTGGCCTGCTAAAAACTGCATTAAACAAATACTATGGACTTTCTCACTTGCATTTTTTTCTGGTTTAAACTATTCAAAAATGTGTGTTTGAATGTCCCCACTTTGGCTGTTCATAAGCCACAGGGAGGTTTTTTTGCATGAACTCTTCAACCTGAGAGTTTTAGCAGAAAAGCTTCTTTACAAGGCTTAATTAAAAGCAGGTTTAAGTCGGGGCCCTCACTCACTCTGGTTTTTATTTTGGCCTTCTCTCTGTGTCAGAAGTCAAGTCCCAAAAGAGAAATGAAGTTCATTATTGAGTCAGGAGAATATTTTCTCCTTCATTCTAAGCCCAACTAAACATGTTTCAGGTTTGAGTTTGGCTTTAGGTACCTCCAAATGAGATTTTATATTATATGCACCTAAGGGTGAAATGTAAGAAGATGCTAATCATGATTTTTAACTTTGCCCTACATAATAAATAATGTGTGAAAAGCACACTGCAATCTTCTTTGCATGCAACTGATTTGGTACGGGGAACCGTATATTCTAAACAGATGGTCTTCAGAATGAGTATACTTCACACCATGAGAGGTTCACGATAAATGCAACGTCATCATCATGAAGCATGGTAAATAGTCATGCAGTCACACTATAAAAATACATTGAGCAATGTACCAAACCAGAACAGTACTGACAGATCTGTAGGAAAAAATTCAACTTTTTCCAGAATGTTTTAAGTAGTAGTTTATTGGTGACTTTTGACATTGAATACTATGCTAGCAGTTTGTAAGGCATGCTCTCCTCAAAAGCAAGATTATATTTTAACATAAATAACTATAAAAAAGAGGGTTCCTATTCATTCCTAAAAATGCAATGGTTTTCTTCCTGCTGTCCCTTTTTCCCACATTGCCTAGTCTAATGAAAGTGGCCATAAAGAGGTACACATCCAGGACAGTCCACTGTGATTTCACCAGGGATGCATGGTCATTCTGGTGCAAGGAACAAGGACCAATAATCAAGCAGTTAATCACTTTGGTTAACAGGAAATGTACTATGTTATCTTCAGTGGTTTTGTAACTGGACAGTAGGCACAGACTAGTGCATCCTGTTTGCAACCAATAGCAGGAGCAGATGCAAGAGCGTGATATTTGTCATAAGCATTTCTAAGAACAAAAACATGGTGATGTTTTTCAAAAGGCCCTTGAATGGTCACCAGATGTGGAGCACATGTGGCCCTTGAGTGCAAGAGAATAATGTGACAATAAAGTTGAATCAATACAACATGTGCCAGTAATCACACCAAGATGACATGCAAATGTTTTCAAAACAAAAATATGTAAATTATTTTTAGTTCTTCAGGACAGAAAAACAGGTCACCTGGTCATCCATGAGGTGCTGTTTCCATCATCATTTGAGAGCCCATCTGCGTGAAATATGTTGCGCGTTCTGTGAGACAGCGGTTTAGCTTTTGTATTTTTAAATACAAAATTCAGTTCCCGTACCACTACTTACTGAAAACATTTAAGAGTTAAAAGATTTACAGGTATTCTCTGCCTCTACATATTTTATGAAAATAAAACTCCTAGGAACAGCACATGCAGGAAAAGGACAAGATAACTAGTGCCCAGCAAGAGTGCTTTACTGATGTCTTAGAACTGCGTAACCTCTTTGGCTTACAGAAGGGAAGCAGGACGAGAAAGGGCACACTACTCCATGCTTATCTTTACTTCTCTAAGTCCACCCATCAGATACTAAAGAAATTGTTCATTTTCCAGTAGTGATCACTTCTAGAGATTTTGCTTAGGCTATGGATAAAACACAAATGCACACAGTGATAGGCTAGGAAACAATTAATGTCACAGAGGCAACCAAGCCATTTGCAGATGCTGACATTCAGAATTCAAACTGATAGCCTTACACAGGTTGAATTCATACAGAAGAAGTTTCATGCCATGTAGCTGCAAAAACTGGGTGAAATCAGAACCCGAAGCAAAACATTGAAATTTTGCATCCTGCTAAGAGACTTCTCAGCTATGATGTCCCCTGAAATGCATGGTGGCTTCCCAATCTACACATTTGTTGCCAGTCAGACCCCTACCAATTAAATGTTGGCACACGCGCCTTCAGTACATTCAGCCTCTTCTCTGCAGTGAACAAGCAGATGAAACTAAACCAGTATGTAGACAATACAATCCTACRTCAGTGATTGACACTCCCTTGAAGTAGCAGCAGCTTACGTCTTTGGGTATCTGCTGCCATCTCTGTAGATGCAATGAAAAGATGCAGTGAGCCATTTCCCTCCTACATTTTTAAAATACCTGTTAATAAAAAGGCAGTTGAGGACCCATGCCAGTCTCTCTTGGGGAACCTTTACTTTAACCACACTCTGATCCTATTGACGACTGAAAAACTGTTATCTTTGTTCCTGTGTTGCAGAAGAATACTGGGTTAAGAAATTCAGAGAAAACCGGAGATATTTTAAAAAACTTAAAGAAAACGTTCCGTATTTTTACCAGAGAAGAACCCTTCTGCTCCGTTCAGGAAAGGCAGCACTACTATGCAAGGGCAAGTCAGATGAAACTATGGAGTATGTCTGAATCCTTTGCTGCCTACGGCTTAGCAGCTATTTCACTTTCCCTAGACTTGGGGATGGGTAGGGAAGAAATACTAGAAGAGAAACTGATGGATAGAATTAAGTCATATTTGGAGAGTTTCTCATCTCTGGCACATTACCTTTTCCTCTTCTCTTACTAATGCCCTCATTAAAAAGAATTTGAAACTTTTCCCTTCCCCAGGCAGAGACGCAGACTATCATTTATTACTTATCTGTTACCTACATTTTACTGTCCTGAAGGATAAACCTACATCAACCCGACAGTTGTGCTGAATGGCAGTGGTTTATGGACTAAGCCATTTATTTATCTAACTACAACCATATGTTTTAACCTGCTACGTAATTATGAAATACTTCCCATCAATAGTCCAAGTTAGATTTCTATACTGAATTGCTTAATGTGAATGCACAGCATTTCTGTACTCCAAACAAACAGAGTGTGAGGAGGTAAATAGCAGTTAACTGTATTCATGCCTTATTAGACACAGCTGCACAAACGGGCTGTCGTATTTCATTAGAAAATACTGTACAAGTTTTACGTGCGCACAGTGCCCTTCATTTCTGCAGGCAACATGACTACTTTGAATTACAGGAACACTCACAGAATCATATGCTATTTGTTTTAAAGGCACACAAAGGCAAACACCCCGGGATGGGGTGGTGCAGGGGTGGACATCCAGAGAGAAATTTCATTTTTCCTCCTGTGCCTACTACATTTTTAATTAACAAAGCATTCTTATAGAATACATGAAAGAGTAAACACAGAGAAAACAATGCTACAGAAGCCTCAGACTAGGTAAATGCAGGTCATTTCTAGGTATGGAGCAAGTATTTCCTTTTGCTTTTTGGGGGGACATAGGGGGCAAATGAGAAGGAAGCAATCTTGTTACACCAGTGTGTCTTGTATCAGCCCTCACGCTGCTCCACGCTGAGCTGGCAACACCACAGCCAGCAGGCAGCTTCCAGCATAAATCCACTTTTGTCAGGCCTATGGTATGCTGACTTTAATGTTCTTGTACCCAAATATGGTGCCATGGGGTGAAACAGGTGAGCTTCCAAAGAGGTATCTTCTTAGATTGAGAAAGTCCCTAGAGAAACTTCATGGCAATAAAAGGTAACTTAGCTGAAGAGACATGAACTGGAGAAAACCTAAAGAAAGAAAACCACTATTAAAAATCTCTCTCCATTTTCCAAGGAACCTCAGGAACATGTAGGAAACACCTACTGGTATTGAGTCATTTGTCTGTTACACATACTTGTGGGATAGCAGAGGTGGTAGTAACCATTTTGATTAAATCCTAATATTTTACACCTCTCCAAGAGGCATGAGTTGGGGTTACAACTTTGTTTAAGCAGAAGTAACTGGTCATTTCCAAGAGGATGCAAGGCAATGAATACTACGCAGGCAGACCTCTGACAAGCCAGATTTGATTTTAAAAATCATTCTTCATGACCTACTGCAAAGGTGGAATTCCACTAAGATTTTGTTGGCTGAGTCAGCATGTTGCCTTCAAACAGGACCTGCCTTTCTAACCTATACAAGGAGAGCTGAGCCTGCCCTCTTTACTGGAAGTAAGCAAATGATACATCAAGCAAGCCTCTACATCTATAAACAATGGTATCATAATTTATAACAAATGAAAATCTACCATGGCTCCATAGCTGGACTGAGCACCAATCAACTTGTTGTATAGCACTGTCTCTTTGTGTAGCTTCCTTTGGGGTGCAGAAGGGGACACAACATGACCCTCTTTCATTGAAAACATGGCCAAGAACAAGGCAGARTGTTGAGAGTTCTCTAACTCACTTCAGGTTCAATTTCACCAGGTAAAAGATAAAATCTTAAGTTAGGAAAAGTAGTTAAGTCCTAGACCACCCCGATCTTGGCTGACCTGACAACTCAGAAAACTAACACCACCTTGTTTTCCACCAAGTAAGCAAAATCAAATTAAGAGTATACTTACTTTCCTACTGAAAATAATGGTTTTGGGAAAAATATTAGCCTCAGAGTCTGAGCACAGTTGTGCCTTCAAAGAGCTTCATGACCAAGAACAGATGATGCAAACAGGGGTTAAGAGCTGTGATTTGAAGGCAGCAGCCATAAAGACATGTTTGCACAAGCACATCAAAACTCACCAAAGTTTATTTTTTTGCTGAGGTAAAAATCCCTTAGCAGATTCTGTGGGACACAAGACAAACGGAGAGGCTAGGCTTACAGCTAGGGATCGGTGGTGTGCCAATGGGACTATCTGCTTTCCAGGTTGGGGCTGACTACTGCCCAGACAAGCCAGACTGTGGGAAAAAGCAGTTCGGTGTGCACCTGTATGTCTGTGCATGTACCCTGTGCCCAGAAATGTCTGTGATCCAAGGAAGTGTGTGGGCCAGTGGAAAGGGAAATATGCAACTCATTAAGGTGGGGAGACAGAGGGAATGCAACATGGCAGTCCCACTGTTAATTTTGGATATTGCCCACAGTAAAGTTTTCATTAATTTTCAGTTGTGTTGTTTCTCCGCTTTCTCCTTGCCRGTCTGTAGGAAATAATCAAGTATATTCTCCAAAAAACGAGGAAAACTAAGCTGACAGACTAATATAATCACACTCAAAACCAGAGATACAGTGCCTGCACTATCAAACTGCTTTGCAGATAAGAGATTTGATAGGTGATTTACTGCCTTCGAGCTAACAACCACAATGATAAGCAGTTCCTATGAGTAAAGCTCTCACTAGATGCTGTGCTCTGTGGTATTGATTTTATTATTATTACAACAGTACCTGGAATCTTACCTAGAGGCAACACATGGACTGTAAAAATAAGGCAATGCTAATTTCCTTAAATACGATAATATAATTAGTGAAGGCAGACAAAACCCAAAGGTAAATGCAGTCCTGCTCCGAACCTAGAGCAGAGGCAAAATCCAGTTAGGATTATTAGCTAAGAAACCCTACATACCATCTTAAAGAAACCCTGCTTTTCTAACCTAGACTATGACAAGCTGAGTGAACCATCTTGACTGAAAGCATCCAAAAAAATACACCAAATAAGTCTTTTTATCAAAAAACATGGGTATCATAAAGAACAAAATGGATAAAAAATAAAGTGCTAGAGCACAGATGGAGCTGCCTACCTCCCCATCTCCATTCATATACCACTTTGCCTGTCCAGTAACACACAATTAATGAGCTTATTAGCAGAGACTAATCACCACTGGATTCAGTAACTCAGCAAAATCTTGCCAATTAACTTGTCCATCAGAAGGCTGATGAATGGCCATTGCTAATGGGATTTCTGTTGTTAACAGGCAAAAAGATGGACTAAGGGAATCTGCGCTCTTGCACTGCTTACCTGTGACCATTAAAGTCACAACTAAAAAGGCACCGCTTACAGGTCCCTGCCCCCCAATAAATATTATAAGATGCTGCTGCCAAGAGAGCTTGAATCTTCCACTTTGTTAGATCTGAAATAGTGCATGCCATTTTTCTGCAGGTTAATAAGCCAAGAGATTTGCCCAGTCCATTGGAAACATTTCTCATGTTTTTGGAAGAGTGCTTTTTTTAAATACATTTCACTACTCAGCCTGACCTGTGCAAGTAATAATAAAAAGAAATACGATAAATTTTTTGGTGAGGGTGGCAACAATCTCCTTAAGAAGTTAGGGACTGGAAAGCATATCCTGCCACTAACGTAAATCGGGTAGTACGCAACTCTCTATCAGTGGAGCAACGCATACAGCAAAGCAAGGACTTGCTGGGAGTACACGCAACAGCAGCTTTGCCTCTTGGAGCACAATTATCTGTGTAAATGGTGACTCATTCAATATTGTTAATATTGTGCCTCTCCGCAGCTACTCCACGTATACTGACACGGTGCAAAGGCATCTGCCTTTTGGCCTGATTAATGTTATCTTTTACAATTAATATTACATTTTAAGGAGAAAAGTAACAGAGGAGAAAGAATGGCAAATGACAGGCAGAGCCGTAGCTCTGCACAGGGATTCCCCGGGGCTGGTGAAGGGCTCCAGCTCTCACCAGTGACAAGTGTTCATAGGAAATTGGGAATTGTGCTGCCCTTCTGGAACATGGCCTAACCAGATATCAACTGCCATGTAATTTCAAAATGCATCTCAGACAAAAACTGGCAAGAGAAAACTATTAATTGTTTGAACTTCTAACTAAATAATGTGTGCATGATGAGGGGGTGGTAGTGGTTTTTTGTCTTCCCCCCCCCCCCCAAGAGCTGGCTTGCATTACAATAATTTATACTTTAGCATTCTTTTATTTTACAGCAAGTATTTTGGTTTTGTACATAGAATTAATTTAACAGTTCCCATTGACTTAATATGTTTAGCCTCTTCTTCCCACAAAGCTTTTTAAGTTTTATTGATGTGGACATTTGTTCACTTAAGAAAGCCATTTCTTTATTAAGTGCTCATTTTAGAGGCTCTACGTGACTCTCATCTGGATACAAAATATTTGCTCTTTCAGAAGATGAGGGAGGGAGGTCTTTGCTTCTTAAAGGAAAGCCACAATGGCAATACTTTGCAATTTTTCAGACCAAATGCAAACACATTTCTTTGACAAGAATACAAAAAGATACTCTTAACTCCCATGTGATATGGTAACCCCACTTAGATATTTTAACCCCTTGTCAGCCAGAGTTAGAAAAACTTAAAACAGTTTTATTTCAACAGATTAATAAATTGTCAGTAGAAATATAGCTTCTGTTCACTCTCAAAGGATTTATTTAGTGTTAAAACAATCCCCACCCGTATTTTGTTTTGCTTTCAAAGTAGTCTGACAAGAGCATTCCACTCACAGAAAATTAGTTTGACTAGAAGAATTATATATATATACATATATAGACCAGAAGAACTTTTTTTCTATATATATATACACACACACACAGATCTTTCTTTCTGAGCAAAACTAGTTGGAATGTCTTAATTCTGGCATGTCAAATCTGGGAAATGGTCCATAACCGAGCTCCCTGAGAACATGGAATATGAATTGTAACCAACAAGCTTCTCCTCTGTGGAGTATCATGGGTGGTGCACAAAACCAAACACACTCGGAACAGCTCATCACTTCCACAAATTTAGGCCGCTGTTTTACTTGTATTGCTGTAGCACTGAGGTGTCCCCAGCAGTTTAGGGCTCTGTTTTATAGAAGAATATAGAAAACACATAAACACACCTGAATTCTTGTTAAAAACAACTTAAGGTATCATGAACATGAGAGGCATTGAGCAAGCAAAAGAAATGAACTGAGACCTTGCAAGGCAGGTGACAAGAAGCAACGCTATTTCAGGGCTTGTATACGCCAGTTTTTAAGCAAGGCCATGAAATTTAATATAAATTTTATGTAGAATAAATACTTGCAAAGTTAAAAATGTCACATGTATAAAGGCAGAATCCAAATGGGTTTACATGTTCTGGAAACGACTCCCAGTTTAAATGGAGCAAGTCTAATAAACAGATGGTTAAAAAAGAACTTACTGTAAATAATTTGGAAGCTTAAACAAGTGATTGATGCAGGACTATTTTCTCTTCAGAAGTCATCAACAAATTATATTTGATTCTCTAGCTGTGTAAGACAGAATGCATATCAGTGTCCAAACTGCAATCTCATCCAAAAGGTACCAAATTCCAGAGGATGACCTTTGCAATCAACATGGTATCATGCAAGACTCCCACCAAGACAATTCATTCCATATGTAACTTTATGTTGAAAAGCGACTGATCTAATTTCAAGATTTTTTTTTTATATAACATCTCTAACTACAGGCAGCTAACATCACGGGTCCTCTTTCCAAATACTGTTACAACATCTCTTCTAAAAAGGTCAACATCGTAAGCCACCAAAAAGACAATTTATTGCACTGAGCTGAGCTACATAATTATAAATTACATGAGGACTAAAGCAATATAAATAATAATAACAAGGAATGCCACTGATCTTAATGTATTCTGTGTAGAAATAAAGGTCTCACTACGGCTAACTATGAATTATTCTTGCAGAGCAAGAGGAATTACTCCAAAAGCTTTTCTATTTCCTCACTGCTTTGTATCAAACTGCAAACTGCTTGCTTCGGCAGCCCTGAAGACCATGCTTAAGTTTTGGTCTATACCAGTTTAGAGTCAATAAATGCCACCTAGTAACTACTGTACCCTGTGGAAAAGTCGAGATGTCTGAAAACTACAGAGTTCTAGGCAGGGAAAGTCTGCAAGCTGGTGTCTTATAGTTTCCAAATTTATTGGCATGGGGTCCTGTGCAGGCATGGATATGTGAACAACGCCTACCATATTCTGCAATGGCCAAAAGTGCAAATAAATAACAATGTCATCCTTGATTAAGTAATGAGTCATGCGTACCCTGCATTTGGAAAAATGGTAGAGAATCACGGCACAGGATGGAATGGTTATCAACACCCAAGCTATTAGATCTTGCTACTGAAACATTAACTACAGTGTAAAATATTCAGCTGTATTGCAGTTTTTCCACGTCTTTTTTTTGTGAGTTTGCACTCTAATATTCATAGAAGAAAGAATGATGTCATTTTATTAACTTCATAACCACTTTCCGCCAACAGAAAAATAAAAACATTGGAATGACCATCTGGCGTGAAGTTTCTGTTTCTCTTAAAAACACGTCTATATTTTCTGTTTCTCAAGACACCAAGGACAAAAAAAAAAAAAAATCTGTCTTCTGACAAATTTTACAGCACCAAAATGAGAAAATAGAACTAAAATAAAACACAACTAATTAGTATTTGGAAATTTAAACATGAAAATGCTATCCTGTCTGGAGCTCTCCATGTAAGTATGTGTACATAGTTTCCACCATCAGAGTATTGACCTACTTATTACCAGGAGCCACTAAAAACTCCAGATACTTTTGCTAAAATATTACAGTGTTCTCTTTCCTATGATAGCAAAGCTTTGAAAAAAGAAGAATGGAGAAGAACCTGTAAAATTTAAAAAACGACCAAGTCATCCTTTGAAAACAAATAAGTTAACTTTAGAAGGTAATGACTTTGATAGATACATCACATATTCTATATTGAATTCACACATAATGACAACTTTGATTTATAGATAGATGGCAGCCCATTGTGTAAGATCGATCTTTGCCTGCTAATTGGCTTACAGCACTGTATTTGTTTTTCTAAGCAGTCAAGGTGATGTGCAGTGCCCACCTGTATGTTCTTGGCAGAGACTAGAAGAATAGAAGTAACACAGTATTGAGTTAGCTAGGCTGATCATAACCTCAAATCCAAGAGCAATAGGACAATGTGTGTGAGGTGGTGGTACGCATTGTCACGTCAATTGAATAGCTGTCCTCAGTATCTGCTAGAAACATGCCATTTCCATACCCACTGATGACATTTCTGATGCCATAGCTGGGAGAGGCTATGTGTGGGAGCACTGGCCCAGTCAGCAAGGCACTTACCTCATAGACAGTGCAGGACATGAAAGGAGTCAAAGCTCAGAGGGGACTTGGTCCCAATTCAAGGGGCTTTAAGTCTGACAATTAAAATAGGTGAGAGCTGAAAGGATTTGTAGCTGGATATGCATCATAAAGCTAACTATAGCCAACCAGAACAATAGAGTCGCCAGTTTACACTCTAGTTTTTCATCTATAGAATGAAACTGTGAATGTGTTGGGGATTTGTGGTTTTGGTTAGTTTTTGTGGGTTTGTTGTTTTGTTTTTTTTTTTAATATGACCTTTAATTCCAATTACTCTTGAGATTATGTGACGTTAATCAGCATCACAAAACAAAACTTTGACAGTACTGAGATCCAATGGTAGCATCATGGCTTCTAGGTCAATGCTGAAGCTGTCTAATTTCCCAGTAAACTGTGAAATGCTGGTCAGCAGGTGCAAAAACTTTGTGCCACAAAAAAGCCCCAAGAAGCAACAATCCCCTCCCCAACACTATAATAACAATGTATTTAGTAATCTTTCAGATTTCCTTACTTTGGGCAATGCAGTTATTTTAAGACAACAATGCTGGTACATTTGCAGTTTAAAATGAAGTTTAGCTCAGACATCTCAAAAAAGATGAGAAAGTCCTCATCCTAAAGAAGAAACACACACTCCCCTTTTTTGGGGAGGTCAAAATAGCTGTTTGCTTTCAACAGTCCTGGTGCAAAAAACTGCCTGATAAAGTATGAGTTGTTTGTAAGGAATAAGCAAGAAATACGAATAATATTGTGGAAGAGATTTTTCTTTTAGTTTGAGTTATTACTAGTCATTGTATGTTATGGAAAGGCATCTACACTGGGAACTTTCTACCATGGGATCCAAACACAGTACACACAGGACCTGGCATTTTAAATCCACTCAGTTTAGCGGAAGGGTTTGCATTTAAAAATGTGCAGCAGACAGTTAGCTGAGGACAAGATGGAATGAATCTTTAGCTGCCACGCAGTGCCAACTGATACAACTGTTGCCAGAATTTGCTGCTACACAGAAATGACAGTACTAAGAGTAAACTTTTCAACATGACAATGTCTTTGCTCGTGGCAACCTCCAGAAACTTGGAATCAACTTAAATCCTCCCCCTCCTCTTCTGTCTCGCTCCAAAGTACAGCAGCAGAATTTTAAATTGCTTGGAGAATGTCTGTTTTCTTTGGGAGGAAATGCAGTTTAAGTACTCCATATGCTATTTTAGAAACTTGGTCTGATAAACTTGCTTGCACTGAATAAACCTCAACCTCGGGATTTAAATGGATGGGGCTATTCATAAAATAGACTACTACTCAGTATGAGAAGTGCTTTACTCTTAAATCTTGAGAGCAAGATTATGCCAGAAGGATGCAGCCAATTCTAAGAGGTAGCATCCAACCTGGGGTATTTCAGAGCAGCACCCTTCACCTAGCAACTGCGCTTTCCCTTGGGGCACATTATGCTCCCATTCACACTGTCTACTGCTGCTGGGTATTTATAAACTGAATTTTGAGGAAGAAATCCCTGCTCAGTGAATATATGAGTAGTATATGTTAAAAACAACAAAAATATTTTCTCTCTCACAGTGTCACATTTTGTTTAAACTCTGGAGAGAGCTCCTCTTCTTGTGCTTTTGTATTTCATGGGCCTCTACTGCTTAATAAACCTCCATGAAAGTCATAAATTTGAGGACAACAGGGGATATAGCTAAACAGAGCTGAAAAGTATGGAGTGACAACACTCCTTCTTACTTTCTGTTACCTCCCCAAATTTTAAATCCTCACTTGAAGGAAAACAAGGCAGTCACATGAGGAGTACTGGGGAGTTGCAGGCAGCATGGTGCAGCATTTAGCTTGTGTTCCTCTTTCCACCTATCAGTTTTATGGATGGTTAGAATTAGAAAAATAGAAAGAGGACCTCAAGAGAAGGAAAATTCGATGGGGTAAATAGGATATACTGTTTCAATTTACAAAGCATTTAAAACTTCTGGGTAGTAAAAGCTCCATCATGTGCAGAGGTAGAGCAGCAGAACACAGGGAAAACTTGTGATTGACAAGATGAATCATTCTGATGCATTACTCTTAACCCAGCACAYGATCCTCTTTCCTTTGAGGTCAAGACCACGATCCCATCAAAATCCAATTTCGTTCTCAGACCATTCATCCGTCCGAGTTAGAGAGAGGACAACTCTGTAGTAAGTATGCAGCTGCACTGACTTTCAGCAGACCTCTAGTCAAAACCAAACTTCCTTGCTGGAGACGTAAAAAACTTATTGAGATAACATAAGTCTGAAAAATGTAGTTACRGATCTTTAATTACGATAAAATAGTGGAAGTGGGCTGCTTTCTACCCCTACTGGGCCATTTTTAGAACTGAGTACCTGCAACATTGAATCAAGGAGTAAAGAGAAGAAGAAAAATGGAAGAGGTTATTCAATGTAAGAGTTAGATTACAGGTTTCATGTCAACAATATGGTTTTTCTGAAAAGCACAAAGTAGACTTAGCAGAGAATCATGAGACCCATCAGAGAGATCCAGTAATAAGAAAAATTCCAAAACTGTGCAGATTTATTTTTTGGGGAAATCTGAGAATTCTAACACCAGCTGTTTATACTGGGTTATCTCCTTTGGCATCACCTGGAGTCTGACATGCATCCATCAGTGAAAAATTTAGAATTCCTACATTGTCCAAGTCTAATAATATTACTCCCAGTAGATCTTTCACAAACAGTTGTCTTCTATGTAGTTCCAATATAGGACAGTAACAGTACTACTTTCATGTTGAAACTATTACTTTTTATTGAGGATTTTTTAAGATTTATTATTTTAAAATATCTGAAACATAACAACTATGCTAAAGAATTTCTCAGTAGTACTGCTGAAATAAACTACCATGGCAGCAAATTTAGTGCAGAGTGCTATATACCAACCATTCACAATGTAATGTCCTAGCTGATTTTTTTAAATAAAAATATCTCTGATGTCTTCTGGGTCTCTCAGTATTTTGCTCTTCCTACAAACCCCTGTCAACAGATCAGAGACAGGCCACGTGCTCAGAAGCAGATAATGCATGTCAGGCTCTGTCTTCAAAATAGAGTCAGTAAAAGGACACATGCTGTACAGATTGTGTAATTCAAAATAAYTGTTGTTTGAACTACTGAAAATGAGTATGTGCTTAAGGAACAGTTACAAATGTTAGCCTAGAAAGTTTGCTTTGGCTAACACATTCTACCTTAATATGATGGGTGGAAGGCAGTGGGTATAATCCAAAGCCACCTACGATTATGAGAGTGCTTGTTATACATTTCTTTTTTATGAAATATATAGTTTGGTTGTTTCTTACCTCTGTTTTTCCACTCCCTGATGATTTACAGTACGGCTTTTATATAGGCAGCTGTCTGTTGCTGTGAAAACAATGCTGAGCTTGCAGCTTTATTTTGATTCTAAAGCTGAACTGGTTTTAAGATGGAACTTAGCCAGCTTCTAAGAAGAACTATGTGATATGAGTCACTGCAGGAGAGAGAAGGGGACTATGGGCTGTCAGTCCCCTCTACAGTCCAGACAAACCAAAGAATGGCTGCAGTGAGTTCTTCTACCTGAGATGTGTTTGTTTCTTAACTAGAGAAAGACGGCTGCCTATGTTACACAAAACAAAATATATACAAAGTCTTACCAAGAGAGAATAGTTTTTTAAATTAATGTAGACAAGAGCTTGCTACTATTTAAGTTTTGCATTTTTTGCCCCCCAAATGTCACAGAAATTCATTGACTACAAAGCTATGACGTATGGGCTGAGTCTTCTCAAAGGACCAGGGATTATATCTTGCTGCCAGAGATCATGGGGAGAGTTGGGTTGTTGGTTTGTTTTTAACATCTAGACAAAGACAGCTAATTTTTACAAAAGAAGTATCTGGTTTTAGTTGAGGTCCACCCTATACACTTCACTCATTTAAGGCTGACTCATAACTTCATTAGAAGTTAGCTCATGAAGACTTGCCTCTTGCTAGGATTTCAGAAGATGGTTCCTCTAAAAACAACACAATGGCAGAAGACACAGCACAGGGAGGAAAGTTTTGAGCTTTCCCTGAATTTCAGCAGAAATTAACTCTATTAGGTTCTTAGAAAAACTCCTCCTTTGTTTGGTACATCTCCAAAGGTTAGTAGGATAGAGTTCAATATACCACTAACTCTTAATATCCTGAGAGAAATCCAAGTGTGATACAAAATGGTATGTAAGTAATACTGTGATCACCAACAGGATGCCGTAAAAAATGTGGTGGTGGGAAAAGCTGAGGGTTGATGACAGCTGTGAGCAAGAGAAACCTCACTCTCTTGGTGCATGGAATTTCCTACTATGCTTTCATCTGCTCAGTAAATTACGCAAGTTTTACACTCACATAGTAACAAAGTCCTCTCTGCATTTGATTCAGCATGTTACCTCAAGAAGCATCTTCAGACTGGTAGCGATGATAATAATAATAATMATCATCATCATCATCATCACCATCCTATCCAATGCTAAAAGTTATATCATCTTGAAATTTCATATAGATGTAAAACCGTCACCCAATTCAGATTATTTATGTACTTCACCTTTAATGTCTACCCTTTTGTTTATAAAATTACTCTTAGATAAAACTATAAAAGATTAACTATGGAGGTTCCCATTCCTTTTACCAGTTTGGCAGTAAGGAACAGCTTTTTAGCAAGACATCCAACACACTTCTTCATAAAAAATACAAGCTACAGAATTCAATGGGAATTCAAAAAATTAAATAAAACCTTTTTACTTAGGTCAAATAAATTCACATAATATGTACCTGCAGAAGTAATCTCTCAAAGGCAAGGAAGTTGTCCCATTTGGAAGTCTGGGGGTGTTTCAAAGTCTGGACTGTGGCCAGCACAAGCTGTAGAAGACCACAATGGTTCTCCAAAGCTTTGAGATTATTTCTGAAAAGCTGAATGTATGAGCTGAGCTGTTCTGGGGTGACTCTGCCTGTGGAAAGGAAAACAGGACGCAGCATTCAGTGGTGGCAAATAAAAACCTAGATTTTTTAAATTATAGTGAATGGGTTATAGAGAACTTTAGAGACTCTCTCCACTATGGACCTGATCCTAGCTTCACTGCAATCACCGGGAGCTTCAAGCTGCAGCAACAGGTCAGGACAAAGACTTACTTCATCCGTGAAGTATGGCTTAAGGTACGTGGTAGGGCAGGTATTTAACAATACATGACAGATGCTGACATAAAAGGATAATACCATTCTTTGTTTTCAGACATAGAGGGACATTCATTTAAGCTAGGGAAACAATACTTGATGACTACTTCTAAACAATGGTTGATCTTTCTACTTTTATCAAAAGTCCAATGGGAATTTGTGAGCCTTTTACCTTAACACCAAACCCACACCCTCCAGCCGCTTCCTGAGGGTGCATTTTTGATCAGTGTTGACACAAAAAATAGACATAATGTTAGTGATTCAAGGAACTGTTTTCTGAAGCTGTTCTTGGAAGGGACACTTCCAAGGCATGACTCTTCAGTTTCTGAGATGCAGTAAGCATGATTTCACCTGTTATTTGAAAATAAACACCCTGGTGCCCATACATTGGCCTGTACATCTGTCCTTAATAGAAGAGCATGAGGGGGGTCATTCAGGCCACACAAACGCTACAGAATTAGCAGTTACTCCATCCAACATTAAAGTGCCAGCTAAACTGCTCAATCAATTTATATTTTAGAAGTGATCTGTTCCAGGGAGGAAGGTCCATAGTACCTTATCTGCCCCCAAAAAATCATCACAGGCGATCACACATACCATCAACATGCAAGGAAAAATGGTGTCAAAACACCATCCTAATTGCAAGTCTGGACTGAGATCCAGTCCAGGGCTGTTTCCTGGTTCCTGGCAGCCTCTGCCAGTAACAAGTCATCTTCCTCGAGCACACCAGACCTAAASAGCAGGGACATGTGAGATGGAGTGAGGAGGATCCTTTAACTTAAACAGGACAAGCTTTGGTGCCAGGAAGGCACTAGGCTGAGCTGATGCTAGGCGGTTCTTTATTCAGTATTTTTCCATAAGGGAAAGATCTTGTAAGACCGCCACTGTGTTTCTTCTCTGTGTTTGGTTATATCATCACTTTACAAGGCTCTCCATCTGCCTCCATCCTTTCAGTATCATATAAATGGCAAATAAATGATTCCAACAAGTGAATAAATGTTGAAAGCGCTTTCTCTTAGTTTCAGTGATACCAAGGGCGGTCTTTGGAAGAGCATTTAGATTAGGGAAAGCTGCTAAATAAAGCAAAAACACACAGGCTCTTTATGTGAATTTTAACGGAAAGCATCAAACCGAAAAGTCAGCAAATTAACACACAAATCAAGCTGACACCACTCAGTAGGCCAGAGAGCTGAAAAAAGGCTTCCACGGTTAGCCCACATAGGCTAAAACAGCAACCACAGCCATGTGTGTTTTTAGACTAAACACTGGGCCTTTCAGTCTTGTTTTATTTCTTTTAAAGCTGTGTCAGGCAGATTTACACGGTGATTTGAAAATGTCAGTCCATGATGCCTTGCAGCAAACCTTTGATAATGACTGCATTATTACCTAGAGCAGTCCTGATATATTGTAGCATATTCAAAATCTGATAACTTGCTTCAATTGAGAAAACGTGAAGTTGCCAGCCCTTCCCTCATATGAAACAATAAAATGGGAGGGCTTTCAAGACTTCTGATTTCAATTTAAAAAAAAATAATTTTTCAAGAGTTTTGTTCTATATTGTCCCTTGTGAAAGTGAATCCAGATGCAGCACGGGATCAGCCTAAGATCCATTCAGCACCATTTTAGATAAAAAATCAAATTCTTTCCCACCCTCAGAGTACCACCAAAAGACAGTCCAACCCGTATGTAAATGTAAGTGAAATCCTGACCATAGCAAGTCATTAACAAAACTTACATTGGCATTAAAGAGCCCAGCATCTCATCTGTGGTATTTACAATATCCATGGAACCACTTGGATCCAGGGTTCAAGAGTTCCAGCCAATTTCTACACAGAAATCTCCCTGGACAGCTGGCTGATAAATACAACTGTTCCAGTAGATGAGGAAAGGAATTTGGGAAAGTGATTGGTGGTAATCAGCAATTAAATGACTTTTCCTGAGGCCTAAATCCTCACCACCTTCCCTGCTGCTTGCTCACAGAGGGAGATTTCAGCACAACAGACTAAATTTAATCTAATCCCAACCCTACCAGCCTTTTATTTTTTTAAAGTCCCTCTGCCGTTTCAAGTCCTTTTGTGTTGCAATGTGGCAGACAGGTCCTATGAAATCAAGAGGAGATAGATGCCAACCACATCATCATGTTTCAACTGTCATTTTGTTCTTCTAAAGCAAATCCAGAGATTCACAGGCAGAAGATGGCAACTACTGGCAGAGAGGACTGCAGTGTAAGTGTCTTGTCCTGCTCTCTTCTCCTCTTCGTGCTCCATCACAGACATACTCTGCTCCAAACTCTACACCTATGCATAGCCAGATGTCTGTGTGGGCACCAAAGTCTGACTTGCGAGGACTACATTATGCTGACAAAATACTTGATCATTTTTTAATTCCCGGATGTGGGAAGAAGGAGAAGTATGACCTCAACCACCCTTAAGGGATTTAAAAGTACTAATAACCTTTCTTGCACAAACACCAGGAATTCCATATTGTCTGGGAAGTAACCTTTGCCATTAACAGTTATCGAGTGTAGCATGTGTGAAACAGGTACATTTATCCCAAACTCTGTCAACTACATTAAATCACGATACAGGACTTGATAAAAACAACATCTACTGAAAGCAACATTAAAAAAAAAAAAACATTTCAAAGCTTCATGCCTCTTCCCAAGTACAGCAGAAAGGATAAACTGAGTAGGTGGTGACTGGGAAGTCCCACAGTGAAACTCAAAAGTTAATAGAATACAGGAGGATGGGGAGCAGGGAAGGAAAACAGTAATGCTGATGATGCAGGTAGTGCAGGAATTAATTCAGCTAAGAAACTGTGAATGGTTAGTTAGGAACAATCAAAGTATTTGTGCACTAATGCAAGAATCTTGGGCAACAGAACGAAAAAATAGTGTAGGGAATGAAACTGGACATTACAGAAGTAACAGAAACGTGATGGACTAGGTACCAGTCTCACTACTTGAAGAGCCAGTTCCATCCAGGAAACACTGAAAGTCAGTGTGATGAGGCAGCTCTGTATTTTAGTAATCTGATAAACTGAGGATAAAAAGGAAGAGGTAACAGGGACTAGGCTAGACTAGGAAAAAAGAGAACTAATATTTATGTCTAAGAAATGATGAAAATTAGCTACCTTATTAGTCTGATGTCAGGAGTATGAAAAGCTTCAGGACAAATGTCCAAGAAAAAAATACCTTACATCACAGAGAAAAGTAGGATAAAATGCAAAGTACGTTTGTCAAAGAATATGTCAAACTGATACGTAACCAATTAATGAATTAATTTTAATGCACATGGATTTAGCATAGCATTAACTATGCCATAACCATATTTAAGGGGGAAAAGACTAGGATTAGAAGAACTGTAAGATATCTAAGAAACTTCCAAAAGTAGATGGCAGGTAATATGCAATAGAGAAGTACTAACATATAAAAAGAAAAGGTAAAATATGAGTGTGCTTGTGTGCACATGTACATATTTATAGTACAAATTTTGGTACTAAACAGTGCCAAAACGGGTGCTGTCACAAGGTTGTGAAACATCATTAATATGGAGAAAGAGCAGAAGGCACAGCTGGATTGCTTTGAGCATTGGACTAATGTAAGTGGGATGAAATTTAACAGTATAAAGTGCAAAATTATGCATTTTGAAGCTAGGATAAGAGCATCTGCTGTAAGTTGGGTGTTAAAACCTGGAAATGACAGAAGAAGGAAATGATGTCTAGGCCTACTCATTGTAAAAAAGCAGGTACAATCCGTACCAGGTGATATAGTTACAGTAAAAACAAGGCCATAGAAATGCCTCAGTACAAAGCTTCTCCTCCTGGAGCACTCCGTGCAGCTCCAGTCACCCCCATTCCTGGAAGTTTAACTCAAAATTGTGCTGCGTGCAATCATACCATAATGATTGGGGGACAGAGAACTTAAGTTAGGAAAGAAAATAGAAATGCTTGGCTTATATGGGCTCCCTGCACCACCTGGAAAAAAATAGAGATCTCTATAAATGCATGAAAAATGTTTACATTAAGGGTCAATATTGGTACTAAAATCAATGGGCATAAATAAAACATGAATATATTTACACAAGACATTAAGAAACATCGCTGTATCAATCAATCTTCCAATAGTAGAGACAAGAGTGGAGGCAAACAAATTTAACTTGTTCTAAGGCAGGGTTTGATGAGTGTCTAATGAGCAGTTGCATAAATGCTCACAAGACGTAATTCAATACAAATGCCCCCCTTCAATCCTTCACTCCTACAATAATTGATTTGCAAACATATTAGGACACACAGATGTTGAATTCCACCTCCAACTTTCAAGAATTCAGGGCAGATCCCAAAAGAACTACAGATAACTTTTGCTAACTTTTAAATTACAGAAGCCATACCTTGTATTTAAAAAAAAATATATATATATTAATTGAAATAAATGATTTTTTCTTAAATATGAAAATAGCAGCACGGAATACCAACATCTGCAAGACTATACCATATAGAAAATGCACAGTTAATACTACATGCACAAATGATGATGCGTACAGTTAGACTGAAGGGAAGAAATAATTCTACTACTAGTAAAGCAGATCACTCAAGTTAGACATACTGGGGCAGAAATTACCAGCAACTGATATTAAAGGTCTGTCAAAAATCTGTTTTTGAGTAGTGAGAGTAGCCTGATTGGAACAGAACGACTTTCACCCCAACAGTTAAACAAAAAGTTAACTAGACAAACCACATTTGTAGACATCAAGACACGATTCCACAGTATGACTTTTTTCCATTTTAAATTAATGCTGCAGTCTACGTAGTGTAATACTTCAAGAAAATAATTATTTTTCAAGATAGATCAAGATAGGTAGAAGTAAATTTTTAAAATTCAGAATCCCAAAGTGTATTTTTTTTTTACATAAAGATTTATGGATGAACGAGGTGTCTAAAGAGCAAAGGTCAGAATTATCAATGTGCTATTCCAAACATACAGTCCTTATTTTTTCATCTAACACTTAGTTAATTATCTCCATAGGGACAAGAAAACAAGTAAAGAGGAAAGTACATTTTGTGACCAATTGAATAAATAAATGGATGCTTTTCCAAGACTACATCAACCGCCAAATACACATAGCTTTAAACTTAGTTCAATTTTATGCAAGAACACAGTTTGAGCTTCCCTGGCTAGAGCACTTTTGCTGAGGTCCATTTTTCACTTGACAGAACCACAAATAAGAAATGACCTTGGCACACTTATGTTCACAGGCGAGATTTTTTAAGGCATTAGAGGGCTGAAAAATTCAAAATAAATTGTTTTCCTCATCCACAGTCTTAGCAATACAGACCTATCTCTCTCAGTAGCTTGCCTCTGATCATGTCCAATGCCGGATACTAGCGAGGAATGTAGAAAGCTCTGATTCTCCACGAAGCCAATTGGGCAACAGTACTGCTAAGGGAGTCGGATATTTTGCAAACTAAGTGAGAGCAATTTAGTAGGATGGATGACGCCCCTTATGTCTCCCTGTTAGTGTAATTTCCAGATGTTATTCTTATTAACTGAAAATGCTTTTTTACTTCTTAGGAAGTTTCAGTAACATTCTTTAACAACAAGTGCCTCAAAAATAATTTGATCTCAACTTTTGTTTAGTAAACTTCAAAAGTCACCCAGTCCTTAAATTGTTAATAGAGAGGAGAAGAATGCCAACTACTCCCTAGTTCTTTGGAGAGATGAAAAGGAGGCCAGTATGAGATGCTGTTTGGCTGGCTTTTCCAGAATAAGGCTCTGGACCTGAAGAGCACTAAACCTTGCAGCAGACTGAAAGCAGATGTCACAGGCTTATTTCTAAGAGCATATGCTCATCTCCCACGAACACAAACCCATCTGCTCTGGGGTTGATGGTCATTTGTAAGCCTCTCTCCCTTTTCGGTTGCAGGAGCACCAGTACCCAGACAACCCCACAGTCACAGGTATAAGCACAAACGGCAAGTCACCACTACAGCAATCCCAGGATAAGTCCATCTTGGGGGTCTGAGCAGCCCCTGAAGTACACCCCAAACCGCATGGCAGTGGCAGCCTCCTGCTGACCCCAGCAGCACTGTGCCACCGAGGAAGAGCTGTGACCAGCCTTCCTTCCTCGCTGGCCCTTACTGACCCCCATTCCTCCTTACTGACCCCCTTTTCTCCTGCCACCTTAGCAATAGCTGCAGGACACAGGCATTGGAGGTCAGCCGCTCTTCCCTGCTCGTCGCGGGCTTTCCAGTGCATCTCAAGTCACTCCAGAGTGATGGACCTTCAGGAAGGCAGAGCCTCTCACCTGTCACGTGTCTGAAGGTGTGTATAGCAGTGGCTTTCGAGGACGTAGGAGACATTGACAATGGTGACAACTATGCTGAGGTTTAGCAAATTCTGGAATAGAGGTATACACCCAGACAAATAAAGCTGGACTCTATTTACTACTCAACTAACATGTGCCATGTGAGTCTGAACATGTAACCTAACTTGGCTTCAGTCTCATCAGCTGTAGCATTGAGTTAATTATCTCAAAAACAGTTTATTATTCATCACTAGATGTGTATGGTATCATTAAATCCTTGTTTTAACAGTGTTCCTATATAGATCATTTACATTCACACAAGTGCTATATGCTATTTTAGCCTTCTCTCCTAATTAGCCTCAGTCTTTTATTACAAAATGGAAACCATGCTTAAGTATCAGTTCTGTTACTATTCTTTCAAAATTCTTTTACGTAAAACAAATAAAACCTAATCAATTAGGTGGGACAAATATAACTAAACCACTCTAATATAATCATCAAGATTTTCAGTTCTAAGCACCTAAATGCAGATGCCTAAATATGACCCCAGTTATGATTTATGATTCCTAGATTATCTACAGTTTCAAGTTTCCCAGTACATTCAGAAGGCTTTGACAAACATAACTGGTAGCTTAGGTTTCTGAACATGGATTGGTAATTTTTTCTTTTTCGTCCTTCAGAGCTTTGTTTTTAAGTGCATGGCCACTTCAACCCATTATTTCCTTCTTTGTGCACTCTACCATTCAGTTTCCCCTTTTCATTGTTAAATCAGTATGAACAAAAAAGTAACAACCATCTCTAATCAGCATCTACAATATTCTCCGGTTGCCCTCCCAAATATTAAAGCTAATTTCAGAACTGTTTGAATAAATAGGCAAAATCTTATCTTCCAGAATTCAGCTTCCTAGGAGTCGCCATCTATATTAAACTTCCAATTAAATACTGGCATACCAGAGTTTCTCAAATCCCCTTCTTAATCTTGACTAAGTATGTATCATGGTCATATTTTGCTACCTTATTTTTCACCTCTTTCACCAGGTTAATAAATACTGAGCACTAGGCCAAGGCCCAACCAGAGGGTCTCCAGCCCTAAAAAAACAGTAATCCTTGAAAACAGTAATTCGCTGTGACTGTAAAGGGACTTGAAATCTGCAAATTTGGTTGAATCATCTCCTGGATGCTTTAAACTTCTTGCAGAAATGAATCAACTTGTTTGTCTTAAAATAACATGCCCAAAGGATTTCAGGTGGCTTGCGCATGTCCTCATATAGCACTAAGACATATGTTTTCAGACACTGAGTACTTCATCGTGTTCTTGGCACGCTGTCCCAGAGAGAGGGAGGTCATTGTTCTTCTTTGGTACATTATTCACAGGACTGATTATTTCTCTGACGATTTCTGGAAGACTTCTATTGCTGAGAATACCCTAACAATCATTTTGGGTGGTAAGCAAATAAATAGGGATGGAAAACATGATGATGTATGAGTACGTACATATGTAATTCACCATGTCTCTTGTGTAACGAGTCATCCTTTGCGAGGCTGAATGATGAGGCTTACACAATTATGTGTGGAAAAAAAGCACTGGACAAGCCACCCAGTTTTACTGTATTGCCATGTTCCACCTCAAGGCTTACACTTAGAGCCTTTGCAAGCACACCAGCACATACTCCATCTTTGGTTTAAATCCTCCAGCGTGGGCTGTTCTCAGTGACGCTTCATTCCTTTACTCCTACATCACTTTCAGCTACTTCAAGTTTGCTTCCCCCTTTTTTTGACTAGATGGCTCCTTTCTTAACATAAAGAAATTCTGAAGCCCCTTCTGTCATCTCCTAAGACACACAAAGTACAGTACTTAGTGCTGATACCCACAACTGCCCCAGTGTTTCAGCAAAGTGCAGGTGCCACGTGTTTCCGCTGCGTGCCAAGCAGACATCAGAATCGGCATCTGCCAACCCATATTCATGAACTCTCCTGCTGATGTAAAACACAGTCATTATGGCTGACGCACCCTATGAAATGAAGATATCACAGCGCACATGTACAGGAAGTTGTATCTTATTTCCAACCAGGCTGCTTCCCCACAGATATAAATAACAGCAATTGCAGTAAATTTCCTTCTCTTGGACTTGAAGAGTAAGTGTTTTATTTTTCACCCAGGTTCAAAGAGGCTTAAGGGACCTGCTCCTGTGTTTTTAACCATGTCTTGATCATCACAAATGGACAGTCTACAAGTACAGTGCCTTTTTTTTAAGAAAAAAAAAATTCAAATTCAAAACTTCAAAATACTTCTTTTCAAGACTGAGAAGATATAATAGAACTCAACATCAGCAAAAAATAAAGTAAGCTTAGTGAATAAAAGAAATCTCTGGTGTTTACCTGAAAAAAACACCAAATAAATTTTAGCAGAGAACACAAGATGGCAATACAATTACTTCTTTTCAGGAAGWTGCATCGGCATTCAGTAACTAACGAATAGTATCTTTAATACTTTACTTTTTTTATATGTATATATAAAAAATCAGCTTCTTTCTATATAGCAGGATTACTGATCTAGATTTATACCTACTACTGACTAATGGGTAATCAAAAACTGGAAGAAGCATTTCAACCTTTCCTGGGCAATTTGGTTTGTTTGATATAAAAGTTGTTTGTTTAGATAGGTTAGAAATGCTGTGACTCACTACAGATTCCAGCCAATGAAGAAGTACTGTTACTTACAACGTGTCTCAAAACAATACTAGTTACCAGTATATATGCAAGTAAATGCTATTTAAATTTTTAAGCTTTTAACCCACAGTCATTTCCTCTTAATTTAAAGATACACAGTATAAAAAATTAATAACAACGTACATTTATGTTAAACCTTTTTTTCAAAGCTTCACAAATGTTTATCTGTACATTAATGTGTACTCCCAACTATTGTGAACATCATGTAAATTGTCTAGAGAAAGACCACATTAATATAGGCTTTTCACAATACTTTTATTAAGACAAAAAGACTTCTTACTGAAGTTAATATAAGCTTTGCAGTATTACATTAGCAAAGAATATAAATAATGAAATGATATATTTGCAGAACTTCTGCAAGAGCAACACACTTCTGTTTTCTTTTAAATTTTTAAGAATTATCTTCAACTCTAATCGCAACCAGACATGGAAGGAGACCTGGCCACAAGTTCATATTTAAGTGTTTGGGTTTACTGTCTAGAAAAAAAATTGAAATTTTAAAAAAAAATAGAAAGACTTTATCCAAAAAGTCTGGACACATAGAAAAACTATTGTCACCCCACTCTTCTTAAAAGTAACAGTAAGGTTAGCCAAATAGTCCTGCATCCATGTGCCAACTACAATTTAATCAAAGATAACATACTACCAGCATATTTCTCTGTTTCACATCACTGCACAGGGTTCTGTGTTTCTCTTCCATCTGCTAACTGTTTTATAGCAGTGAAATGCAAAGTAAATGAGGTATGAGACACAAATATGACATGCTTTACAATTTTATTAGGGCTTGAACCATTACCCATCTTACACCACAAGAGACTATTTAGCATGCAGTAGGTTATTCACTGAACAACAAGAGACAGTTGGAGACAAAAATACCTTTACTGAAACTTTGTAAACTAACTTAAGCTAGGAACTGTTATTTCTGCAAGAATATTAAGTCACAGAAAAAAAACCCAAACCCTAAAAAATTCAACAAGAGCTTAGGGTAAAACATGGTACTTGATACTTCAGAACCAACTGAAGTCTTTCTTTAAACTTAAATTAAGTGTGAGTAGTCCTAATATTACACTTCTTTTTTCAAAGTAAATTCACATAATGCATAATGCATTAAACAAACAAACAAAAAAAAACCCCAAACCAATCCACAAAACTCAGAACAAATCTGAACAACACTTGATTTCCTAAACAATAACAGCAAAAAGCCATTTACAGTTACCTGCAGGGAATACCTTCCTAAAATATTGAGGGAGAAATTTTGCCTCCAAATAAACTTCTTGGAATAGAGGAAGCACAGGATGCTCTACAAAACTTCTTTTTTTTTTTTTTAATACTATTCTGAGTAATTTCAGTTTTGGATTAAAACATCTCTGCTAACCTGTTCTGGTTAAAATTTATTTAATTTTGTTATGAGTGCACCTCACATTATCTATCTCAGTCTCCTTCTCTAAATTAGGCATGTTTCCTTTAAGCAGAGGGCAGGACTTAACTCCCAGGACCACTTCCAAACCCATTCCCAAAAGCTGTAGCTGTTGTTGCAGCAGGAGAACCCAGTGGGGTTGCGTGTTCCACACCACTCTTTTCATCTCTACAATTAAGATGAAGGTATTTGTATTTGGTATTTCAAGGTACTTTTTTCAGATAGGATATGTAAATGACACAGATGTTCTATCATTGTTTTTTCCTCTCTTCTCTCTTCAATAAGGTGGACTTTAGTGTGCACATTTCCCAGAAAAAACTGCACCTTAAGGGTCAAATTGATACTCTGCCATTAAAGATATACAAACCAGTGCACAAATAACAGATAGATGCGAAGTGGTGTTTTCCCAGGTCATAAAGGAACATAACCTACTGAAAGACAATTTAAGGGAGGGGAGAAAGGAAAGGTGAGAGGCAAAGGAAAAAAACTGATAAGTTGTTTAAAAAAAAAAAAAAAAAAAAAGAAGAATTGACTCAATCGGCTGAGCAGCTACAAGATCAACAGAGCTGGATAAGAACAAGCTACCTACAGCTGCCTTTATCGCTCTAGACTTTTCTTCTTCCTCATGAAATATACTGCACTGCTCCACCAGTTAAGAGTTCCTTCACTTCTAAACTCGTTGGTATTAAAGAGTCACAGTCTGTGTCTGGACCTGGCACAGTACCTCTTTTTCGGTCCTCAAGCTCTTGCCCAAGTAAGACAAATGCAGTTAACAACAGTAAGCTTAAGTAACTGCGCATAAAAAGTCCTCTCATTTTTATGTATTTCCAGTGTTTGAGCAAAAGTCCAACAAGGAGGATTAAAATTTATTATTTGCTAGCACAATATTTCAACATTTGGGACACAGCAGTTTCCAGTACTCTTTTCAACTGTAGAAACAATAGCACTCACTAAGAACACATTTCATGGATGCCTGTAGACACTAGCAAGCTGTTTGCCACATTCAACATGCCATTTTGCAGCAATCATGAAGTCTTTTTTTTTCAGCCTTTATTTCAACTTTTCCTGTGTTTCTTTCATTTGCAATAGTCTAATAGTGGATCTGTGACCTAAATCCCTCTAAAGTTCAGGATTAAACTTGTCTGTCAAGTTGAACATGAATCAGTGGTACGCCCTTGCAGCAATGGAAGCGAACCATATATACTATGTTTGGCATAAGCACAAACACAGCCAGCAGGCAGAGGGAAGAGGTTAAAACCCTCTATTTAGTACTTGTGAGACAGCATCTGGACTATAAAGTTTTGGGCTCCACAGTACAAGACCCACTAGAGCGGGTCCAGAGAAGGGTCACTACAATGGTTTAGGGGGCTGGAGAAAATGATGCACAAGTAATGGCTGAAGGAGATGGGTTTGTTTAGTCTCAAGAAATGAAAGCAGGGAGGGGAGCTACTTACTGTCTTCAAGGACATACTGAGCGATTACAGAGAAGACTAAATCAGACTTCTTGGAGGTGCACAGTGAGAGGACAAGAAGCAATAGTCACACACTGCAGCAAGTGAAAAATGAAACTGTACATAAAGGAGAACATTTTCTCCACAAGAGTGGTTAGGACTGGTGCAGGGTACCCAGACAGGCTGTGGAATTGCCATCCTTGGACGTACTCAAAATTCAGCTAAACAAGGTCCAACAGATCTAGTCTAACTCTTAAGCTGTCCTTGGTTTGAGCAGGGGGTTAGACTAGATGACCTCCAGAGATCCCTTTCAACTCAAAATTATTCTACAATTCATCCATATTTGTTGATGCCACTCATTCTGTGCTAAGCTGCAGGCAGTCATCAAAAAGGGCAAATTTCCTGCCAAGCCTTTTCAGGCAACTTCATATTACAGAAATCTTTCTCTGGGATGCACTTGATAAAAAAGGATGCATATCTGTGCTCTCAAAATGAGCCTTCTGCCACTACCTTATCTTCTTCTTTACCACCAAGCTTCTGCACACTAATAGCCATTTCCAAGCCCAGTAAGCACTCCATTCACTGTTCAGCCTGCACAGGATTCACACCAAGAGCATAAGTACTTGCTCCTCATAAATCACGTGTTTCTTTCAGCTATAGGAACCTGTATCTGCTAGACTGAAAAAGAAGGGATGGAGGATAAATTGCAAAATATGCACATGGACATCACATCTCACATAGTTCCAGTTATTCTAAGGTATGTTTGTTTTCTCTTTTGAGCAATTGTTTTGTGCTCTCAAGGATGGTACTCTGTGTATCGGCAGGTGAGACTGAAAAAATGAACTGGCACACCACTTTCCTGAATTCAGCATCCAACTTGAAAAAAAGCATAATGATTAGTGCAAAGATGGCTCCTTAGCTGGTGATGCTTCTAAGCAACACTACACACAAATGCAGCATCACTGACTGATTAAAAACAAACTGTTTTGCTCCTGAACACCTCTCCATCTCAGCTATTTTGCCACATCTCCTGAAAAACAGAGAACTTTGTTGGCAGGAATATCAGTATCCTTCATCCTTTCTGTTACATCTAATGAGTTATAGAGATGACCTGAAAAGTTTAGTTGCTTCAGAAAAACAGCAGAAGGCTACATATTCTTTGCATATTTGGAGCTTTGAGCAACATCTCTGTCCTAGACTGGCAAAACCATATGACTATCAGAAGATGGGATCTGTTTAGTTAGGTGAACACTCTGACCATTCTCAACAGGGTCAGAACCCTGAACTTCATCCTGGTTGTGCTGGTTTTGGCTGGGGTAGAGTTAATTTTCTTCATAGTAGCAAGGATGATGCTATGTTTTGGATTTGTGCTGAAAACAATGTTGATAATACTGGAGGGATGTTTTTGTTACTGCTGAGCAGTGCTTACACAGCGTCAAGGCCTTCTTCTGCTTCTCATACTGCTCTGCCAGCGAAGAGGCTGAGGGTGCACAAGAAGTTGGGAGGGGACACAGCTGGGACAGCTGACCCCAACTGACCAAAGGGATATTCCATACTGTATGACGTCATGCTCAGCATATAAAGCTGGGGAAAGAAGAAGGAAGTGGAGGACGTTCGGAGTGATGGCGTTTGTCTTCCCAAGTAACTGTTACGCGTGATGGAGCCCTGCTTTCCTGGAGATGGCTGAACASCTGCCTGCTGATGGGAAGTAGTGAATGAATTCCTTGTTTTGCTTTGCTTGTGCACGTGACTTTTGCTTTACCTATCAAACTGTCTTTATCTCAACCCATGAGTTTTCTCACTTTTACTCTTCCCATTCTCTCCGTCATCCCAYTGGGGGAGAGTGAGCAAGTGGCTGTGTGATGCCTAGTTGCTGGCTAGGGTTAAAGCACGACACTGGTGTAACACTGAAAGGTGAAACAGCCTTTCTACAGTTCTCAATGTGGTAATGACTATCCAGAAAGACCATCTTCATCAAGAGTTATCAGGCAAAGCCTAACCCCACTATACTCAAAGAGCATTCCCCTGGCAATGCAAAGGCCTATATAGAAGCCCCCCAAATAGCTATGTACCCAAAACTTTCAGAAACACTTGAAACTCTTCAAAAACATTTAGCGCACTGAGAAGCAAAAAACCTTCCTGCCTCCGGGAGGAGTGATGCAACAAAACATCTGCTATATTGACCATCACTGAGATTGGGAACATTTGCTTCAGGTCAAGACTACATTTTTAGTTGCACTACAGGGAGAAATCAGGAACTCAGTATTGCAACAGGCTGGAAAAACCAAATCCACTTGGCTAGATAGTCCCACACTGCAGGACTTCGGTTACTTTTGATGAGGCAAAGAGCAGACTAATTTAACTCAGGAACCGCCTGCTCAGAATCCAGGCTGCAAAATGGAAGGAGTTCAGGTCTGAGACAAGCAGTGTTCCCTCTCCTTGGAAAAATGCCCTGAGAACACCAGCGAGCCCTTGGAGCAGCACTGTGAGACCCACCGTCAGGAATTTGGGACTCGTCGGGCTAAGCCAGGCCTGTCTCAGTCGAGTTGGTACGGGAAGCCTTCTGCTTCATGAAGATGCCTGGAAGGAGACTTTGGCTGCTGCCTCACTGATTCTGCAGCTTGCTCTCCTGATGGGTTTGGAGACCAGGTAAACAGGCAACAGAGAAATGTACATAAACATCCCAAGAACCAGTCTACAGTATGATCTCCTCTCTGCATAATGGGGGGGCCGCAGTGTCTCCCAAGCTCAGCTGTTATCCAGGTACCCATCACTTACCAGAGACATGCTGCAGAAGGGATTCAAACATCCCGCAGACCACTTTGAGCCCTGCAATGCTGGTCTGCCTTCTCCTCCTTTGTAAGGACCTCAAACCCAGACTGACATTGTCTCACTACTTGTTTCTATCACAGAATTATCCTAATGGTTGGCCAGGGTGGATTTTAGATATCTGAGATCAGACTTGATTTATGTAGAAAGTTATGTATGTACTTATCTACTTTATTACAGCTCATTTCCTTAGCGGGTAGCTTTTATCCCTGAAGTTTATTCCAGGAATCGATGGTATTGCATCTTGAATATTTTTACATTGATCTTGTCAAGAATAAATAGCGTATTAAACACCGTTGACAGTCCAAAGCAACTTTTCATTAAAAAAAAAAATTGCACATTTTATATTCTTTATTTTCTTTATGTTTTTAGATAAGGTATTCACCTATGTTTCCCCGTCCATTTTAAGGTACTTTTCTAACTCAAAATGTTATTTCATATCTCCAGGCTAAAATTTCAGGATCTTCCCATTTCTACCCAAACAAATTTAGAGTTCAATTCAACCCATGCAAACCAGCCCATCTGAAAAAGTTACAGTACTCCTCTTTACTTCACAAAGCCTGAGGCTTTCCTAATTTTGTAGTAAGCTTGATTTTTAAAACTGTATTTGTACAGTTCAAATGGAAAGAAACCAAAAGGCTTTTCTTCTGCTAACAAGGGCTTGTGTAACAGCACACTGCACTTTGTTTCTGTTACTATACCAGCGTTTCGACTTTCATCAGTCTCCATGCCAGTAAAAAGACACAATAAAGGAATTCAGACTCGATCAAGGTTTACTGTGCTCTTTTCAAACAGAAGAGCAAGGGTGTTTCTAAAGCCACAAAAGAACATTTGTAGCAAAGTTTTTACCACTGCCAAATACTATGCTAATAGCAAAGCTTTCAACAAGAGATTCATGGGCTGCTACATTCAGAAGATGATTAAGATATGCATCAGACCTATGAAGAAGGGAACAGGAAGTAGAGGAATGGAAAAAACAGCAACCTTTCCGCTGTACTGTAAGTCAGGCTGCTGCCTCAGAGCAGAACTCCTTACAGTCACTTTCTTTAAGAGCTTAGCAGAAGTAATCCCTTTCCAGTATTTACAATCTCACTTGAATTTAGCACAATGCTATAAATCTCACCAAAAAGCTATTCCAACGATCTTCTACACTGTCTTCCAAAGAGCTTTTCAAAAGAAGACTTAATTCTGTAAATAAAATAAATTTCTTTAAACGCCAGGATTTTTATTATGCCAAAATAATTTACACCTACATATTTACACCTACACAATGGGATATCTGACCAGAACTTGGCAAATATTTATCTTCCCGAGATATTTATCAGCATTCACTTGCGTATCCAAAACACAAATGCAACTGCCTCAGAGGCAAAACGGAGCTGATATAATTCTTAAAAAGCATTGTTTGTTGGTTGTTTTTTTTGTTTTGTTTTGTTTTTGGTTTGTGTTGTTGTTGTGGGTTTGTTTGGTTTTTTTTGTTTTTTTTTTTTTTTTTTCAAGAGGATTTTTTTTTTTTTTTTTTTTTTTTTTTTTTTTTTTTTTTTTTTTTTTTTTTTTTTAAGTGTGTATGTATATGTATATGGAATATTTTAATGCCTCTTTATTTAAAATGGACTTCTAGCAAAACACAGCTCCACTTGTTTACATGCAAACACATACTGTTTTGGGAAATGTATCTAGCTGAAAGGGTTAAGGCAAAACTTAGATGTAACTACTATGTTAGTAACATGGTTTCAGTGCATTTATAGCATTCTGTAAGGAAGGGTCTCARTGTCAGCATGCCCGCTGTAAGCAATACCAAACAAATACTCCCCCCAAAAGTCAACACTGGCAGCATTACTAAACTTTACAGGAAATTACATCTTCAAAACCTGTATACCTATGTTATGTGTTTATGGATGGAACGGATTAAACAATAAGTAAACCACGTAAAGCCTTTATTGCTGGCTGGAATTCTGCACAGTGCTTTGCCTGCCTTCTCCAGGGCTGACCTCAGAAGATCAAATACGCTGCAGAGCTATACAGCTCAGGTTTTGTTCGGTAAGCAAAGGGCAAAGGAGCTCCATAGTTTTGTGTTCTAGTTGATTTTATGGACCATCACTTGGCACTTTGTCTCCCTCTGTGATGCAGTTTTCCAAGACTTGCAATTCTTCTTTAAAAAAGAAACAGGATTTTCTGAACAGCTTAATAGCCCGTGTCACTTGCTGAAGTTTTTAACGACAACATAGTTCTTCCACTCACAAAGTGAAATGGCAGATAAAATATGCACTTTCCTCAGACATAGGTGGAAGAAAAAAAGAAACAAATGCAAATCTTCCTTGAAGATGGTATAAGACCACTTAATGGCCCACCTGAAAACCTGAGTATGAGACAGCTACAGAAAAAGGAGAGAATCCTGCTCTATTTACATGGCCCTGGTCTTAAATTTGAAGCTGGGCTTCCTCCAAGAGTCCATCCACCAAAACTTTCAACAAAATGTTGCCAGCTCTGCTCATCCTATCTTCAGCCACCTTCTTTCTACACTGAACCCTTCTGAAACAGTCAATAGGACTTCCAGACACCCCCACTACCACTTTCCTTGATACAACCAATAAAATGAATATGCAAATCAAGAGCACCTGAAAGCAGCCAAAATTGATTTCCTTTATTTCTCTTTCTTCTCCTTCCTCAGAACTTTTCTCCTCTCTCCACCCCTGCTGATTTCAGTGGGAGAAGATGGAGTTCCCGGTGGCCTGCAGATATTTGGGGGTGTTGGGGAGAAGACATGTGTCCTCTTCTGCAGTTCTCCTACTCTCCTTCCCTCTCAGGAGGAGGAGGACACATTCAAAAGATATCAGAAAGCGAAATCTTGAGCTGTGTGTCCTCCCACAACCATCAGAGCTCCTGCCACATGCAGCCAGGCAGAGAAAGAGGAAAGCCAGGCGTCAGGCACATTAGCTGCACTGGAAACGTGGGCAAGCACACGCACACCTCCAAGTAATGAGAAGCCTTTCAAAGTCCAGAAAACAACAGAATTTATTTTCCTTGCACCGAAAATACAGAAACAGGATGGGATCGAGTTTCTCATCGCTGCACAGGGCTCCCGTGCTGCCAGTGTCACACATGATGCAGTTATTCAGGCAGGTGGCCACTGCAGGAGGGCTCGGCTACACCAAATGGAATTCAAAGCTTTGCTTTCAAATGTAATTCACTCCTTATTTCCAGGGGGAAAAAAAGCAAAAAAAATAGTAGTAAGGAAAATACTCTTACCATCTGACACAGCTGGTCTTAGTAAAGAGAGTAAGAGGCAACTTTCATGCTAGAAAAAACTCTGACATTTAATAGTAGGGCCATAAAAACTCAGAAAATATCCTAAGTGTTAGGAAAACCAGTGTGCAATCCACCAAGATCTTCCGATACAGGCAGAACCTGAGGTAAAATAATAAAAACTCACTTATAAGCACAGAGCAGAAAAAGTGAAAGCATTTCCCTTCTCTCCAGCCAGTGTTGCCTCATATCACAGCCGTAGTGGAAGCAAGGAACCTTTCGACTAAACACAGCAATCAGGATCTGAACAGGTCCTTGGAATTTTTCCTTCTCAGAAAAGCAGCAATTGATAAACAACACAATTTCCAGCCTCCCTACAGAGTGTTAAGATGTTCTGTAGCACGATGGCTGACCAACACTGTAAAGATGCAGATCTGTTCTAAAATGTCATTAATAAATATGTGTCGTTGGACAATGTGACATCTGGGCATGAGTTTCAGGCTTTCTGCATTTATGCTCAATGAGAAGTTTTGATTTTCGTGACTGTAGTGCCCTCCTTTCCTTGTTTCTCATTTTACCCCTGTTTATCATTTACAAGACTGCCTCGAATTCTGTTTCTCCCTTTGAAGTTCAACTACAAAGTTAACTATAAAGTTAAAAACTGATTATGATTCTCGTACAAGATAAATACACAATTCAGAAAATAAATAACAAACTCCTATAAAGATTATAGCTACACTTCAACCTATATTGCATCCTCTAAACAAAAACAAGTCTCAAGACTGATAGTGCCAGAAATTTGTTTCACCATCAACTCTTAAATGTTTCTACATAGCACTATATTCAGTCCACGTATGTCAGACATTTAGGCTGCCATCAAGAAGTGTCAGCTAATATGACTAAAAACAAGGTTATTGCAGCCTTCACTGGATACCATGGGAAGGGGACACAGAGGAAAAGGTCTCTGATCTAATCATTCACACAAAGCAGCAAAGGTGGTAGATGGATCGGTACCTCTCAGAGACAGGAAGTAATTACTTTTAAAACAAAGTTGAATTTCAACATTAATAATTTTCTTTTTTTTTAAGGCACATGAAATAGAAAAACAGTGGGGCTTCTTAATATTATTATGGTGAATACTCAGACACACATTATCAGCAAAAGCTTGAACAAGATTTTATCGTTTACTGTGCCTTACTTCCTTAAGACAAATTTGTAATAGCCTTCTCACAGCTGCTCCTTTTCCATTTCTTTAAAACAGCTTACAGCATTACTGTTGCACAGATCGAGTATTTCTGATTAATAATCTACTAAATGTATGCTCTAGGTATTTGTAAAGACCATACAATATATGAAATGTTATAGCTGTTAAGAATTCATGAGTTGGCTGTACATCTAATTCTTCTACAATATCTTGGCAGTTTACTCTGGAGTCCCAGATAAAAGCCTATTACTCTTATTCTGTGAGGACCTTTCTCTCTTGATGAAAAGTTCAGCATAAAATACTCTTAAAGTACACAAAATGCAAAAAAAAATTGCAGTATTGAGCAGTATCATTTTTTATAAGCCTAATATGATATCAATTCTTGCATTTCACTGAATATGGTATATAGTGAGAATGAGGTTCTAAAAAAGCTCTTGAAAGTCATTATGTTATATTCTGTATCTCTAATATTTTGAAGAATTCAGGTTTCAAGAGTGCCTAGATGTGGTTTTCAGCTTAAACTCTCTTGAGCCAGGCAGCCTTACTTCACATAAACCTCACTACCTATGTAATGTAATCACTACCTGAATAATGTAATCATATCCAAGATCTGCACAACTTTCATCAGATCAGCTGCTATTTGCAATTCGTGCTTCCAGGACACAAATCCTGCTGACTTTTTAAGATTACCCAAATTCTCATGCTTTGCAGAATAAAGACAAGCAGCATTGCTAACCATCTGCATGCCTTTAAAACCCTCCTTCGTAGAACTCCATTGCTGCACCTCTGCTCTCAATCTTTTTAAGGTGGTTGTATTTAAAAGAAAACACTTGCCTCTCACTTATATACCAGAAAGATCCTATGGTAGCCACAATGCTCACCTGAAACCCATTGACAAGGATGGGGATGGGCCAAGGATGGGGATGAATTTTCCTTGAGAGGGTTAAGTGGAAGAAAAGGAGCTGACATCATCTTTCACATTAACCACTACGTAGGGAAGGGTGTGTCACACTACTCACCCATGCTCATCTTAATAGGTAAGTTTTCTCTGCTTGCAGCCTCCACAAGGTGTCTCCTAGCCTCCATCACAGCTTCCTTTTGTTTGAGGTTCATGAAGGACTCCCAGAGAGCTCTGGCAGCTGGATCACTATAAGAAAATGACAGGGTTACACTAAACATTGCTTGAATAATGGAGTAAGCTTAAGACAACATTTATATTTTAAGATGAGTGCTTCTACTTAGTTACTCSTCTGAGGTGGGCAGAATACAAGCAAAAATAAAGCGATATAAAAACTGTATTTTTCTTAGCAGAACAGTTGCTACAGTTTTACAGAAAAAAAATCTAGAATTTTTTGCTACCAATTATAAAGCATTAGAATTCACATATAATAAATAAGCATGTCAGCCTCAAAGTAACCACTGCTGTTGAACCATGGGAATATTAGAAACAGTCCAAACTTCTTTAGTTACCAAAAAGCTATGGAAAGGATGGGTTCTAACTTCCCCGTGAGAGTTTAAATCCCAAAGCCAATACTTCCAGTGCTGAAGGCTGTTGGTATGATTTGATGAACTACCGTCATGCTGGGTTTCATGGATTCTCCTTACATGAAAAGAATAATCCATAGCAGAATGCAACTGTCCTTATGGTTTCTGTATTTACAGATTTCCTTTTTATTGTTGCTAAGCTTAAATTAGGAATTTGTGTGGCTCATCTGCACTCAGTTCCCTGTCCGTCTTCTGTCTCCTCCAGGACACTGCATTTGTTGCTGTTGTGAATGAATTCAGTGTTTTCTCGGTAGGGGGGGAGGAGAAGGGAGGAAAAACCCTCGCCTGGGGCTAAAGCCACACATTGGGATTAACTGTGTTGGGGTTTTTTTTTTAATTTATTTTCTGTTTTAAAGAAAAAGCTTCCCTCTGGTTTTTCCTCAGGAGACATTTAACTCCTAAATATGTTTTGATGTCATTTACAACATGCTTATAAACATGCCAAAACAAGCGTTGTTTCATGGAAAATAAAAAGCCCCAACAATTCATTTGATACCCGTTACAGAGCAGCTGTGCTTACGCTCTGCTGGAACAGCAGGGCTGTATTTAGCAATCTGTGCTATCTCCCAAACCAGGTAAGAGGGTCACCAAGCCCCACTTCGGTCATCTCAGGAACCCACATCCTCTGTCAAGGCCTGCGTGGGTGGAAGGACCGTGGAAAGAAGGTTGAGTTACGCTTCTTCTGAACAAACCACAAATGAATAGGAAGAGCAAATTTCATCCTATTGCCATGCTTTAAGAAAGGAAAAATCAGATGACCTGACAGAGTCTTTCCGTTTCTCTTTCACATAGTGCCACTCGACCTTCCTCCAGTGATGGAGGCAAGAGGCAGCACATCCCAAAGCAGCCCAGACATCTGCAGCAGCTCCCTCTACTCCATCACCAGCTGTGATCTGAGCACTGATGCTGCGCACTGTTCATGGGCAGCAGCTCCAAGGGGATTCCTCACAAGAAAAAGCACGCTGATTTATAACGTATGATAGTGCAAGAAATAAGAAAGAGATTTCCAATGCAACCAGATGCTTCAACACAATCTCCCTTAAGTAATGGATCCTTGGGTATGCTATTTTTACAGGTTACCTACTCAATTATTATGATTCAGTCCTACCCACTCAGCATCACTTTTAAATGCAGCCTGTTGATCCTGTTCACATCACATTCACAGGGTATGTCTCACTGTCATTTACAAGCACGCCTGAGGTTTGGATTGCAAGAGGCCACCGCTTTGCCTTAATCCCTTCCTAAACATGCAGCTCCAAATAAAAATCTACAGAGATCAGGAATCAGGCCTAAACCAGCAGGAAGCTAGTTTTAAAAATACTTTTTTTCCTATTTGAAAGAAAGTCAAGCGTCTGTTTTCTAAGATTTTAACCTGTTCTCATTTTCCCAATTCTCTTCACCACCATGAATACGAGTAGAGAGTCTCACAGACAGCAGGAGCTAAGACTTTAAAACAAAGGAAAACAAACAAGATAAGGAAGCTAAAATAAAAGTCTCCCAAATTTTGCACAGGTTTTTGTAGTCTCATCTTTCTCACCCCTATACTTCATAAAGATATTTAGCAAATAGTAAAGTGTGGAAAATTCATCCCAAAAGCATCTATAGACCTCAGTAAAAGTCAGAATGTACGTGATAAGGTTGCACCATTTTTCAACCTGTTGTCCTTGCTTGCTGCTCTCCCTTTTCACACCACGTGTCTATCAGTCCTGTCAATTTAGACTGCAAGGTCTTTGAAAGTAACATATACTATACTTGTATAATCACTACTACAAGTCCCTCTTTCAGCTGGTACTTCTACTTGCTACTAGTTTAAGCAATAAAAACCCTCCAAAATAACAGACTAATTATTTTAAAGTAAACAAAACAAAACAAAAAAAGTAAGAATGAGTCATACTAATGCACTAAAAAAAAAAAAGTGGCGGGGGGAGGTTTGCTTTTTGCTTTGTAAACTCTTTCTTCCTCCTTTAGCCACAGTAGGTTTTCTTTAATCCCAAGGACCTAAGTTTGCACGATCCCCGAGGGTTGCTTTAGCACACCAAAAATAGCAAAAAGCAAAACAACCGTGGTACAGCCTAAAAGCAGATGGGGGTCAACCACACTCCTGTATGCTTGGATCTCTGTGTAATCCACTGAGTTTCTGTAGGCTTTTTTCTTCCCAGTGCTTTGCAGAATACCTAGTGGTTTAGGTATCATATATAGAACAATATATAGATAGGATGACATCAATATATACTAATAGCTCACATACATAGCCAACTGACTAGGTCAATCCACAGAAAGCAACAGTTCCCACACTCAAGACATTTTTTTGGAAATATAATAGGGAAAAAGAGCAACAAAAGTACTTGTATGTTTTCTGCTGAAAACACTTTTCCTGCTCCCGCTCTATTACACCTTCAGAGAAGGGCTTTTGCTTTGAACAACTGCCTGTTCTTTAACTTCATCAATGACAAGACAGGAATGGCTGCTGGGAATGAGTCAGTAGGATGCAGTACAGGGTTCTGGTGTTGCCTCTTGCCTGATCTGGGAAGTTACCACAACATTTTCCTTTTAGAGATTTCTAACACTCGGAAACAATGTTATCTTATCTTCCCCTTTTGGTGAGACATTTGTCTGCGACTGCCTTCCAGCTCTTGTCGTGGTGCCCTTCCCCTCCTCTTTTTCCCATCTGCTATTCCTCTGCTTTGGTCCAAATGCCCTAATCCGATGACACTGGTGCTGTAATCAGTGATTTGTATGCGATCCAGTACCCCAATTCAAATTTCTCCTTCCTCTTGCATTCCTTGACTTCCCAAGGATTATTTACTGATTTTATACGTTATCTAGTGAACCACTGCACTCTGAAAGTAGTTTTCTGAAACTAAGTAGATTTAAAAAAAAGAAAAATATTTTATGCATTACAAAACCTTTAAAAAGATTGTCTGAATCATGTTGTTTTGCTTAAGAAAAAATAAATTCTTTACAGTTACACTACAATACAGATCAGGAACTCTAAATCACCCTTCAAAACAAATGTCACAACAATAGGTAAACATTACAGTGCACACTTCCGTGCATCTCTATTACAAATGTTTTGCAGGCACAGCAAGCCTGACAAAGAGAAGACAGCACTAAAATTCAGGGGCTTCTGCCATTAACCAGTTTCACCAAGAAGCTTAGAGTTTTGCTCACAGGTTTTGATACCCTGTCCCTTCCTTTTATCATTATGGTCATAGTACCTAATCAACCAGCGATCTCAGAAAACAGAATATAATAAAAACAAGCGTAGCAGTTATCTGGTAGACAAATTAGAATTTTATTAAACAAAAACATTACGTTATGTCCAGAGATAAGGCTGAAGTCTTTGAAAAGCCCTGTTAGACACAGCTATACCATTTGATATATATAAAGCAAGGTTTTTGACAGACATCTGATAATTGCAAATTTCTCCCTTCCCCTCATACATAAATGTTACATTTTTTAATGAGCCATTCTCTGTTCCAAAACTAATTAAAATTTAACTGCATATAATTTGGACTTTAAAACAACAACAAAAAAAGGTTATAAAGGAGGAGGGAGAAATCTAGACACCTAAAAGATGCAGCTTCCCTACTTCTGGTATTTGCATGCCAGTTTTCAAAGCTGAATCATGAAGACAAAGAGGGAAGAAGGACCAAATCATCAGACCCATAATCTATACAAATCCTAAAATGATACATCACCTGGCAATAGTGCCAGGAAACAGGTGCTAATGAGAAGCAGGTCAGAAAGACTGGAATGTTCTATGCTGACCAAAGATAGCTGCAGGTGGTTCAAAGCAGCTCTGATTTGCAGCCTCCAGAAGCACTCTTTCTTTAATTAAAGATAGGAGAGACGGAAAAATAAAAATAAAAATCAAGAATAGAACAAGTTAGCCGTGAAGTGGCTAACTAGCTGGATTCCCAAATTTACAATACCCAAAGGAAAGACCGCTCAATGAAATCTGCTCTTCACTGGTAGCAAGATGCCAGGGTGAAAAAGCCAAAGCCTTGAGCAGAAGTAAGGGTGCAGTTTGGGAAGCAGTTCTTTTGGTTATGGTGTGCTAGCTTCAGCACCACTCACTGTGGGGGAACTTGTTCTCATTCCCATGGCAGCCCTTTCAGCTGTGGCAATACGTTCCGTGTGGGACTATGCATTGGGTCAGATAGGAAGAAGTTGGTAATTTTTAAACACAGCTCAGATCCCTGAACTAATGTGCTTGATCTAGACATTTACAGGTTGATAAACAAATGCCTGATCTTGCATCTGTTAAAATAATTGTAACTTATTCTCTTGCTCTGGTCTGGTCCAGTCCTGCAAGGACAATACTGCCAAGGTTATCTGGCAGACAGAAAGTGCCCCTGTCTGTGACGATCTGTAGGCTTAGTCTCAAAGCTACTCATTTTGAACACATTTGGGGAGAACGGGGTGGGGTTGGTGGCACTGGGATGTGCTATTACCAAGCTGGAAGTAGTAGTCTGGAAAGAGGTGAAAGCAAGCGCTAGTCAATGGAGAACAAACTCTCAGAGTAGATGCAAACCTAAAGGCAAAGACAGAAACCTGGGAACACTTATTACCCTGTGGGGTCCAATGCACAACACCGCAATTTTAGACTTGGCTGAAATGATATGCCTCTTGCTTCACACCACCAGTACAGGAAGATATTTACTTCCCTTACTGCTCCAGGTCTTGTCTATTACTATTGAATTCTTAAAATACAGTCTTCCAGGTCACTAATGCAAGAGCAAAAGGTCAAGAAGCAATAAGCCCATAATAGAAAATATGTCCACTCAATGACTAAGTGTTCCTCACCTACGATTATGTTTTCAGATCTACCAATAAGCCATTCTTAACACCCTTAGCATTTATAATATTAGTTTGGCAATGTATTTCTTCAATCAGCATGTATAATTAACCAAATGAAAACAAGTCAAACACTCTTGTCCAAGCAGCATACCATAATCACCAAAATTATTAGCCACATCTGTAGTCTCTGGCAAGCTACTGCAAATTATTTTCATATGATCTAATTTCCAGTCAAGGAGGATAAAATTGACATGTACATTATCTATAACTGGATTTTTGCCTGGACTGCTTTGCCTAACAGGACAAATTCAGGTCATCCTGTTTTCTCCTTATAAAACACTGGCATAACAAACTTTTTCTTTCAGTTACATGCAACCCTTGCCGTGTCCCCAGGCTTACTGAAAAACAGGTCAAGTCTCTTCCATAACCTTTTCAAAGGCCAAATTGAGAAGTCAGTATCCATAACCAGCTTCCCTCCCAGATCTCTTGTAGCTCAAACCAAGAAAGAAAAAGATGACTTTGTACAGTTTTGTTTTGGTTTTAAACTGCTTGAGGTCAGGTGAAAGCACAGCCTACATCAGAAAACAGCAAGTGACCAGGTAGAGGACACCATACAAGCAAGATGTCAAGGAAGGGAGAATAAGCAAATGTGGTTATTTCTACACCTGGCAAAGGACACGGGATTTCAAAGAGCAACTTGCTGACACAGGCTCTGAATAAGCGACAGAAAACAACAGTGAGTGGGCTTCAAAAATTAACCCGCTGAAATGACATTTCAGCATAACGAAGTAGTCATGTTTGTACTTTTACAGATAAAAAAAAATCAGAAGGAAAATTGTGTTAGTCTCAACATGAGACAGATTCTGTGGTTATTGTATCAGCAAAACTTTCACCTTATGCCTATATAGCTTTACAGCTCAGCTGCACCTGTGTATTTTCACAAGAGGAAGGGAGGGAAAAATTCAGTAAAGATTAAATTAGAGCTTCATTAATACCACAAAGCTGCCCAAAACTGAGCGACTGCTAAAAAAAAGTGTGCTGCCAACATATCCTTTGCAATAACTCACATTCGTTTAAAGAAGACGCAACATCCACACTAAGTGCACAGCACTTCAAAAAACAACACCAGGGTGGTTAGAAGACCGTTACTACGAAGGACAAATCCATTGCTGGCAATATGTCATTCGAATACCGATAAACCGAAAAGAAGCACAAGCCTGCGATAAGATGCAACAATTTGGCTATGAGCCTGGAGCGAGGGGCCACGTATCAAGAGACATCCTCCTTCCTCCAATTCCCCTGCTGTTTCGGAGAGTGGAGGCTGGGCCAAGGCTATGCTGGATATACTGCGCATTCCTGGAGATGCAAGCCAGCCCCACAACCTGGGGGGGACAGCCAAGTCCCCAACGGCACCCCCCTCCATGCACAGCAGCCCCCACTGGAAAGAACCAACAGCGACATGTGAACAGCCTCTGCTCCACGCCGCAGGGATGCTGCAGGGATGCCGTGGGGATGCTGTGGAAAATGCCGTGGGGATGGGAAGAGCTGACCTCTGCACCGCCACGCTGCCTGGACACAGCTGGGCTCGGAGAAAGAAGCTGCTCTTCTTTTCACCCTTCTGAAAGTGACCAAACAGCTCTAATATAATCTATCAAAAATTTTCTATATAGAAACAGCTATCGGTATTTCCAGGACTTCGGTCTCTAGCATTGCTGTGTATTTGTGCGCATCCTGAGTGCATGCACTTGATGGGCTAGCCAACATGTGTTCAACTGAAGATGCAGCAATGCTTTCTTCGAAGAAAAACAAAAARAACCCCAAAATGTTTATTTTCAGGTAAATGTAAATTGCACATCCCTAGGAGGGACTAAAACTTCTTATTTCTAAGAGAGTAAAATGACAACTTTTTGAAGTTTTAAAATGACTTTTAGCAGCAGACTGTAATTCTGCTGTTGGACATTTTATATGGTTGGCAAATTTGCTCAGCCTAATTAAATGCGCCTCATAGACAGTGGGAACTTGAACTGTTTTCCAACCCAACCTAACCTTAGAAAATAAGATAAAGGGAAAGCTAATGTCATCTTGGTATTATGCTTGTAGAAAACTGCAGAAGGAGCACTGGATATTACCATTCTCACAACAGATTAGTAAAAATACTGCAACATGGTAAATACGCAAAACTTTTTAAAAAACAAGCTCTTCCCAGCCATTCAGCTTAGAACATTATTCTCACATCCTCACTTAGATGTGTGTTAAAATACTTCCATGTATTGGTTTTTATGATTAGAACATGCAAATGGCACTTAAAAAAGTCCAACAGCCAACATTAAAGAACATAAATGTGTTCCTGAATAATTTAACGGTTATTTCCCAGTTTCACTCCAAGCCCTCAAGCCACTCCGTGGGTGTAACCTGCTCTAGACTCAACCGTGGCTGTGTACTTTGGCACTGAGTCAAAACAGAGAGGTTATTGTTTGATTTATATGCCAAGAGCCTCTTAGATAAAGGGCTAATGGCAGGCTGATAGCTTCAGCTTTTGCATGTGGTGTTTATACAGACCCTTCTTTCCTCTCCCTCCTTTCTGTGTATACTCCAGGAAGGCTGTGTCACATCAAGATCAAGTTAATTAATTAACTCATACTAGCACAATTTGATTGATAAAACAATTGATTCACTAAAGGTCATGGGGAGTGCTGTTAAAACACCAATTTTTCTCCCTTAACAATGCATAAGGTTTTGAGAGTTGCATTTTTCTACACTGCAAACAGCAATTTTAAAGCAATAATCACACTACAATAATTGATGGAAGACGCTATGAGAAATTAATGTGTCAAAGTGCACTGCAAAGTTCAGAAGAGTCACATAAGAGAATTTTCTATATTGTTAGTTCTGCAAACTATTGAACTTTCCCTAAAAGAAAACTAGAGGCCTTGCCTATGTGATACTCTTTGCTATTTACTACGTCCAAACTAGGAGTATTTCCTAGTACATAAATGTTTCTGTACTGTTAAAATACTTCTATAGGGAACATAGTCCTATATGACAAAATTATTATTTATTAGATGTTAGAAAACTTCATTATCAAATTATACAATTAGATTACTTTTCTGCAAGACACAAGCAGCATAAATTTTCAATTAAAAAAAAATCTCATTCTAAAGATACAGAAAAAAAATCATTAAAAATAGACTAGATTCTTAATAGCCTTTTGCCACCAATTTATTTTAAAAAACTTATTTTAAACAGCAGACAGATAAAACAGAAGCTGCCAGGCATTTTAAAAGCAGTTCTGAGATAATATTCAAGGTGTTGCAAATCAGCTTGCAGCCAGCAAGGCTAAAGCATATGAGCAAAAATGGGAGCTGATGATCAGCCACAAAGTTTACAATAGATTCTCCTCTGGACTATCTAAAGTATTTGTAAGTAATAAGTGTTAGAAGTAACACATTTTTACCAGGAGTTTCACTCCTGGTCAGTTCACTGTATGTTGTTCAATGTACAGGTATACATACCAAGAAGGTACAGTATTAATTGGGACTAATACAGATGACTTGTTCATAAAAAGACATGATTTGCCACTAGAAGTCAAAAATTCCATAATATTTTGCTCCTCTCCCCTGTTTTCACCTTAGCATGGATCCCCCTATGCCAGTAATACTGACCCAGCATGCAGGATCACTTTGCAAACCAAACTGGGAAGCAGAGAACTTGCTTTGCCTAGTCCTCGACAACCAGGAGGGACTGCCAGGCAGCTCCACAGCATACAGCCCAAGTTTTCCTTCGTTACTGGTTTCGCATATAGCTGACTCAACGTGGCCATAAAACAAACGGGCAGAGCACAGGGGTTACTCTTTGAAAGCTCCGGCTCACAAACAAAGGGTATGCTGTCCAGTGCGCCAGGGAAAAGTTGGTTAAAACACAGCAATAAGAGAAGGAACAGTTATTATATGCAAGTTATTATATTCAAGCTATTATATTTAGCTTCATAAAGGCATACCTACAGATACTGACACTTCAGGGCAATGCTGTACACCCCATCAAGTTCACTTAAATTTTGCAATCATTTTCAGATGCAGCTGAAAAAACAGGCTGTTAATTACCATTAGGAGAAGAGAAAATAAGATTCACCAGACACGACCAATGACTAAGACCAACAGGAATAGGAAAGTATTCTTYGAATTTGTTACTGAGCATCATGAGAGAGTAAGTTTTGGTTCATCTTACAATGAAGCATATGAAGTATGGGAGAGGATTTTCACCGACGTAGTAGCAGAAGTCTAAAAAATGCTGGGAATACACAAAATCACAAGCTCATTTCAGACAGACAAGAATTGTGAAAGAATTATCTCAAAACAGCTTTTAAAACAACATCGTAATTTTAAGTTGCAAAACCGCTATGTTTCATATAAACTACTGTGTTCCAATAAAACCATGACCACTATACTCCAAACCAGGAAGAAATATGCTCCCTGTTATCAGTGGAGCATGGGAGAACTTAAAAACAAACAATTCAGGAGGTTCTTATAAACACAACCAACATGGCAACCCCAAACTGCCCCACAACTGCTCTGTTTACCTATAGCTCTTTGCTTGGGGCTGAATTCCTTTCCCCTCCTTCACAGATAATGGACAGTAAATCAGACTCTTAAAATTGACATATTTTTGGTCCCACAGGTGAATTGAATTACAATAAAATTTAAGAATTAATTATTAAAAGGCTGGCAAGGATTCAGTTCACATCAGGAATTGATTAAAAAGAGGGGAAAAAATCCTCCCAACAAAAGTGAATTGTAACACAGCGTTCTACATTTTGCCTTTTATTTTTTTATTAAAAAAAAAAAAAAAAAAARARARAGAGAGAGAGAGAGAGAGAGAGAAACTTAACTTTTCTGGCTCATTCATATATCTACTTTACAGATGGCCATACTTATAAAATAGAATACGCACACAAGTCTGATGACTGTGGTCAACCATCACCATTTGCCAAACCCACCATCTTAAGTTTTATCAAACATTTCCTCAATCCAAGCATCATGTAAACTTGTAAGGACAAGCATCTTAACCACAGTCCTGTTCCATGTTTGTCTAAATATAGACGTATTTTTATATGTATCTAGATCTATATGCTGTGATACACACACAAGAGGTTTTTTGGCTTCAGAAAGTCAAAAAGTTTAACATATACTTCAGCATCCATGACACAGAACAACTTTACTTGCTAATAACCACATACATGAGACAATGCAGCTGTGCACAGAATGATGTTATTGAAAAGTAATGCAACTCCACTCATTGCTGCTTCCAGTATCAAAGAGTAATAGTGTAAACCAGTGACACCAGTGTGCATTAAACTAAAACAGAAAAATAATTCAAGATAGCAGAAAAATAATCTGTGGACTGTATTTTACCATAACAAAAGTCAGCACAAATGTATGCGCGGACACACACACACACACTGAGAGTATCTGAAAAGAAAATTAATTTATAAATCCTCTTATTCTATTCCATTTACATAGACTAGTAATAGAGAATTTCTGTATCAGCTTAATATTAGAACAGTTGCTTAGTGAAAAATTTCTTAGAAAACATTCAGAGCTTTTTTTGCAATAGAATTTACTATATGTATATATATATATTTGAACTGATATGGTCACATTCAATAATCCTTTAGACAGACAGCATTTCTACAATGTTTCATCAGATTATAGACAGCCAGTACAACATTTTCCTGTGTTAAAAACAGAACTACACAGTCCAACGAATAGTTTGGGGAGCTATGGGTTCTCATCACCCTTGTGTTCTGTTTTCTTTAAGCTATTCCCAAGATCATTAATATCCACTTGAACCTGTAAACTTCAAGGTCAACCAAAGGTGAAACATAAGGAAGCAATACAATATGGAGTATTCAACTGGATTATATGCTGTGAAACATTAAGGCAGTTTCCTTAAACTACACTTTCTTTTCTTCTTTCTTAGTAATAGAAGAGATAAGAAGATAAACTCCATATTGAGCCAGAACTTAATTTGGAGGATTTACAGAATGACTAGTAATTCCTTTTATAGAGTAATTTTAAAATTTACTAACTGTGGCTTTCTAGAAAATGCTATGTAATCAGAACAAAATGAGTAGAAAAATATTCATCAAACATTCCATAGATGGAACAAAAATATACCCCCAAAATTGTAATATTATATAAATATCTTACCACTGCCACAAGCAACATAAACCCCCTAACCTAAGTCCACATTGATTGTTGTTGTTAACCTAGAGCAGTGATGTGTTATATTACATGTATAAGCTTGTGACTGGCAGCACTGAGAACACATGAAAGCCTTACAAATACAACAGGTCTCAAGATCAAGAGGGGTCTGCTTGTGGACCAAATATCAAGCAAAATCTCTGCAACTCCTGGACTAATTTACCTCTCACATAGTTATCCTTCTGCAGATGACCCATGCCAACACTAACAAAGCTATACATGCAGATAAACCAGATCATCTTTATTTGTGACATCAGAGGGAAAATACATATATAAATTGTCGTCCCCTACATGTGCTGTGGCATCCAAGTGCAGCACGTCAAAATCTGTAAAATAAACTGAGCAAGCAGAAGCTGACATTGCAGGGAGAAACTACTTAGATCAGAACTCTTCATCTTCTCCAAACCACCCTGTGAAAAGGAGAACTAGTGCTTAGTTCCATAACACCTTGTTGTCTGCAAATTACAAAATTATTAGAACTTTGAACTGGGTTACTGACCAGTACACCAAAGCTCCCGTTCACTTTGGAAAATTTTAATTTAAATATAACACTGTAATGCACACATACTGGGAGTCATGTAAGCAAACAGACTTAGCTTTGCAATTTCATATGGCAGCTGATACTGCTACAAGATTATTTCTTCAGCAGCTATCAAATGTTTTGMTGGGAAGAGAGTTCCTCTAAACAAGTAAGGCTGCTCCTGCTGAACTACTGGAAGAAGCAACAGCACGAGCATGAAATGACTGGCAAAGGACCAGGCTTTCCCTAAATACATTTCTGAAGCCAGCTCTATTCACATTCTACAAAACAGACTGCCAGTGATGTTTCACACCTTTATATGACTGCTGTGAGAACTGCAATATGCTTTTTGTTGTAATGCTAATGCTGGAAGATGTTACCCTGAGGCAAGTCTCGAGGAAACAAAGGCACGTTCGGGAAGGTATGGCGKGTCGGAAGAGGAACCCATGCAGAGCTGTTGCTGCTCACCGGGCTGAAGCATGAGTGAAAGGGAAGCATTAGTCATGCAAACAGCCCTGAAACAGAAGCCATGCCTGGCAATTGCACGAACAAGAAACAGAYCATCATCTTTGCCTGAAGTCCTTTTATGACAGTTACTTATCAACTTCAAGAACCTCTGAAGTCTATCATCTTGCGTGATTATTATCCTGGAACCAAATGCCTCTGGTTGTCTTAAAATATATGAATTTCAGTGTGTGTCTTTCAAAACTTGGATAATCTCAAAAACTTTACTGAAAGTCAAGTGTACCAATAAAACAGGGATTTTATTAATTTTTTCAAGGATTCTTCTTTTTGACCTACAGCAAGCTTATTTACCAAACACAAGGTTTGATCATTTTAACCCTTTCTGCTGACACCCTAAGCAGAGGGAGCTGGCAGATTACTGAGAGAGAGAGGACAGCAAGCAAGATGCATCTCAGGAAGGTAGGGCTGGTTTTGACAGAGGCTGACTGATGTTTAGGTCTTACTAATCCTTGAAGTATTAAATCCCACTAAGCTCCATCTTGTACACAGACATGATTTTGAACATGTTCTGTGCAAAGAGAGAAGCAGATTAACTATCAACTGGGCAAAGAGTCCTAGCTCTAAGATGTGGTCATCACGCCTCAAAACATTTTAACTCTATCCTTCCTCTAACCCCTATCTGTTCCTTTTTTAAATTATGTTATTTAACAATACATAATACATACTGTTATCATTTTCATCCATTAACCAGCTGGTAGGGTTCCCTCCCTTGTGCAACAGCTTCACACCAGCCATCTCTCCAGAAGAGCCTTTATTACAGGCCACAGAACATTTAGCTACCCTAAAACTTTCCCATTATTCAAACAATAGTACTAAAGGAGCTCTTAAACAATTATGGTGGCACAGGGGCACTCAGTGGACAGCTATGCATCACACTTGGACTTGCAAACACAAGTTTCAGTTCCAAATACAGGGTAGTGTTGTCACTTCTTGCCAGGTATTCAGGACTAAGTTCTTCTGCATTGACTCAACATGAGACCAGGTCTAGGAGTGCTCCTTCCTCTTCTTCTCCTGCCCCCCCCCACCCCAATACATTCTTTGGAAGTCTTCAAAGATTTCTCAAAGGGGCTCCTGCAGAAGGGTAAGATGCATAGCCTGTAGTAGCATGTGAAGTCATTGTCAAGTAGAGATTTAAAAAAAAA
>JAYKAV010003277.1:1825677-1850802 GCA_035582835.1 Phoebastria nigripes | reverse complement strand
AAAAAAAAAAAACAACAAAAAAAGGGTTATTCCAGCTGTCCACCACCATTCAAAAGCAGAAGCCGCACCTGATCTTTAGATCCCAAAGCAACAATTAAAGGCAGGCTGATGCAAATAAACAACCAAGTACACCATAGCAATTGGAGGACTGCCAGAAACAAAATGACTGACCGTTCAGATGAACGCTGAAGCCAGTTTGCTTCCTTCAAGACAAACAAAAGGAAAAATCACTGAAAAGCTAAATTCTTTCTGTTGGAAGTAGAATTGCTTATTGTGACCTGACCCACCCTGTTTTCCAATTAGCAGATGTGGATATACAGTACTTCAGAAGGTAAAGGGAAGGCTTGATGCTGAAAGGCTTCCCAGATACACCACAGTCTTCTTGGTCACTGTAATAAAGCAGACCTTAATCATTCCAGCATTACCCCAAAATTCACTCTTGCTCCTCTAACAGTGGCCAAACTCTGCGAAGGAAAAAAAGTGCACACAAATAATTTCTTAAAACTTTCTAATATTCATAACCATCATTTAGTCCTGTCTGAGTTTCAACTGGCTGCCTTTTAGTCCAACGAAATGGTTCTGTAAAATGTTTCATTCCTACAAGCTGCAGGACAGCTTATGCAGAATGCCAGACTGAGTTACTGTATGAATCAAGTTAATTGAAAGCTTCTGAGTAGGATTTTGTACACTACAAGGTATATCAAAATTCTTGCCAAGCAGCTCTTTAAAATGTGTATATTAGAGAGTTACTTGTCAGGGATTTTAATTTAGTTTTTGGACAAAGCAAATGAATTATGCTAAAAATAAAGTCTGATCCTTACAACATATGTATTACTTGGGAATACTACATGTAACATAATAGGTTACTTTAGAGCATTCTGTTCTGTGTTTTAAAACTATTGCATAAGGTTATTTTAATAAAAATGATTCCAGTGAAAGAACAGTTAGTAATGAGGTGCTGACAATTGTGAATCTACATTCAGGGATTGCTTTGGAGTGCCAAGTCCACTTTTACAGATGGACCAGTTAGTTATCCAATAGATGTCCTCGAGGCATGTAAAACCAATACATTTTGGGTCACATTTGGCAGCAGAGATAGATGAGACAAGTGAAAACATTTACCAAGAACACATCTGAAGTGTGTTTTTTCTTATTAGAGAAATGTAAGAAAATAAACCCAGATACCATGGAATGCCAGGAATTCCCTCTCCTCAATGTTTTTGATTTACAAGGCCACTTTTTGGTAGTCTCCTTTGACCTTCTCCCTCATTTGCTGGCCTAAAGCCTTGAGTTACCAATGCAACCTCTTGACTAGGCCATTTTGAGGGCTTAATGTACAGGAATACGTCTTCATCACAGGAGGAAAGACAATCCTTTCCTTAAGTGACTCAGTTACCAYAAAAATCATTGCTTATGAAGTTTTATGGCATAGACTAGTTAAAACAGTCAAAGATACTCTCTTTATGAGTTGAGAACAAGTATTCAAGTAGAGACTTGGAGACCCAAAATAAATAGTAAAAAAATAATCCGAAGCAGACCTTTCATCTTAAAGACGTGTTGTTTGAACACGCAGGGCCAGATTCTCTGCTAGCATGTTGGTGAAAGCAAACTTAGATCAACTTGAGGGCTTGGCCCTGCATATCTTCCTTATTCCCCTCTCTTACTTCAAAGTAGCATATTTGTCATAGTTTCAATGCAAACCTAGAGCCCTAGCTTCTTCAGAGCTCATGCAAACCTAATATGGCCAATTCTAGCCTTCAAAACCAAACTGACAGCTATTCAGAAAGAATAAAGCTCCAGCCTCAGGCTTTCATTTTTATAACCATTTCCATACTCTGGTTGATCTGTCATAGAGAACGAGATAAGGACTTCTGTCTACATTGCATATATTTATCCTGTGTTCTTGATATCTTCTCACAACCCCTCCCCAATACACCTCTGCCTACCGCAGAATGAGTAAGGAGAGCAGAATTTTGTCCTAATCCAAAATCTCTGGATTTTCAGTGGCTTTTTGTAGTCATTCAATATTAATGCTGCATCCTCCTCCTAAAAAGGGCTTGTATAAGAAGTGTGTTGGGTGCTGTCTAATTCCCCTCCTCCTCCACATTCCCTCCTTACCATCAAACCAAGTGTATCGTTGATGGTATTTTCCGACCTGTGCAAAGAGTGTTTGAAGCCATGACATATTCCCCTGTCACTAATAAGAACTGCAGCTCTTTCTGTTGAGGTTAATTTTCTTTTTCTAAGGGGTAACTGGAGCTTGAGCATCCACGTGCAGCATACACATTCAGTGCGTGTTCTGCGGCTGTTTCCAGTAATTGAAAATGGCTCAATCTGGATTTCTTTTTCTGGTTGCTTATTTAAATAAGTGGTATAGTCATGGAGAGATTTAGGTAAGGTCATAAAACTCTCCTCTCCCACAGCGAATGGGAATCTTGCCCAGTTGAAGATCATTTTAGAAAATACATTCACAATCTATGGAAATTAAGTGGTACTTGGTATAGCACAGTTGTCCAGAGCCTGCAGAAGGACTGCTTCTGGGCCGCAGTTCATCAGGGCATAAAAACTGGCTTGGTTTGGTCAATTTTCACAACCACTTTTGAAACTGCGAGCAGCTATAAGGCAGCAAAACCCATTTCAGCATCTCTTTGCTACACTTCAGGAAAACAAGATGCACGAAGAGAGGTGAGCACTGGAGCTAGGCATTATGAATTAGAATCCAAAGATCTGCCATCTAAATAACAGAAGCCATGCTAAATATTATTTAGCCATGCTAAATAACAGAAGAGGARGCTGAATTTTTGGATCAATTATAAAAAATTAAAATCAATAGTTGTGTAAGTATTTATCTGTATAAAAACGAAGAAGTATTTCTCCGTGCACAGATTCTGTCTACTTTCCAGAGTATAAGCATCTTTAAGCTCTGCCAGGTAAATAGCTCACTTCACATAAATTTTAGCCTGTGTAAGCTTTGATTCCTGTTTCATATTAAGTTTGGAATCATGAAAGAATCCCAATCACATAGTCAAAACTTGCAACCAAACCTGTTGCCAACAGATAACACTGTTTCCTTCCCATACATTGATTCATCATCCAAATGAGCAGCTGTCATTCGTTCTTCTCATCAGTCTATTATGGCACATTTTTCTCTGTTGTAAAATACAGCAGGCTTACTTTATAGTATGAGAATGATAAACTAAAACACCCCTCCAGGTCACTCAGTCACTCTGTTCTGGCACTACAGTTGAGCAGCAAACGAGTGATTCCGCAGTATGTAATAAGGCCAATGCATATCACTGCATTTTAAAACCTCGTTGTTGAGGTCATTCAGGAGGCAAACTTGAAGGCAGTTGGCCAAGCAGAGTGAGAGCTAGTCTTAGAAAAATCTCACAACGTCAGCCAAAGCAAGAGTTACTGGGAGATCGGAGCTCACTTTGGAGATTCATAAAGTCTACTTAAACAGACAGTCTTCCTGCTGCTATTGAACTCTGAATACATCTGCAGGAAAATGCACTGTGGCCACACCAAGAGGAAAGCAGTTTGCAAACTTACACAGGGGAAAAAAGAAACTCGCAAAATTCACAAACAAAAGCATTAAGGTAACAAGAAAGGGATGTCAGTTTTAAAAGAAATGCTGCAGAGAGCCAAAAAACCACCACCCCTAAGCAACACAAAGATCTTCCCTTTCTGTCCTAACTGCAGACATCAGTAGTTACTCTTTCTGATATTTAATCAGAAAAAGATTTGTCCTTCTTTACATCTTGCAAGGAATGTACCTGCAGAACAGAGAGCAATGCTAAAAAGGAAACAGTCAAAAGATAACCTAGCTGAGGAATTGTACTCACTGAATTTCCTTACAGACATTAAGTTACCTTGCTGTGCTAATCAGCTGAAGATACAAGTACTCAGAGACCTGTTGATGGTTGGACAATATCCTGGTAACACTCAAATTTATTGTGTCTTTCCATGGGCAAAGGAAAAAGTCAGACACTTGGGACTTAATGACAGTACTCAAATAGAGATTATATTGAGAATAATATATCTACAGGGAATCCTTCTCCAGAAGAACTAAAAATATGTCTTAAAAAAAGTTAAGCACAAAGGATTCTGGATTTTGCCATTTTCAACTAGCAGATTCTACAGGCGACAGCATCTTGAACCTCTTGATCCTTGCACTCTGAGGACAGCTATGTGAGTGTCAGAGGACCCAGAAAAAAAACTGAATTCTGGCTGAAAACTTTCATTAGTAAGTTTGGGTAACCCATACAAACAGTGCAGTTAGAGATCCTCAAAGCACAAGGAACGATGTCTTGAGCAGTCCAGCTTCCCACAACCCCCAAAAGTCCTTTTTGTGGGCTTGAGAGGCACAGATAAGGAAGAACCGCCCAGCTGATGCCGCGAGCTTGTCAGCCCAGTTCATTCTTTATCTCAAGGAAAATAAGCTTCAAGCTTCCTCTTATCTAGAAGACAACTTTTAAGGCTTCTGAGGCCTGTCATAACAGGCAATTGAAAAAAAAACGTGGCACCCATTAGGCAGGAACCTGGTCAGATGAAGAACCCTCATGCGATTCCTCCGCTGGTTACTTCAACAAACCCACTACTGCAGCAAAACGGGGTTTTGCAGAGCAGCAGCAAGGTCTTCTAGCAATGCTGTACGTTACACAGCGCAGGCGAGCCGGAGGTCTTGACATCTTCCCAGAATTTTCCACCCTCGGCACAGCCCTCTCACCCCTTCCTTTTTTCCATTTCAAGGAGGTCCCATGTTGAAAGGATCCGGGCAAATACACACATTTATTCTAAGAGATAATAAATCTTATCAGCTTGTTCATCTTATCCTGTGGTAACAGTCAATTACATTCATTTTATTCAGGCTGGTTTGAAACTGAGCAGAAAGCGTCTCCTGGAAAGCTTGTCTTGACTGACAAACCCCAGAAGCTGATGCAGCCGGGGCTGTTATTCCCAACAAGAAGATGCCTTGAGAAATTTCAAACAAAATGGAAACTCAGAACAGGCCTCGATTCAGGACTGTGCTCCGAGCCCGTATGAGTGAAATAAAGTGGTGAGCAGGAAGACTGCCAGTCCAGGAACATGGTGGCGGTGGGGGATGCTGTGTTTGGGGCATTCCTACTGCCTGATCCACTGCTTAGAGAAGCACCTCCTGCCTGGATTGCTGAAAAGGCAAAAGGTATCAACAGAAAAACCCTGTAAAGCCCAATTCATCTCCCTGAAAATGGACCTCAGTGGCACAGCATGAGTCCTAGAAGCACAGGGCTGGGCTGTAATTTCTCCTGTCATTGATGAAGGAAAATTTCARGGTTTTTTTTAATGCAAAGTGATATCTGCTTTTCATAAATGCTGCAGTTAAGACCTCCTTTTCTCCGTAAAAGTGCTGCTCACCTTGTACAGAAAGGCAGATAGGAAAAGGCTGTACACGGGTGGTGGCTTTTTGTTTTGGTTGGTTGGGGATCTTTTGTCTTGGGGGGGGTTAAGTTTCAGTTTAAAGCAATCCTCAAGAGCAGAGCTCAGCAGGGCACTGCAGCAGAGGCAGGAGGCCGGGTCCCTGGAGAGCAGGAACGCGCAGCTCCCGGCAGGGGGAAGCGTCCAGCAGTGGAAAAACTGGAGGAGCACCCCAGAAGCAGGGACAGGCAGGGAGCCCCGCACAGGCAGGGAGACCCGGCAGCACCCCGCTGCTGCTGAACCACCAACAACATACCGGAGCAGATCCAAAAGCGGTTTACAGTACACAGCTCTCCCTCTCCCCGTCTGAAAGAGCCTTGCCATCCATTGTTTTAGTTTACCCTTCCTCCTCCACAAGACTCTCAGTGGATATGAACCAATACAGTCATGTCATCTGGATTTTCTTACTGTAGTATTAACGTTTCCTCTTTAATATTAACATTCCAGAAAGGAAAATTACTCTAATTTATGCCATAAATTCCCAGCTCATTCAAGAATAACACTGTCCCAAATTACCTTCTTATTACAAGCTTTTATAAACTTATGCATGCAAAAAAGCTGTGGGTTTTTTTTTTTTTAATTAATATCTACAGCTGGCATAAAGGAAATATTTAAAAAATAAAATTGAAAATACCACAAAGATCCAAGAACCATCCCCCCAAAGCTTAGTTTGTAATTAATTCAGCGTTAAGAAAAACATCACTCTGATACCCTTCAGATGCTTGTTCCCCAGTTAAAAAAAATGGGGGGGGGKGGGGKGGGGGGKGTGGTAGAATCAAGAGAATAGAATCAACCATTCAAAAAAAGTCTATTACCCAGCTTAAAAGGAGACTTTAATCTCCTTTCCAGTTTTAATTCTTGCTGCTCTTTTCTTTGCCATACAAGCACAAATAATCTTCCATTTTAAATTCACATCATACATGTGATTGTTCAAAGAATACTGCAGTGGTGTGTTTTACAGAGATCACTGGAACTGCTGTTCCATCAGCTCACAGGAAAGGGGGCCGGCGGGATACAACTCGAAACAGTCCCCTCTCCCCAGTGCAACAAAGCACTGCGTGTAGGAGTGGAAAGGACACAGTACAGGACAAATGGAGATCCTGCCTTTGCTTGTCCTGACACCTTAACTCCCCATGCAATCATTTTCAACATTATTTGTACCCTCCCAAAGATCAGAACCCCTAGGATTTTCTGCCATGTGGTCTGCAAACTTGTATCCTGAGAAATTCCCTGTTTTACTGGTTTAAAAAACAAGTTCCTTGGACAAGGACTAGGAGAGGAAACAGGAGTAGAAAGAAATGAAGTGACCTGTCCAAGATCACATTGCAAGCCGACAGCAGAGCCAGGACTGGAATACAAATCCCCTCACCTCACGGCCTTTCTTTACACTCAGGGTAGTCCAAGTCCCACCAGTACCAGGAGAGCACTGCATCATCACATCACGCACAATAGCAAAGGTACAGCTGGAGTGGGGCTTTCTTCTCCATCCAAACTGTAACAGTTTTAGCATTTGTAAACAAAAGAACTAATCAGTCCAAAATAGGAATTAAAAACCTCAGAACTAAGGAGAAGTATGCATTTTCAACTGCCACTAACATGAGACATTGAAATTTTACTATTACATCTCCAGGAATGTTCTAATTTTTAACCAACTCCCTTTTTCCGCACCCCAGCCCACCTCTCCTTCCACCTCTCATACAAAGACCTACGGAAAGATTTTGCGAGTGCCATGTTTCAAACATCTGGCCTGTATATCGATGTTTTCTGCATCACACCGATCAACAAGATCACCTCATTCTGAACTTGTTATTTTTCCCCCCAATGCAAATTCAGATGATTTACTGGCTCCGTCTGTTTTGTCAAAAAGTGCCCAGACACCTCAGCTATATTGCTCATTTAATTGCTTTAGGCGTAGCAGCCCAAACGTGAAGTGTGTTACGTTATAATTTTGCATCTTTATGGAAAAATGCTTGCTCTAAGAACCCAATGGTTCTTTGTATATTGCATTAAATACCAGATTTTTATTTAAAATATGTATGTCTCTTTCTGAGATTTTAACACCACATTGAATTCCAAGAAGCCTGCAAACTCCAAAGATTGGAGAAGAGGAAGCAAGAGTGGAAAAACAGGCAAGAAATCTCTATTCAGTGAGTTCTTGAAATGTGCATAAACGAATTAAGTATTCAGTTTATTCAGCAAAATACGAGAGCACATCAAAAGTGTTCCTGGGTAATAAAAGAGCAGATTAAAAAAAGAGCAAACGTACATATTTCTTCAGTTGCCCACAGTTCAGTATCACATAACTCTTTACTTCTTGTTCTCACATGTCACAGACCTGTGGCCAGGACGCAGGCATCTGAACCCTGACTTAGGGCTTCAGGGAGCCATGGGGCCTCCACACACCTCAGCTCCTGGCTTGCAAGAGGTGGAAAACAGCACAAGATAAACCTCCATCAAGATAAACCCATTACTGACAGCAGGATGCTTCCATGTGATAAAATACTAATCTTAAAAACACAAGATAGGTGCTTTGAGAAACAAAGTGGCCAAAATGTTATCAAACGGACATGATGGATGGCTCACAAACACGGAGAGCTTGATGTTCATCCAAGCAGATAACTCCTAGAAGCCACTGCATGTACGGTTAAAATCAGAAGCTGAAGTTGTTAGAAATTCCTCCAAAAACAGTGTGGGTTATCAAAATACAAAAACCAGCAAGAGAGCTGCAATCAATACAATTTTTTTTAATTCCCTCTGCCATTAAGCTTTCACTACAATTTCCACTTCTATTATGCATCATTTGTTTGGAAGGACAGGGTGGCTATTGTATTTTTTAATCAGAAACTAACAGTTCTAATGCAGAGTTGCTGTCCTTAGTTTTATGTCTATAAACTGTTTCATTCCTCTTATATATATCCATCTGTATATAAAAATGAATAAAACATTTTGACGCAATTCTCAAAGAGCATAACTCAACTAACATTCACACTGGAGCAGCAATGTCAGTGACTACAGTAGGGCAAACAATTACTCTGAAAGATTTTTGAGGCTACTGATGCTAATAAAATTAAGAACTCTAGAACAGATTTTTTTTTTTTTTTAAAGAAATTCCCTTCCTCACAAAGAAAGCACCTTCAAAGTACAGTAACTTAAGCAGCATATGGCATTTACATTTTCATCTAAATCTTTAAAGAAGCCCATTATTTCCTTAGATTTGAGAAAAGAACCCTGCTTTATTTCACCACACCAGCCATAAATTATTCATTAATTCTGTTTGCTAACTCTGTAACTGAGCCCAGATGTTTCTGCTGGAGAGGCATTCCATAGGAAAAGTTAAATATAGAAAGCTGTGTGGAGGGAGCAGACCTCAATCTCTCTCTCTCTCCCCCCCTACCACAGCATACTCAAATATTACTTGAGAGAAAATAATGAAAACATTTGAAAAATATTCTGAATATGTGAGTCTGAAATGCCAGTCTGATCACAAAATTTCACATAGAAGAGCCCCTACACGTTCCACTTGGGTGTAACTGAAGTTACTGGTCCTGTCTCTGGGAAAGGTGCTGGCACTTTCACTCGCCAGAGTAAATGGAAAATTTACAAGCAGAGGAACACTCCTTGCCATGCATCATTTACAAATATAAATCAAGACTTAAGTTTTCAATTACAAGAAACACTTCCGAGCCAGCTACCAACAGCAATAGCCATGTTGATGAAGAACTGAGAGCATCGTATGGGATTTCTTACAGAATTGACATGGAAACTTACTGGTGGGAACTTTAAACCTATTTCAGTGCTTCAGAAGAACTTCAACCATTTTACACTGGCAAAGATGATTAATGCTGACAATTATAATCCAACACTAAGAACACAGTCCTGTTGAACAGGATGGAAGCTACCACCTTCAGCCACCCGTTCAGACACTGTTATGGTTTCTAGTACTCCTCAGCAACTGTCTTAAGCTTGTTTGGAAATGCCTGTTTTAAGTTAGAAAAACTATTCCTAATCATTACGTAGTTGGAGAAAAAGTGAAAGACACAAGGTTGAACATTGCAGAGCCACATTCTTTGGAGTCTGGAGACTATTCTCAGGCATACAACACCTCTTCAGCTGTGAACAATGATCACAGGAGAGATTCTGAGAGGTCATCTAGTCCCTTTGCTCTGCTCTAAGGCAAGACCAATCCTATTTAAACCACTATTTTCCTAATCTGTTCTTAAAAATTTCCAGTGTAACAGATCCTATAAAATGACTTTGCAGAAGGAAGGTATTTTGGGGAAGCTGTTACAGACTGGTGTGGTAATGACACCACTGCCCTGGCACCAGGTATCAGCTGCTGTCATCCAACTTTACTGCACTTGCAGTGTAGTAGCAACTTTACTGCACTTGCACTGCAGACTAGCAGCTGAGAACCTTGTAGCCAAATCCTGTTGTTCTTTAACCACCTGTGTCCATAGGAGACTTTGCAAAAAATATGTTAAGTCTAACTGTTGTTAACAGAGGCACCTTCCCACTAGCTAGCAAATAGGCAAACAAACCTCAGTATATATACTATTAGCCACCTTAGAACACAATAAAACTCTGCAGGCTATTCCTAAAAATGTGACTAGAGAGAAGACTGAAGTCTTGATTTTAGCATGGGAAGGCATACTAGCACTAGCTCTAGTCTCCTCTGTGTCAATAATGTTAGGAATAATGGAGTAGTAGCACAGGTCAACAATCTTAGGGCAATAAATACMATTTTTTTTTTTCCTAGTCCACACCGCCAGAAGTTTTCTTTATTTCTGGTAGCTACTCAAAGTTAGCACAAACAACAGCTACCACAGCATGTCTACCATGGGCAATCACCTCTTCATTTTGCTGTGTAGACAGATCTTAAGGACATCTCACTTCTACTTCAGAGATCAGCTGGAAAGCAGCCAATGAAAAGAAAACCAGAACAAATTTTAAGTTAGTCACCCCTGCAGCAACTTACAATTGAGTCCACCTATATGAGGAAATGTTTCCTCTCCAACTCCTAGGGAAGAAGAGACTTACGCAACATGAAACCTGGAAACAGAACCCAGTTACAGCACACGTGGGAGACAGAAGATGACAAAGAATCTGGAGGCTCTCAGAAAATAAAGAACATATGTTGGAACAGTGAAAAGTCTTCTGTGAAATCTTTGTGGGGGGGAGAAGAGGGAGTAGAGCGCAGGTGTGAAGTACCAAAAGGAGTCAAAACAGAAGAATAGACTCTGTATTAGATAGCCCATCTTGAAAACCCCTTTTCTACTATATGGAGGGAACATTACAGCAAAAGAGAAAGAACTTTTAATCTCCTTTGCACTGCATGAATTTCTAGAGCAATGCTGAGCAAAATTTTTTTTTGTGGAGTGAAACCAGCACCTGGTGTATTTCCTGGATTATGGATAATAACAGAAGCTGCAGGAAGGTTTAAGTTCGGACAACTAAATTTAGAAAGTGAAACATCAAATCTGATGCACTTTACAAGCAATGTCTTAGCTGCAAATTATACATAGCTAAGTACAATTGTTCAAAGTTTAGGTTGTCCTTGTTTAAGCAAAAAACCAGGCCCTCATGAAGCTGTCTGTATACCTCAATTTGTGCCTAATTATCTTTCCCCACGGGTATTGTGTTTGAAAACAGGGAAAAAACCTTAAGTTAACAGGTACTCTAACAAGAATTCAGCATGCAGCTCACTTTATAAAGAGGCTTATGGGAAAAGAAAGCCACACTTAAGACCTACCTGCTTGTATGACCTGTTAACTTAGGCAGAAAAAGAAACATCACAAGGAAGAATTTTTGGTGTTTAATCTGTACTGATTTCTATTACAGTAATCTACAGCAATTTAAACAACCCAAATCTAAATAGGTGCTGAAAATCTCCCATTTTCAGAGTCTTATCCGGCCCACTCACTTAATGCACACATACAAACTGGTTATATTCCAGCAGAATTGGGACCAGATGGATTTTTGCTGTAAGCTTGATTTTTTTTTTTTTTTTTNTCTGTTCCCCCCCCCCCCAAAAAAGATAACAAACATATTCAACATCTTAAAAAAAGAAAGGAAAAAAGAATGTTTACTTCAGTTGTGCTAAGCAGCCAGGTGCTATAATATTGCAAGTTTCATCTGTAGTCTGCAGTGCCGTGAGTTCCACCATGTTAATCCTCACATCGGTCTTGTGGCCGGGAAGCTTGGGAAGCACAGAAAGTATCTTCTCTGCAAGACTGTCGCCATGATGACCAACTGCTCCTATGGAAAAAGAGACCCCAAAACTGTCAGGTACATAACTAGAAGAAAAAAAGAAAAGAAAAAGCACAAGGAACTGAGAGCAAAATAACCACCACATGTTTTGGGAAGAAGGACACTGGTAGTCACAACATCAAGACCACAATTAGCTTTTCAAAGATACTTTGCTACAAAAGTAAAATTTATTTCTGGAATGTCTGAAGTTAAAAGTATTGATAACATTTCAGAAAGATTCATTTAAAACACATAAATTACACTTAGCTTTACAGCTAGTAGATATTCACTGATTTTGCACTTAAATATGTAAAATATTTCTCTTTGCATAAGTTGTTAGTTAAACAAGATTTGCAATGGTTATTAAAAAAAGCAGGCAAACATTTCTATATACATGCACACATGCAAACTATACTTTTTTAAACTAATAGGACTGTGCTTAAAAAGGCTGTATGCAGGTTGCATACATAGATACCCAGATAGGTTGGCATAATATTAAAATAAACAATTACCAACAACATGCCACCATCAAGGTCATCGCTCCTACATGGACTGAGGGTAGCACAAGTGAAACCAACATGAAATGACTAAAACAACCCAAGTTTCATAGTATAAAATGTCAATTTGACCATGCTCCAAGAGAAACTCTGAATTCCAGTTGGCACGTTTTCTTCAAATCTCCTGATTTCAAACACACATGCTCTTCTTTCCATTCACCAACTCTCAACACAGGTGCTACAATCAACTTAAAAATATTAAGACTGTAAGCCAAGCCAAAGCAGAAAAACATGACACACACTACAGATGAAAAAGTTGGAGAGGGGGACCAGAAACCTTACTGCCTTTAAGCCAGGAAAAAGTCAAAGGGATTTGTATTCTGCCACTTTAGCTATGGTTCAGCTATCACCACAGGGCTGGACACCAGTGCTGAGCTTAGTAGTGTTCTCCTGGCTTTACACACAGGAGAAAGGGGACTTCTGAAGCCACCTTTGAGAGGCAGGAAAAAGATGTTTTAGGCTGTGGTCCCACTCCATCAAAGTCTGTCCATGTGGCTCCTTATCTGTTCATACTTCTGAACATTTCCAAAGACAGAGGTCTGTTTCAACAGGTGAAGTCAGCTTCGCATGCTCCATAAATCCAAACAAGGCCCTTACATCAAGAATATGAATGAGGTCAGATTACTAACTGCTCTTGGATAAGCAGAAGGTTGTCTCCAGCAAGCCTACAGCAGCCATGTATCCATGTTGTAAAACCACCTCATGGTTTATCAACTATTCTGAATCGTAGTAGAAGTCAAAAAGAGAAGCCAGGATAAAAAAGGAGGAGAAAAGTAAAGTCAAACTCCATGCTGGCAATGCCTCTATCCACAGAAGGCAAGGAAGGCACACGTGGCCAGCACATGGTGGTACTGCAATGTGGACACCTGGCCGCTCAGCTGGATTGAGATGACCAATTTGTTTCACCAGAGATTGTAATAGTCACAGAATGACAGCAACTTTCCTTTCTACCATCCGCAGACAGATTTAGACCACTGAAGTACAGATGAAACGAGCTGGGTTGTCTTTGCGACTCCCTAAGCCATCTGCTCTCCAAAATCCCTACATTCTTCTTACTAGGTCAGTCACTTGTCAGCCACACTGCAGTTATCAACACTCGCAATGTTACAGACATGGAAAACAGATGGTAGTCTTCTGAACCTCCACCCCCACGTACTGGAAGCAATGTCTATCTCTCCACACTTGCTGCACGCGAGCAACATTTAGCTAAACTGGAAACACCTCGAATGCAAATAAACCCACGTTACTTTTTAACATCCCTCCTTTCTCTTGGCAGAGGGGGAAAGTCTTAGTGCATTTAAGTTGGTTCCACAATTAGCAAGTGCCATCTCAGTCTCCCTCCCACAACTGCTATTTCTTGGAGGCTCCCACTGGTCTGCAGGCGCTAATGGCTTTTGTTCTGCCTCATCAAATCAATCAGAAAACATCTCCTGGAGCTTTTAAAAATCCCTATCACCCCTGACCAACTATGCAAACCAACCAAGGCTGGAAAGACAACTAAATCTGATGAGACTAGGACAGGAAATTATGGGGAGTCGCTTTTCAATCACACTGACTTCAGCAGGGTGCATGGGACTGGTTTCCGTCCTCTCTCCTCATCACTGTTGAGGACAGTCAAGAGGCCGCTCAGCAGCTTCTCATGACCAACAGTGTTCAAGGCAGCTGGTAGCTTTAATGCTGCCAACGTGCACACAGATTGGGTGTTAAAGTGACAAGGTAAAGTTATCTGACCAATGCAAAATAGGAGTCTTCACACCAGGCTAATATCCAGCCTTGAGGATACAGGAAATCTTATGTATCACTCTGTTCTAATTTTACTTTGTCTTCTCATTAAGAGTTACAAACTGAAATATGTGACATTTGATACAGATTGTAGCTGGCACAATTGGCAAAGTTGACCAACCAATTCTTTAACAGTAGCCAGGAACTCATTAACTACACCCCCTCTCCTCCCCAAAAGAGATCAATGACATGCATACAAGAAAATATTTTCCTAAGCCCATTACCAGCCCTATATCACACCATTTGTACTCCAATTCTTATGTTCTCCTACCGGTTCTACTGTCTGGTTCAAAAACAAAACAAACAAAAAAAGCAGATTTAAGGGGCGATTGCATATCACAGAAGCAACATGAGAGCTTGAGCAACGGGAAGACTTTAAGTCAGCTGCTAAACATGAGGAGCTTGAATTAGAAAGCAGTTCTCCTACAAAGGCATTGCTCACTAGCCACAACTAATGCAGCTAATTTCTACTGGGGGCTTTTCCTTCAATCAAAGCTTAAGTATAAGTCGGTGTGCACCAAAACAGTATGCAAGGCATTTCTTGCCCCCACTATCAAGCTTTCTTAACATCTGCTGTTTTAACTACTTTGTAGATTAGTTCAGGACTGGTGATTGTGGAAAGATACATGGACAAACCCATCCCAGTTTTCATGATGTTTCAACACTGCACACTCACCCAATGCTTTTCTGAGTAAGATCACCACTAGGAAGACTTTACACTAAAGGACTCTAGTGGGACAATTCCTATGATGCAACTTTCTTAGGCAATGCATCCCCTCAGTGAGAGCAGGGTTTAAAATATCAGAAGGCAGAAATGTTTACACCTATTCCCTTGAAAGAAGCTGGATATTTGGAGCTCCAGTTCCAAAGCTTATCAGTGTTTTGCCATATTCTTTCATCCAGTGTTAGCTTAAGCTGACCTTGTTAAACAATCCTGGAAAGCAGCTTGTATGTTCCCAGGAACCACTGTGCAGCATTCAAGGCAAACTAGAGCATCCTTCTACCTTGCCAAAAGACAGATCTACGTTCTCCTTTGTACAGACGAAGGAACATCATAGTAGTAGGTTATCTGTCCCACTATGCTGGCTATTGAATCTAAAAACAAAAGAAAACAACAAAAAAACCAAACACCACAACCCCCTTTCTCCAAAAAMCCCAAAAAACTTGTAGCCCAGCAGTAGGAGCAAGGAAGCCCACAGCCAAGCACAGCAGCATCAGAGTACTGCCACAGAAATATGAGATTCCCCATCTCTCASAGCCAGCTATTGCAACATATGTAAAGAGTAGTAAATTTGGAGATAAGAAACACTTAAGCATCTGCTCAAGGCTCATGTGATTTCCAAGTCCCCTGCACTGACCTAGCCACCTGCAGTTTTCTTTAAATAGGCAAAACTCATTCCATTTATTTGCTTATCTCTGTAAAGCCTCTATAACAAATTTAACGTCTGAAGCATTTAAAAACCTATTATAAAAAATTGTGTGCCTATTGCACAATAGCAGAATCTTTACAAACCACGCCACAGCAGAGGCTGCACCCTGACCCGCAGTACTGAGTTAACACCACTTGAATATTTTCAGCTGCCATCACTCCTCACAGCTGCAGTCTACAACCCCAAGTAACGAGAATAATTTAAGCATCAGTTGCCTCCTGTGTCAAAGCCCCAGCCTGGTTCATAAAAAGGGGACTATTGTACTCTACAGGCCTCAGTATTTATGTTTTCAAAGCCTCAGCTTATATGATAAGGAAGAAAAAAACATGGTTTTGTTTCCTTTAAAAAGACATTAGTGTCAATCCACCAATACATCAACTTGGAAGATGCTGCAATCAAAAACAGCATGAGTAAAGCACTCCAAATTAGAAACATGACAGATACAATGAAAGAAATAGACAGACAATTACAAACAAACAGTTTAAAACAAAAATAATCAAAAAGAGATATTAGTCAGAACCAGACTTTACCAGAAAGGCATGGGCCTACATTAGTCTTCACTCATCCTCCTCTATGAATGGGATTATGCGGTAGGATGATTAAGGCACGCTGTGACTTTCCTGTCGCTCTGGCTGCTCCCAGGAACTGAAAGGGAATGGTATCTACACTTCGTTGATGAGCACCTGAACCGTGCTTTTTGTATCTGTTAAAAGGCTGAAAACATTACAACCAGCACAAGGGTGTGATCCAAAGATAATGCCTGGCTGACTGCGAGGGAGATGATACAGAAAGCTAAACCTGAGTTTGCATCCTTGGCTGTGGGCAAACATTCCTGTGATTTTGACGTATACATGCAAAAGTGCTAGAGGAAGATAAAAGTGCTGTTGCTGACGGCACTGAAATATCCAACTTCAACAACACTCATACAAAGGTTATTATTCAAAGCTATACCTTAACTGCACGGGCGCCCCCCTGCTATTCATTCTTCTCTGTCTTTTGCTCACTGTATTGCATTTCAAAATCACCTGCACATACCAGTGGATGAGACCTCGCTATTCCCTGTGCTTACAACAGCCCACATCCCAAATGCTGCAAAGCACCAAGGGACTGGGAAGAGAAACACACCAAGCTGTTCTGAACACCAATATCTGAAAGGTATCAATGAGTTTATGAATGAAAAAGGAAATCTGGGAAGCCAGAAAAACTGTTTCATAAAAGGTGTGAACACTGGCAAGGTGGTGACTAAGAAACACTTGGAAGGAGCACAGGGTTACAATATGGTATCACAATGCAAATATTTAGGAGGCACAAATATTAGGAGAAAAATAAAGAGCAATTAAGGTGCCAGAGTTAGCTTTGACTTTAACCAGTGTCACTTATCAGAGCACCACTCTAGCTGGGAGGATTTATTCTGCTTTTTAAAGCAAAGGTAGTGAACTTTAAAACAATAAGTAGGCAAACAAAAGCAGCACTCCACATACATACAGATTAGGGACAGCACCAGTAACAAAGTTTTGTACGATCAGAATTCAAGAAGTGAGCGCAAAGTACTAAGCGTGGGATCTCCCCAGGGCATAAAAACACGTCCCACCTTCTGGGGCACTGCTTTATCCATAAGATCCTACACTGCAGGGTTAGGCAGTATCCATGCCATTCCCAGTTGAAGCCGTGCCACTGCAGTGAGGGCAGCAAAGGCCATAAAAAGATGATCCCTGTTACAGCTCAGTTGAATGTTATGCCATACAGGACAAAAAGGAGAATTATTTATCTTAATTCAGTATTTTCCTCTCTATTCATTAAATACAGCATGCATAAGTAATGCTGAACACAAAAAAAATTAGATTATAAAAAGTATTCAATAGAGCTGAATCCAAATTTTAGAGTAATAGCCCAGAAGAGATTCTTTGCTTCATGGAACCTAGAAAGCTAACCTAGTCAGTTAGATGCCTGCTGATTTTTTTGATAGGAAAATGTGCCATTTTATATGTGACTGATTATTTTTTTTTAATAATTGTCACAACAAAGATAATACAGTTTCTTGACAATGGCACCAGAGGTTCTTTACCAAARTGTACTTAATACTTCTTTAGTATGTTCTTTAAAGAGGAAAGTTCTTAATATTTATTTAAGTACCAGTATTTTCCCTTAGTGCAGTTGTTTGCAATTGCAGCACCAGAAAAGGCACTTTTGAGACATTTTGATTTTTACTATTAGAAATTGATTGGTATTACTGAAAACTATTTGTTTTTCTAGCCTAACATCTTATTTGTTCTAGGTAAGAATGGAACATGAGCCAAAAATAAGACATCTGTTAGTGCAACTCCTTTAGACATCATCTAGAGCTACCTAAAGCTGTATTCCGTCCAGGTCTTTGAGTTAGAAAATATTTGTCTCCTGATAGCCTATTCAGAGTGATTCAAAGTCACCTGGTTCAAAGCAGCAGCCTGACTTAATCAGAGAGTAGCCCAGCACCTACCCRTAATGAACTTCCAGGTTTTTGTGGAAGTGCTTGGAATATGAAAGCATTCTCATAGTTCATTGATACATAACCATTTCTCATATCTGCAGCCCACATGTTGGACAAGATGCAGGTATCAATAAGACATTTACAAATCAAACCCAAAATCTTTCATCTTTAGAGAGGGGACATTTAAAAATTTGTCTGAAATGAGCTGCAAATGAGAAAGTCTACCTCAAAGACTTCCACCTGCACTGAGCTGTTATTTGAAAAAAAAAAAAATTATTTATTTTTACACTGCTGACTGCAAATACATATCATAGCTTGAAAAAAAATCCAGTGGCCCAGTTGCCAATACCAAGCCAGAAACTTGCAGATAGAAAGCTTTAGCTTTTACAAAGTGTAAGGCTGAAATTCAACAGACTCATTCACCTGAAGGCCAACCAGTGGAGTCAGAGGTAGGGGGCCAGGGGAGAGAGTATATAACAGAAAATTAAGGTTTCAGGTACAACTTAATTCTGCCATTTCCCACTTCTCGACAGCTGATTTCACAACTTAAATGCTGTTCTTTTCGTGTACTTTTTACTATACAATTTCTAGCAAACCAATGAAACAAATCTCTTGTGTGGCACTAAATTCAGGTCCTCAGGAAGGCTTCAATGAAACTGTCAATGAATTCTGGAGACATTTGTTGGTAACAAAAGAATGATTGCATGAAGGGATCTTGGTTTCAGTTACAGCTACTGAAGAGACTATATTCCTGAAAAAATGAAATGAAAAAATACTTTAACTTCTCATCCTTACTCGAAGAGCTTTGATGCATCCCCTCCAAAGCTGCCCCACCACAGCCCTGATGTTTTCTCCGAAAAACCTTCTCCTACTGAAGTACAAGATCCCAGACTTCACTTCCCAGATTTAAGCTGGTACCAATTATCTCTCTTCATGCCTCCTCAACAGTCTCCTTGTCAGGCAGCTCCCTGTCACCCACAATTACCGGTTCCTTTTCTTGTTTTCAATTCTTCCCACCACCTGAGTGCACAAATCCTTGTCCAGTTTCACTGGTTCTCACCCCAAACGGGCACTCCTCTCAGTTTCATTTCAAGGCTCTTCATCCAAGTCCAGTCTCCTGCAGTCTTCCCAGCAATCTTCCCAACCACAGCACAGCATTAACTGCCCAGATCCATAGCTGCTCTTCAGCACATTGTTGACAGCTATGAACCCTATAGCAGTGCAAGGATACACAAAGCCAAAATTGAGCGGGGGGTGGGGGGGAAGACAGAAGAAAATTCAGAAACAGATGAGCTGCAGGTGCATCATTGCACCAAGCACTTGCCTGGGACACGTGGTGGCAAAATTATGACCTGAATTATTGACTACAGGTAATGCAAACAGAACCAGGCCCACACACTGTATATGTGAGCAGGTCTATCAATATGATGGGGTAAGTGAATGCAGCCACTCCTATATCAATTATTCTCCGAGTTTACCGTTTCCTCTGAAAGACGGTTATTCCAGAAGTGACAGCCTGATACAAACTTTTTCTGAGTCGCTAGCCCAGCACCTTGCTGGTGACTTGTTCAATCACTCTTTCCCTTTCTGCCCTTTTGATATCACATCCTACCAGCTTAAAAGACTTTACCTCACTTACCAAGCTTGCAGGTTGATTACAATATGAGACATTCTCCTTCTAACAGTTTCCCAGTGGACTCTCACACCACACTCTACACTTCTCAACTTTTGTATCTATTCTGCATTAACTGGCAGTATTAAATTTACCATATGGTTCTTTCTTACACTCATTTGCTTCCCAGAAAGTGTTTTATAAACAATTCTGTATTGTTTTCACTCAAACATAATGTTTTCCAAGTTAACACCACCAGCCATATGCAATTGCTTCACTCAAAGACTAAGTATAATGCATAGCATATAAATACCATATATATATACACAACCAGAGACACTTTGAGGCATATAGATATAGCTAAGTGTATATATAGATGTATATCTGTTTAGACAGGTATAATGCTAAGGGTGACCAGTAGATACACTGGGAAATGCTTCGCAGTAATACACAAGGCACAGTCTGAAACATGCAGACCATTTCCTTCACACCTTGTGATGCCACACAGGCACAACTAAGGTCTCTAGTTTGCAGCAAAGTGGAAGTGCCAGAAACAAACCCTTGTGTTTCCAGCAGAGCCTTCTGCTTTGCTCTTGGTTTCCATAACCCACTGGGGAGCAAGGATGTGTGAGCAACCACCACGGCCATGGTGTTACACATGCTCCCAGGCCACGAGGACTCCTGCAACTATCTGAAACTCTCCCGATGGGGTGGATGTGGGCCCGCAGGGATGACAGCCCCCACCAGTGGTGGGTTTCTTACCAGCGAGGTCCAACGTCCTGTCCACGAAGACGAGGGAGGCCTTGTTGGTGGCTGTCCTCCTCCTGTTCCTGGCCGGGGCATAGCTTGCCAGCTCGGCGGCGACGACCCTGCTGAGGGCCCCCACGGCGAAGCTCTCCTCCCGCAGGCCCAGGGCGGTGAGGAGAGCGTCGAGGTCGCCCACCAGGGCCCGCACCAACGCCCGCAGCTCGGCGGGCAGGGCGCCCAGCCCGACCTCCGCGGGGCCGGGCCCGCCGGGGCCGGGCAGAGGCGGGAGGAGCGCCGCCAGGGCGGGCAGCAGGCAGAGCTCTGCCGAGACGGGCGCCAGGAGCGGCGGGCCCCGCAACACCACCTCGGCGCGGCCGCCCTCGCCCATCCACCGCCGCAACGCCTCCTCCAGCTCGGCCGGCCCGCCACCCTCCGCCTCGCCGCCGGACACCAGCACGCAGTGCCGCACGGCGCCCTGGCCCAGCACGCCGCGCACGGCGGCGGCTGTGCCGCCCCGCAGCGTCCCGCTCACCACGAAGACGACGCGGGCCGCCCCCGCCGCCTCCCCGACCTCAGCGGGCAGCGCCCTGACGGCCAGTGCCCCCGCCGCCAGCAGCTCGCCCGCCCCGCCGCCGCCCCAGTGCAGCGCCTCGGCGGACGCCGCGTCCAGGAAGACGACGGCCCGGCGCGCCCTGGCGAGCACGGGCTCCCAGGCCTGCCGGCACACCCGCCGCAGCTCCGGCACCGCCATGGCGGCGGCGGCAGGCAGCGCTGACAGCCACAACACGCCGCACGTGCCCGGCGCGCCACCGGCGCCGCAGCATGACGCGGCGGGCGCGGGTTGGCTGCCCGCCGGCGGGGCGGGGCGGGGCACGCCGGGCGGTGTCGTCCCTCCCCCGCGACAGAACCGGGGGCGGCGGCGGGGTCGCTTGCCGCTGTGGGCCGGCGGCAGCGGGGTCTCTGCGGGGAGGGAGCAGCCCGAGGGAGGCCGCGGAGGCCCGGGTGTCGCTACCGGGGTTAACGGCTGCGGTGAGGCCTTTCCTCCGGCCGCGGGGCTGTGCTGTGGTGTTCCCCCGAGGGGCCGCCCGTCCCCAGAGGAGCCGCTGTAGCCCGGGCGTCTGCTGAGGGGCTGCCCGCGCAGCGCTCCGGCTACCCTGTCCGGGGCTCGGTGTCCCCGGGGGTTAGCCTCGGCTAGTTCTCCTGCCCAGGTCTGTTACACCGTGAGAGCAGCAGCAGGGATACGCACACAGGGGGATCATAGGGTAGAGGGCTCTTCTTTTTGCTGGCAGCGCCAAATTCTGACAAACATTACCATGTTTCTCTCCCCTACAGTCTGTATTGGAAACTCTGCCACGGTCCATAGCCCTGGCCAGTACCAGGAGGGACATCTGAGCGCTGACAGTTCCGTTTTGCCTGACATGTTCCTGAAAAGGCTGGGAGCATCTTTGGTCTTGCTCCTGGTAAATGTTAAAACAATTCAGCGTCACTATTTATACATTTAAATATATATGTATTTATTTATTTTAAATACATATATTTATTTTGTGCTGCATTGGTATCTTTGTTATACTGAGAGAACAACTGTTTTGCTGATACTTTTTTAAACGTACAGCACTGGAAAGGTGAAACTTCCATTGCTGTCCCCCGCCCTATGATTCTGTATTTCTTGTGTTAGCATTAGCAAATCCAGCGGTTGATGAGCTAGCAACAAGAAATATTCTCTTTTAATAAATGCAACTTTTATGATATACAGTTGGAGACATATGACAAATTAATTTAATTCCATTTCTCCTTTAAAAAGCTCTTGATCTCAAAATCAGTTTCAAAGCTAACTAGAAAAAATGCCATAATATGCATCTACAGTTTCTTCTCCCCAGAGAATGGATGGCTCGCTTGCAAATCTGTATTCTACATAGCATTTCACTTGGGCAACCTCCTTAGTACAGAACGAGGATGATACTTTTTCTGACATAGTGGGATTATCAGCAGTAACAAAACGATAAATGATTCAATTAGTTCATCCACTATCTTAACTGGTCTTCTTGGGCTCCTTGCAGGTTCAGCTGGTTTCAGAACACTGGAAAACACAAATAATGTGGAATCACCAGATTTCCAGTAATGAAATTAAATCCTCTCCTTCCAGTCTGCTCCATGCACATTCCTACCCCGATGCATTCTTCACTCTTCCAAACTCAGACTTACGTCTTTGTGCTGTTCCAACCCCAATCTGTTATTTTAACCTTAGGGCATATAACTTTATGATGCTAGAAAAATATGTAAGTTAACAGCCTTCTTGACTATTTTGATTTGAAAAATGAGTGCCAAGAAAGGACTGGGGATGGTTAACCACTGGGCCCCTGGGCTTATACACAAGTAGAATTATCTTCCTCTCAGACTGAATTACCTTGGAGATCATGCATCCCTGAGCTTTGGCTTTATGCTTGAGTGCCATGGACAAAAGCTAGCTATATTATGGCTTGTCCAACACTTTAGTTACCATTTTTAAAAGGTTGGGGTTTTTTTTCAGACATATTGTCAAAACAGCAGATGCTTTTTTAAGAAAACAAATAGCTTTTTTACTTTATAAATATTGTATAGATTGCAACTAGTTCTTGCATATGCCAATGTTGAAAAAAAGGATTACTAGCCAGAAGACAAAATGAGGTTAATCAGTTTAAAGCATAGTGGTTAAATTACAAAACAAAATTGTCTAACTAGTTTTTACAGCTTATTTTATCCCATGTGCAAATTGACAACTACTGTGTTAGAAAAAGAACTGGTTAAAGGGTTCCCGTAAACTTGATATCTTGTGGGTTTCTGGAGTGTGACCCATGAGTCAGATGTTTATGCAGCTCACAAAGAGGTCGTCTTCTGTCCTCAGCCTTTTAGCTACTCAGGGCCTTGGGAGAAGCCTTTTTTTCAGGCCTCAACTGCTGCTCTCCCTCTGCACAGCAGTAAGGAGAAACTGCAAGGTCCCTTCCAAGGCTGGGATTGGTGCGAGTTTTTACCTTTGAGGGCAGAAGTTAAAATGCCATCTAGGCCAGCACTCTGTCCTCGGAAGCAAAGCAGGAAACAGGTTCAGAGCACCCTCTCTGTCCAACCAGAGCCAGAGGTGGGTAAAGATGTTTCTGGGAGCGGTGGAAGGCTGGCAGCTATTTTCGGGACTTAGCCTTCTTGTGCCAGCTTCCAATGTTCAAGCTGCTCAAGATGGATTTTTATGTGACCACCAGCTCAACGTGATGTCTATTCTATGAGGAAAACTGCTTTGAGGACCTGCACTGATGTATTTTAAGAGATTTGATGTTCTACACCTACTCCTGATTTCTCTTTGTGCTGTTTTCCACAAGCGTATTTTCCTCCTTCTTCCTTGTGTCTGCAGTCAAAGGAAACTATTAGAGTTCTACCACGTCCTTTAATGTCAGCCAGAAGTGTGTTAAATGGCCAAGTAAACCAAACAGGAATGAAAATGAAGGATACTGATGCCCAGTAAGAGGTACTACAATACAAATTTGTTTTATGAGAAACAAGTGTCTAGAAATGTTTGGGGTGAAAAAACACCTTTGCTGACTCCACTACTATATGTATAAAAAATGGAATTGCATGATGAAAACCTACCCAATTATACCACATAATTCATGATCTATATATGACACCCAAACATTTAATTTCAGGGAAAAAAATGCCTTTTGAGAAGGTAGTTTGTTCATGTGAACTCCAGTGAAGTGTCATGCCATATATGAAACTTTAAAAGAAGGTTCTCTATGCAGGCAATTCAAAGAACAAGCTTCCCCCACCCAGAGTTGTGATGTGTTTATAATACAGTCAAGCCCTCTGGTCTGATTTTTCACAAGCTGTCCTGCTGTGAAAGAGAGGTCCCTCTTTTAGTTTTCACAAACATCCTAAGATGCTGAAGACTCCATTTGTACACACAACTGGTCAAAACTTGTTTTGACAGTTGTTGGTACTTAAATTTTACAGTGAATCTTGCAGTTGTTAATGCAGCATTCACAGATGTAAAGTGAGAAAATCACCAGTAAAAATGGCTTGCTACTTCCCACCGCTTTTAACATAGAGCAATTTCTTCATGAAATGCATAGTTACACTCTGGAACATTCACAGCACACTATGGATGTTAAACTCTTATTGGAGCTAAAAATAAAATCAGGCAATTTGTGGAGGAAAAAAAAAAATCTGTAAAGAGTTGTTAAACCTAAAATATTACCTCCAGCTGGGAGAGTCCCTGAGCTGAGAACTAGGACAGTAGTAGTAGAAGTAGCAGCGTGTTTATCCTGTGGTTACGCTCCCCCCTGGCAGCTGCCATCAGCCGCCAGTGAAAGCACGGCACTGGACTGTACGTGTGTTTGGCCAAGTCCTGCTTCTGGAAATGGGCGAGGATGTCCCGGAGGAGACCGCCACGCTGCCGGTGATCCCTGCTGAGGAGACGGACGGGCCTTTGGGGATGCAGAAGAGTACAAGGACCGCCGAGAGCAGCGGAGACAAAGGGCAGCGAGAGAAAGGAAAGGCGGCTCTCGCAGGCACACCGCGCCTCGGGAGGGTGGGGAAGGCACAGCCGAGGTGAGTCCTGGCGGCTGGCAGCGCACAGAGGGGGGACCGGCCCCACGAGGCCGGGCCGGGCAGCGGGGCCGGCTCCGCGGGCAGGGCAGCCCCCGGGCTGGGCCCGGCCTGCCCGCACGGCCGCTCTCCCCCTTCCCCTCCGGCCCGGCCCGCTCCTCCCGCGGGCAGCCAGGAGGCCCCTCCGCTTCTCCCCACTCATGGCCCCCGGCCCGGGAAGGCCACTCGGGGAGCGGAGGGCGCCGGGCCGCGCCC
>JAYKAV010003277.1:1724878-1825497 GCA_035582835.1 Phoebastria nigripes | reverse complement strand
GAAGAAACACACGCAGCCAGGCTTTGCTATGAAATCTGGCAAGCAGGAACAGGAGAGTGATTGGGGAGCGGAAGGAGCGCTCGCTGCCACCGTGCGGTGCTGCCCTGCGGCGGGAGGCCCCGGCGCCGCCGGGCCCGGGCCCTCGCGTCCCGCGGGAGGCGGCCATGTCTACCGGCGAGGTGGAGCGGCTGTCGGCGGACCTCGGCGGAGCCGCCGGGGACGAGGAGGAGGAGTGGCTCTATGGCGGTACGGACCTTCCCAGACCCCCGTCCCTAGCCCACCTCCCCCGCACGCCGGCCCGGCGCTCTGCCCCGCCGCCGCGGCAGGGTGAGGGTGGGTAGGCCGCGGCGTGCGCTGCCTCGCCAGGCCAGCCCGCGGCTGAGCACGGCCCGCACCTGCCCGCCGAGCCGGTCTGGCCGGCGGCCGTTTAAAAGGGTCCCCCCGTCCCGCCACCCCCGCGGCTGCTCAGTCCCCTCCTCCTGGCCAGCCCTCCGGCGGTGCCGTCCCGGGCCTGTGCGCGGCCCCCTCCCCGCCGCGGCGGTGGCTCCCTGCCCCCTCCCCCGCGGGCGCTCGGCTACCGGTCCCTGAGGCGCTGAAGGTCTCCCGGCCCCTCTGCCCTGGCCGCGCAGGCCGAGGCGTGCTGGGCCTCCGCGGCGGGAGGCCCGCATGGCGCTCCTGCCCCACACGCACCCCTGGGGTGGCCAAGCCTCTCCCCAGTACCTCCTTGCCCGGGCTCCCACCGTTGAAGTACTGAAGCAGCCCTAACCTTTTATGCGTAAACTTTCTTTACAACTTTAAGGACTTTCTTTACGTTCAAATCATAATGAAACCTGTAAACTACACCCTACCTCTGTGGCGGACCTGTCAGTACAGAGCACTGTGAGGGCTCTGGGGTCTGCTCGACTGATTTCACAATTGAAACGTTATGAAAATGTCTCAATAGTAAACTGAAGAGTTGCCTAATAATCTGCATGGCAAGATATCTGTCACAGTTGGTTTTCAGGGGATTTTATTCTTAGCTACTGTGTTTCTTTTCTCTTGTGGTAGATGAAAATGAAGCAGAGAGACCGGAGGAAGAAAAAGCTAGGTGAGTATCTTGACAACTGGAAGTCCTGTAGCGTGGCTGCACAAAAATTGTATTCATTAAATTCTTCCCAGCTGCTTGAAAGTCCATAGTGCCTGAACACACTCTGGTGTCTTTGAAAATCCCCTCAAGATAGTATGTTTGGTCAGCTAGAATGACTTGGCTTTTCTGTGAAATGGTTTTACCTGTGAAATTGGGACACTTGAATACGAAAGTTATTTTAAGTTTTAACTGTATGGACAGCAATAGCCCCTCCCAAAATGCCAACAGGTCTTTTATTTCTGTAATCACTGTGCTTTGCAGTCTTAGTAATGGATCAGGACTTCATTTGTTCTAGATAATTTAGAAATTAAAAGACAGTCTGTCTCCCAAAGAGTTTGCAATGTAGTTACAAAAAGAGGAATACAAGGAAGCAGTGGAAGATTATCAGCTAGTTTGATGTGCAGGTCGCGTAACACATCTGCTTAGGGTTTTGGGGTTGTTTTTTTTTTATTAGTAAGAGAGTATTTGAAAGAAATTTAGAAAAAGCTTTGAAAGTATTTGGGGGAGCCTGCTTGAGTTATAAGGAGCTGTATGAAAGAAAGCACAAAGATGCTCCTTTGAAAATCTAGCTAAGTTGATGGAGGTTGGTAGCAAGGACTGACTGGAAATGGGAATTTAGTCTCTTGTACTGAATGAAGGAAGTCTCACAATTGATAAACTATGGAAATTGTTGATTGTCAAGATAAATTAAACAAATAAAGGGGAAGCCAATGCAAGAAAACATGCATTGTTATTTTCTATAAATGCTTCCAGTCAGCAGAGATTTTTACAGTGAGAACTCTTGAATTTAGTTACCCTTGGTGGACTTCTTGTCTGTTAGCTTGCTCAGTTGCTTTTTTGAACTGACGTCAACTTCTGACAGGCACAGTGTGATACAGCAGTAATGACCTCCACCGCTTGACTACATACGATATTGTTTTGAAGCAGCTACTAGATGCAGTTACTTGATTCCCCTTAGTTCTTGTAGTATAAGAAACGGAGTTGTTTCCTGTCACCTTTTCCATGTGACTTAACAGTTTTCTAGACCTCTGTTGCATTCGTCTTGAATCATCTCTTTTCCAGGACAAAGAATTCTAATTATTTATTTGCTCTTTATTTGAAGCTATTCCATATCAATTGAGTCCTTGTGTTCAGTTACCTTTTCTTGACCTGGCACCTTTTGTCAGTATTACTGTTGTTTAAGAAAATTATGTGCATGGCAATCAAAACGATCTTTAGAAACAGTGGTGTTTTATTCCAGTTTCTGGTCAATAGTGTCTAGCTTGGCATTTGGCTGCCTCAGTACATAGTTGTGGACTAAAAAGCATAACAAATGGTAGCTTATGCATCTTATGAGTTGTGTTTGGAACTCTGGAAGTGTGGTGACAGTTCATCCATTAAAAGTTTTGGTCTCTGGCCTCCCAGTTTTGGCATTCTTCATGTATATAAAAATCGTGAAGTTTTATATAACAGGTTCTGTAGCTAGTCTGTCATTTTACTGGGTGATGAAGTGAAATGGTCAAGCTTGAATCCTGGGGCCATACCTGGGCTGTGCTGGGTTTTGGTGCAATGCTCATGAGTGGATATTTTGCCAACAGAAGACGGGATCAAAATCATTTTATTCAATAAAAGTTGGCAGTTGCTCACTCCATTTCAGAAGTATCTTTTCAGTGAAAGAATATTGTTTCTAAATGGCTCCCTGCTTACTCTGCTATTTGTGGTGCAACATCCTAACAGTTAGTGGAACTGTGGAACTTAAAATATTGCTGTGTAAGAAACAGCAGTAGGTAGGCCCAGTGAGACAGCTCATTTGCATGGATTTGACAGTGCTGGTCATTTTAGATGGACCAGTGATTTTAAAATTTTTACAGTTTTCAGTCTACAGTTAAAATATAATTGAATTAATCATTGAATTGTAGCAATTCCATAGGGTGGATGAAAATTTCACAATGCGGATGTGGGAACTTTGATTCAGTGCAGCATTACCTATGGATATTTAAATGTTTTTTCCATTATGTCTTTGAAAAGTGTCAGTCTGCAGGGGAAAAAAAAAAAGCTGTTATTCTCCCTTCATATATTACGAAAGATTTCACTTTGATTTCAAAAGAGGATCCAGGTGTAGTGCCTTATTACTTCCAACTATTCTACAAACATCCAGTTAGTATGATTTATGATAGCTAAATATTATCCTGCTAATATAATGTTATATTCGTCTAGACATTTTTTTAATAAATTAATTCTTTTTTAATTAGTGCAGAAGCTAGCTGGAGATTTGGCTCTTCTCTGGAATGATGTAGCAAGGCTTTTTTCATCATTAGCTGATATGCGTGAAATAATATGTGCATAAATACCTAGTTTCATCTTTTCCTGTTTGTTTTTGTTTAAGTGCTCCACCCCCACCTGGAAATGAAGAGGAAGCTGCAGAAAATGGCGTTGTCAAAACGGTAGTTTTAAATGTGTTTTTGAAATACTGCTTTAATTTGTTTTGATTTATGGCGTATTCTTAATTTGGCTAGGACTTACAATTAAATGAATTAATGTGTAAGTGTACACCTTTGATTTTTTTCTTTCTGAAAGGTGTTTGACACTATCTGCAGAAACTCTGTAGAAATTACTAAATTAGGAAATCCAGTTTCCAGCTGTAGTCCACTTTTTAAATCTAACTTACAGAAAATAAATGAGTAGTACTTCCAGTTTTTTGGGGGGGGGGGGGGGAAAGACGGTGCTTCAAGACAGCTGTCTTTTCTCAAAGACATCCTTTTCAAAATGATACTCTCTTTGTTTTTCCTCACTGATAGGAAAATAAAATCCTCTGATCATTTTTCTTTTTTGAACATGATAAACAATCAGCATTTGCAGAACTGTGTGACAATATGGATCAAGAGATGTACCTTTCAGAGGCAACATAACAGACTTGTTTGGTAGTAGTCTTCAATGTTCGGTATGTCTTAAAACTTCAGTGTTAGTATGATGAAGGAAAGGACGAGGAAATGAAATTTCCAGTTGCAATGTTGATAAAAGGCCTCAGTTTACTGTGAATGGGAACAGTTTAAATCTGTTCTATGAAAAAATTGTAATTTTACTTCACTGAGATTTTTTAGCTTATACCTTGCAAGAATTCTCTTAAGTGATGCAGAAACCATTATCATGATATTTGTGCAAGTTTTAAGGACTGGCCTCCCTCAAAAGTATGTTTTTTTCAGTAAGTAATACTTTATGAAAGATATTACAACTTATTTAAAGTTGGGGAAAAAAACTTATAAAAACTTGAAAAACTTATTTCAGTTGTTTAAACTGAAAAGCTCTTTGTTTTAAGTGCACCAAAGGCTTTTTGTGCTGATGCTAATATTGTAAGCGGGCAGTAGATTTAGTATGTTAGGTACAAGGAGACAATAGTATACTTTTTTGGACTTGCCGACTTTAAAATATTTCTGAAAATCCTCATTGGCACAGTTTCCATGTGCTTGCACATCTTTGTATTTTTCACTATATAAAGCCTGGCATTGTTAGGATATCATTAGAACATCTCCATAAAATTGAGAACTTCATGGTAAAAGGTGAACATGAAGGGTCAGCAGCAACCTAGAAAAATGGATGGTGTTCAAGTTGGTTGAATAAGAAAAGGTGAATATTTCTGTGAGGAGGGAGCTAAGAAACCATTGTTTATAAGTGAAATTGGTTTTGGCTGAAAAGGTACATGCTCCAGACAAAATTTAATTTTCTGTTCRATGCATTTGTAATGGCTCTCTACTGTGTGGGTTGCCTGGTGTGTGAGAGAGTGATGAAGTACTTTTCAGCAGTGGGGCATTGAAAGATGGTCTTCCATCTTCAGCTGTCATTTACAGAATATCTATATTGATCTAGACTCCCTCCCCTTGATTAGACTCTTAATTGTTATATAAATTATATTAATGTTGTATAGCAAGGATGAACTGCACTCCAACATCTTATCTTCTGTGCAGCTGCTTATTTTTGTCTAATTTATGTACCAGGCAAGTTAATAGATGGTATAATAGATAGGGCTAGAGCTCGGCTGTGCTTGGATAACTGCAGGCTACCTGGGCAGAATCAACTTGGCTTTGGTATGTTCAGCCTTTTGCTGAAGGATTCAACATGTATGTGAATAAGGGTGATCTGGTTGATAAAGTTCACTTGGATTGCACAAAGTTCTTGAACAAGTTCCTCACCAAAGGATTTTAAGAAAGCTAAGCAGCTATAGGATGAGTCCCACATGGATAGTTGATGTGTAGAAGATAGAAAACAGAGGGTAGAAGTAAAGGTTCAGTTTTCACAGTGAAGGAAGGTCACCTCCAGTGGGGATTCTCTGGAATGTTGTGCATAACCTGTGCTGTTTAATGTGTTTATAACTTGGAAAAGGGGTAAGTTGTGGGATCACAAGTTTTCTGATGTTAGGAAGTTATTCAAGATAGTAAGAGCAAGGACTATCTGTGAAGAACTGACTGGTTAATAAATGGTTATTGAAAATCTGTATAGAAAAAGAAAAGTGATGTTCCTGGGAGGGAAAACAGGTTTACAAATAAAATGGTGATCTCTGAGCTGATCATTACCACTTAGGAGGGACACACTAAGATATGTAGAAAGATCCATGAAATTGACGATTAAGTGCTTGTCTGGAGTCTAAAAAGCAGTTCAATGTTGGGATGTAGCAGAAAATGAATAGAGAACAAAATGGAAGATATCATTATACCATAAATTCATGGTTCAGTTGCACCCTGAATTCTGTGTGCTGTTCTGTTCCCCTCATGTCGTAAAGGCTTTACTTCAACTGAAAAAAGTTGAGAGAAGAAGAGCAGCAAGAGTAATCGGGGTAGCTTCCATACAACGAAGGGCTGAGTAGGCAAGGACTTCTCAGGCTGGAAGACAGGCATACGTAGGATATGATGGAGGCTAACAAAATCATGTATGGAGGCTATAAGTAGGGATTGACTCGTCACAGTTCCTTCCATATGAGAACTGGGACTGTTAAATGAAAGTCATAGGAGCCAGGATGAAAACAAATAAAAGAGGTTGGATCTTCATGCAGTAGACGGTGCTATGGAACTCCTTGCCAAAGAGAGTGTCGCTGCTGGGAGTTTATATGAGTCCAAGGGAAGTCTGGGCAAGTGCTTGAGAGAAAGATCCATTGGGGGTTACTAAATAGACAAACCATAACTGGCTTAGGAAATGCCCTGAGCTGATAATAATCAGCAGCTGAAAGAGTGTTAGGGAGGAACATCATATGTGTTTGCCCTGTTTTTTCTCTCCCCTGTGGTCTCTGGGAGGGGAAAACCAAACTAAACCAAACAAACCCAAAACACTGGACTAGATGAACTCTTGGTATGAACTGGCATGACTATTTTATTTACCAGCAAGCTTGAATGCTATGGGACGGAACAGCATGCAGTGTGCTCTTGTATCTGTTTTTTCAGCCTGTTCGCTGAAAAATCTCACATATTTTATACAGTTTACTGATGTTAGGAACTGAATAGATTTCTCTGAAGTGTAGTGTTCATCTACAACTGGAAAAACATTTATTTGAGTTACTCGGGATATGTAATTGAGGATGGCAAGAAGCTAGTCTTGCATATCTTTTTTTTCCTGAGTGACAAGGTAAGAGTAGAACCAGTGTGTATGAGCTAGATAGAGGGAAGAAAGATATTAGATAGTGGAAACTATTTTATGCTTATTTAGGAAATGTCATGTTTCAGAAACAGAGCTTAGTATTAAAGATACTTCCCTATTTTGATCCAGATGTTTCAGATACTTGTAGCATTTCAGCAGATGAGCCTCCTGAATTTACTGTTAATGCTACTCAGTTCTGAGGTCCAGGAAAAGGAGAATTTTCTTCTTTTGAAGACTTCTAGAACAGATAGTTTTGTCTGGATTATTTTTCTACTGTAAAGGTAAGTGACTGCTTTTTGTCTAAGCAACGACTTTTTCTTTCGTAGAAGGTGGCAGAGGCTGAGGATGACAGTGATAGCGATAGTGACGATGATGAAGATGATGTTCAAGTCACCATAGGGGATATTAAAACAGGAGCTCCACAGTATAGGTAAGTTATTTGCAAACATTAAGTGGGGGAACTTTCAAGATTACATTTCATTATTAATTCAGGCTCTTTAATACTTGTCAGTGTCAAATTGTATGCGTAGTTAGTCTCAATTTATGTTTTTTTCAGCTCTTTAACAATGTTTTTAATGATATAGTGACTTGAAAACAAAAAAGTGAAATGAAATCAGTGAAATGTCTTAAAGGAAGACCTGTTGTACGAGTCAAATTTTGTTTTCAGATTTTGAGAAAGAATTGTGTTAAGTTTGTAAAGTGGAGAGTTGTTTTTTATTATGGAATGGCTATGTTACATAGCATTTTTAGGGTCGTTACTCTGACGGTGACATTTTTGTTGCAAATGGTGGAGTGGTAAGCACAGAGAACATTAGAAAAATTTGTCCTTGGTCCTGTTTGTTGTGGATACAGTTCTAATTAGACCTCTATAGTTTCAATTCCTATTGATGTTCTCAAATAAGATTTTAATGTACTTCAGGATGGAGCTGCCAGTCTCTGGAGATAATTTCTCAAGATCATGGTTTAGGCATTTGTACCATACAAGAAATTTTTTGCTACTGTAATTGCCCCATATTCCTCCTTCTCTTGATAAAGGGCTTGTTTCTCACTCAACACTTTTRAACAGTGTTAATTTTACCCAAAATTATGAAATATTATTTTTCGTTACATGAAAGTTTTCTGAGGGAAGTGGTTTGCTTGTTTGTCTTGGCAATCCTAATGTTTTTATGCTTATTAAAACCAGAATTACTAGGGCATCATTTCTTAACAGAATTATGACAGGTCTGCAGGTAGGTGTGACTCATGTATATTACTGTGTTCTTAACTTTAGAATGCAGGTGATTTACTCATTTTTGAAACATAATATTTTTAAACTTTCAGTATTTTGTATCCTAAAATAACTGTGCAAATCAATGTAATATAAAAAATAATAATTCTTTCAGTTCTTTATGTGTCTACTTTCAATAACTTGCAGTATGCTTGTGGTGTAGGCAGTGACCTCAAATTTTGTGAGACTAAAGCAAAACTACATTTATATTCTCAGTGGATTTGCTGGTGCTCTTTCCATGAGTACAGAAGACAAGGAGCAGATGATCCTAAATCTAATTAGAGTATAAAGTTTTATGTAGAAATGGTTGTTTTCTGAAAAACCTGTTTTCTGGGCAAATGAAAACAGAAAGTTCATGGAAGGGCAGTAATCTAAAAAAACCTCAACCTTGCTGTTCATTTTAACTTCAGTATAACAAGTTCCTTTTATAGGATTAAATGATTTTTCATATAGTAGTCAACTGCTGTTTAAAAAAACCGTAAGATTTGTTTGACAAAGTCATGCACAAATACAGCATGGCAGATCAGAAGGTTAAATATTTTGTGTCAGTTTTGTGCTGTTGTAGCACTTGAATGAAAACTAAAACTGCATGGAAATGGTACTGTAACTATACACTGCCTTCTAATTATATGCTAATCTCATTATGTTTATGGGTTGATACCACCTGTGAGGATAAGCTACATTGCACGCAAGTGGTAGTGAAAGCCTGCTCTTAATGTTCCAAATGAACAATACTGTAATTCCTAAGGTAGGTAAATCAATTCAGTATCGAGATTTCTGAGTGCATTTTTATGAAGAAAGCTCTCAAGTATTTTAGAAAGTGAAATGTTACATACTTTTCTGTTGGTCACAAGGGTAGGTGATTGCTAGAAGTACATTGAAACAGACAGCCTTTCAATCATTGTAGAGAAATGCTTGTATTTTCCAGTTCTGTACAGACTAAATGGAATAATTAGGAAAAGAGGAAAGGATCTGTCTAAACCCTTTCTTTTTTTTTATTTTGTTTTCCCTCTAATCCCCAGAGTGTCATCTGTATCCCTAAATGAACTGCATTTTTCCTTTCTCTGTTCTTCTGGTTCTGTCCGTTCTTGTTTCTATCAAGGTCTTTATCCTTTCAACTCAGGAGGAGTGGCTGGGACTTGCTTCACAACTGTTTATTAGTTGGAGAAGTTGCTACTGAGCATAGAAAGGTACACTCTCTTCCTCCTAGGCTGATCTCTCTACTTTTACAGTGTTACCAGCTTGGAAAGCTAGAGATTCACGATGGCGATTGAGCCTAGGTCCAGTTTTTTCTGGATCTAGCTAACTCTTGTTTTGTGTTTTCTTCTGTTTTAAGAGTTTTCTCTCTCTAATTCAGTTTTGTTAATTTCTTTAAGTTATGGAGCGGCACCTGTGAATCTCAATATTAAGACAGGAGGACGAGCTTATGGATCTTCTGGTAAGAAAATTTACACAGTAATATTAGTAAAAATGCAAAAAAATGTTTGATTGTTTTGGATGAAGGAAATAATTTTCACTTCCAAAACTTCTTGATAAATTTAAATCTGACTTTTTATTTCTATTTTAAGTGTGTTACAACTATTAAAACTATTTAGTAGAGACAGAAGGCTCTAACTTTCTAACTTTTATTCTCAGGTGCAAAAGTTAAAGGGGTGGATCTAGATGCACCAGGGAGTATTAATGGTGTGCCACTTCTGGAAGTAGATTTAGATTCTTTTGAAGATAAACCTTGGAGAAAGCCAGGTAATGCTCTGGTTTACGTTAACTGATATGTAGCTATTCAGTAGGTTATTTTAATAATAATTCCGGTTTACTGCATGTAGATGTTATCTACCCTATAGCTAGAAGATACTGTACAATATAACTTGGAAAAAGCAACGAAGTTACTTGTTGCCTTCCTGCTGTGCCACAGTGTGTGGGTGTGCAATGTTTCTTAGTATACTTCCGGCACATATGTCAGCAAAAAGAGACTGTAGGACATGCCCTTTATTTTTTTTTAAATACATGTGTATCCTGAACTCTCCCTGGAAATCTGTATTTCTGTGGAGATTACTGCCATTGGTCTGTGCCATAGGACAGAAGACAAAGCAGAACGGAAAATAGTTCTAGCAGGTTTGAGCATGAAGAATGGTGAAATGTAGCTGCTTGTGCTTCTTTGTGTTCATGCATAGACATCCATAAGCTTTGAAGAAGAAGCTGGTACCACATGGGCTTTCCATAAGTCTCCTGTGTGTATTGTCTGGTTGGCTCAAGTGATTTGGCCAGACTTGTCTAATACCAGCGTTGGTTGTTGTTTTTTTAGTGCCAGTACATCTTGCTGCTGGGTATAGTTTTTTCTAGTGTTTGTATATTGCTTTGGCAATGCAGATAGTGTCTACAAAATGGAAAAAAGAAGCCTTTGATAATATTCTGGTGTTTGAACTGTTACCTGTTTGAAATATATTCTATGCATTTGAGTTATGTCTGGTCTCTCTCTTACAATAAAAATACTTCGTGGCATCAAGTGAAACTAGGAGTCAAAACGAAATGAGGGGTCAAATACAGAACAAGCAAAAGGGAGTGGTTCTTCACTGAACATGCAGCAAACCTCTAGATCTTAACATTTATCCTAGTGTAAAGATAGGGGGATTATAATATCCTATGATATTCTGTAAGTATCTACTCTTGATCCCTGAGACAGGATGCTAGGCAAGATAGTCTTTCTGACTAAATTTTAACGTTTTTGTAGCCTTAGCCATGAATACTCTATGTTTACTGATGTAAGACTGTATTGTACATTTCAGTAGTATGTCTTTAGATCAATACCAAATCCATTTTAATGTTATAAATAGAGGTGTATGTATGTTCAGTGGAGAAAAGAAAAGATGAACTTGGTAATGTCCTAAAAACCTATGCTTTTCTATTTAAAGGGGCTGATCTCTCTGATTATTTCAACTATGGGTTCAATGAAGATACCTGGAAAGCTTACTGTGAAAAACAAAAGAGAATACGAATGGGTCTTGAAATTTTACCAGTTACCTCAACCACAAATAAAATTACGGTAATTAGTACAACTTTTGTGGTATTCTACATGCTTTTTTCCCTGTAAAGTTGCTTGTGTGTCGTAAGCTTGTTCTGCCCAGTTCAGTGCGTTTGTTAGAGTTTGCACCTGACTCCCCACCCTGAGCCTAGAGTGTTCTTGTGTTGCTTCACTGGCAATTTGTGTGGATAGTGTGACAGACTAGCTACAGCTAGATTGCATCTGTACCATTATTCAGATTGTGGCCCATCACTTAAGAGTTGTATGGTATCTTAATGGGCAATGTGTTATTTAACTTAGGCTGAAGACAATGCTATGGAAGTAAGACCAAGTGCAGAGATTCTCGATGGCAGATACCATCTTTTTAAGGTGAATTTTAGTAAACTTTTGTTGGTTGCTCTCATTTTTGTTGAGTATTGCTTTCCATGCCACCACAAACTGATAGAAGAACAACTGAAATGGACATAGGCATTATTTCAAACTCTCGTCTTACATCAGTGACTTTCTGTGTATGTCACAAAATGCTGATTAAAAAATGTTGCTTTGTTCGTCACCCTTATGCAAGCATGTGAGTTAGTGGCCTGGTAAACTAACAAATTTCCCAGTGAAACTAATTTTTCTTTATGTGATGGTTTATTTTTAGTTGTAGTGCATTTGATTGTGCAGATTAAAGAATTTGTGCAGATGTGCTGGGGAAGCTTTTGTAGATTATGGCATGTTTATTTTTCCTGTGGCCTTGTAGCTCTTACTGTGTTTTGTAACACTTATCCTTGGCAACTCTGAGATGTGAAAATCAATCTTCCATATTTTTCTGTTGACCTTTTGGGATTAGATGGCAATAAATCAAGTTATATATAATATTTTTCTGTTTGGAAATGCTGATTTTCAGAGAGCAGAAAAATCTAAATGACAGGATTTATCTTAAGGATTGAACATTTTTTTCAACTTTTGTTTTCTCATTTACTCTTTCATTTGATACTAAAGTTGAAATTAAAATACAAAGGTTATTTATTTTGCTTATTTTCAATATGCAGTCATTTTTGTTCTTGAACTGTCATTAAACTGACTTGGAACTGTTGCTTTCTTCTGTATACTCCTGTGACAGAAGTGTCAATTGCAGACAGGTATTTTTGTTTCCCCTCATATGCTAATTGAGGGTATCCAGTCATTTTGACTTTATCTTAGCAAGAACAGATCAGAAGCTCCCTGGGGGGGTTTTGCCTTCCTCAGTTATCATTATAATAGTGTTATGGAGTGGTGGAAATGGTGGGCAATGGGAGTTATGATTTGCAGCTGACTGCACTCTCAGAATTCTCTGAACTGTTGTCCTGAAGGAAGAAGGGTAAGTATTCCAAACCAAAGCTTCCCCTATTTCTAGCTCAATATTGACTCTCTGGGGGTCCAGTGATCAAAGAGTATAGGTAATAATTGTGTTGTAAGAGTCTGAAGTAAGAGTTTGTCATGTGTTTTACAAGGAGTTTACATATAATTATTAAATAATGCCATTAACTTTTTTCCCACTCTTCTGAAATACTAAGTCTCATGTAATTTACATGGTATGTTTGGATTAATCTTCTGTAACTGGCAAGACTTCATCTCCTACATTTTCCAGTTACTCATTAATTACTAGAAGTCTTACAGATTTTTCAGGTAAATACTTAAACCAAACCTATTCAGGTTTTTGTTTGGTGTTTTTTTTTTTTTTTTTTTTTCATATATCTGGATACTGAAGTCTAATTCAATTTTTAACGAATCTTAACTATTTATGTGCATTTTTGTGGGTTTGGGAAAGAGGTGCCTGTGTTTAGAAGAGAGATTCTGCAAAAGCTTAGTAGTTCACTTGCCTACAAGAAGCTGTGAGATCACAGCCTATACGATGTTATACCATGAGCGAACTAGCTATGTAAAGTGATGTAGCGATGTGGCTGGTACAGTGGGAGTGTCTTTAAAAACTGAATCAGTACAGGTTTGTCTTTAATGCTAACCCATGTAGGTTTTTCTTTCATGTATAATGTGCTGCTGAAGTCAAACAATACTTGAAGTACTTGCACAAAAGGTCTTGCATAGCTTCAATAATGTGTCTCTGGAATTTTGCAGTACTTCAGAAACAGCAGTATGTTTTTGAAGTATTCAGTTGAACTAACAAAAAATCTTTTAAAGTTTGCATAACCCAGAGTATGAGGTGACTTCCTGGTATGACTCAGAAATTAAGTGGTTACTAGATCTCATGGTCAGTAAGGCAGACGGAGAATCCACTCAGTTTCTTGTCTCATGGTTTGTTGTTGGGTAGCAGACTTGTTAGTCTCTGTTGTTAAGATTATGAAGATTTTTTTTTTTTTTAATAAGTATGCTTCTTCTAAAAATTAAGATGTTATTTTGTTCATACAGGAAATTCTACAAGAAAATCAGTTTGGTCTGTTCATGTCCAAATCAAATGCTTGGAAAATAAATATTAAAACTGTCTAATCTTCTGTAATAATTTGTTCTCTGGCATATTCCTTCTTATATATATTAAATACAGTACTTAAGTAATATATCCTTACAAAATACAGAATTTTACTAGCTGTGCAAAGGTGACAGTTTTTAAAAAATCTGATTAAAGTTGGACTTTCTTTTTGTGTTGGCTATGTGCTATGTTGAGTGTTGGGGCTACCACACTTCTGAGGTTAAACTAATGATGAAACATTATTTTGAAGGTACAGCAGGGCAGAACTGGAAATTTGGAGAAAGAGTTGGCAGTGCAGTCGACCAAAGCTGATTTCACATCTCCTCCTGCCTTATTCAAATCAGGAATTCCAACAAACAGGTCAGTTAGACAGTCATAACTCAAGACCAAAAAACTTTTTATACTGTTACCTCGATGTATTTGAAGTTCATGATTTTTGTAGGAAAAAAGGAAGATCTGTTTCTGTAACAGGTAGAAATGAGGGGAAGAGTGATTCTAATCACTTTTAGCCTTCAGTCACCATTACGCATGAATGCTGTGCTACTTTCTTGGCTATTCGGGAAAGAGAAGGTAGGAGGAAGGGGGAGAAAAAACAGCAGGACCAAATAACAAGGCAGCTATAAAAATCCAGATGTTGATGTATGACACCATGGGTTTTGTGTAGAATTAGATTGGCCAACAAAATCTTTCTAGCTAGTGTCTTTATGGGTATTAGCTAACACACCTTTTCAGTTAAACAAGACAGAATCAGACAGCTATGACTTCAACAACTGGAAGGATTCCTGGAACCCAGTCTCTTTCCTGCAAGGTAGCTTTAGGTTCTCTGAATTTGAATATTTTACTATACTTTCTTTGAAATGAGAGAAATTATTTCCTTACTAGGGTTTCTTCCCCTCCTTCTCCCAGCCCCAGGCTTTAGTAAGTTTTATCCTTTATATCTAAGCTACTGCTGTTTGACGCCTGGCACTTGGCTAAGGGTGAATCCATGCTTCTGCTTTACCTTAGTTATCAAGTGATCCTATTTAGGAGTTTTGGTTCTGTGCAAATTAAAAACCATTGTATTATAAATGATGGTAAGAGAGGTAGAGCAGGTTGTATGCTTTTGTCATCAACAGTTAAAGATTAGCATCTATGACTTGTCTTTAGCGTTGCATCCATAAGTACCTTGACTAATTCAGAGGCACTCTCGTGTTCAATTATTCCATCCTTTAAGAGTCAGTTCAACACCCAAATATATTTCTCTTGGGTGGGGAAAAAAAATTTTGCATGATACTTAAAAAAATGCCTGCACTTTTCTTTCACGCCTAGAATATTCCTCGTGGTAGCCTAAATTCTTCTCTGAGCTATCAGGTTATACTGCTCTGTTTTTAGTAGATTTTAGTTCTTTTTTTTCCATTTTTCTTTGTCTAAGAAGTAGTAAAAGTCTTCCAAACTTTGTACCAACCCTGTAATTATTTTTTTTACTTTCTTTTCTGAATTGCTTCTGATGTGTGATGTTCTTGTAACAGAGTTCTCAAAATCTAATGTACTGTTCACAGGGTAAGGATTCCGAATCTGTATCTAGTACAGATTTTGTTACAGCATTTCAGTTCTTTATGCATCTCATTGGTGGACAGAGAATCTCTAAAATACTTTAGAAAATAGTTAATGACTAGGATGTTAAAATGTAGTTAAGCTTAAAGTTGTAGAAAAAATGTATTGCGCAAATTCTGTGATTCTGTGAAATTTACATTTGTTGTGACCTTTTAATACAAAAAGGTCATACACGTGCAAGGTGTAGGCTTCATAAGTAAAATCTTTGTTGTATGTTCTGGCTAGGATAAATCTATCTTACCATAGGTGTCTTTATACCATATTTTTATGTGATCCTTTTTTTTTTTCTGCCTGAAGTTAGCAATCCCAAGTTTAAGTGACCATCTTTCTGATTTTTAAAGGTTTAGAGTTAGTATACTGGTTGTTAATCAGGGCTTTCCTGAGAAACTTAAGACGTGTCTGTTTTCTCCAGGAACTAAGGTCACCTTAGCAAAGGTTGGGAAACGTATATATCTTTAAGAATGAGAAGCCAGTAAGTGAAGTTGGTCTGTTGCGTAGATAAAGAGGAAACAAAATGGTGCATTTCCAGTTGTATCACTTGTGCATTCCAGTGGTTAGAATAGGTTGTTTTATATACATTTAGTGTGAATACTGTAATTGTAAGTTGTTACAATGGCAAAACTGACTTCTTTGCATATTTAATATCTGCTCCTTTGGATACATTTGCTTAAAGTAAATTSTTGTGTAAAGAAAAAGGTATTTCTGCCAAGTGGTCAGAAGAGATTTTGAAAGAAAATTGTATGCTCAAGAGTCTGAGAGTAGCTCAGTGAATGAATATGTCTTAACTGTATGGACTATATATACTTCTACTTGAATGACTTCTCCAGAATGCAGCTACTATTTTCTGTATATAAAAACCTGTATTACTAATTTCTTCATAACCAGGCAGTGTTTTATGGGATTGGACTTTTTTTTTTTTTTTACATTAAAGAGTTAATTTTAGGTAGGCAGAAATTTTTCGGCAATCCAGCTCTTTGATAATTTAAAATAATTGGCATGGCCTTTATACCATGAGGCATTTGCAATAGCTTTGTTCTGAAATTGCTGGAAGCATTTCTCATGTAGCAGTAAAACTTCTCTCAGCTTCTAGCAGTAGTTGATATATTTGGTGAAAGGGAGGTAAAACTGATGCAACTGGGTATAGCAGCATTGGTGTGGGGATTGGTAAGGGGCTGGGCATGAGGAGAAGAGGAACTCAAAGAGCAGAAAAGATAGAGATACAAGAAAAGAAAGACCTAGGCCATTTATCTCACCAGAAGCAGCACCTCTTCTCAGTCACAGACAAGCACTGCCTCCAGAAAAGCCAGTTCAGGCATCAGAAAGTGGCAGGAACAATATAGGAGGGACAAATGACCCGAATTAAGGTAAGGGGGAAAAACAATATCAGGGCATGATCCTAATTTAACATTTTAATTCACCATTTACTAGTCAGGGCTGCAGCATCACTTCGTGGATAATTTTACACATAGATATTGCAACGCATATTTCTCTTTAATGGGAAGTCTGAGGACAGGTAGTGGGTTTTGCTTTTTTTCATTTGTTTGTAAACAAACATTAAAATAATTTTGTGCCTACTGTTTTTACCTTTTTAGTTTGACTACAGTAGATGTTTGCATATGATTGCAGTTGAAATTCTCAAAAAAAAAAAAAAATCTGTGAGGTCTAGCAAGAATATTACTCATTACCAATATGGAGGTTGTAGTTTACAAAATAGAAACAGAATTATTGCTCACCAGCAAATAAAAGTTACTACTTCACTAGAATTGCATCCTAAATGTTTAATTCAAAGACAAATTCAGTGCTTCATACAATGTGTCTGTGTGAGGAATTTTGCTTGAATTTGTGAACAGTGACTGTCTTAATCATAGCTAGGCTATTAGTTGTTTAGAAATGACATCTGAACCTCTTGTCTTGATTCTGTGATATTTAGGGCTGTTGAATAGCATAAAGTGTTGTGTAACCCCGAAGGAGGAGTTAGAACATAATAGAAATGGTTTAGTAAATGCACATCATATACAAACAATATGGTATAAAATAGAATGTTTGTTCTCTAGAGGTGGTTAATTAAAGATTCATTGTGTGCATAGTCACAATTAAGGTAAAAACCTGAAGGAATCTCTTCTGAGTATAGTGCTTTCTAGAACATGAAGAGGATTTGACATATTTCAAATCTCTCCTAACCAGTCAGGTCATAGAGATATCTTACTGTTTTTTAGACCAGTGCTTTTCTTTATGTCATTTTTCAGGGACTGTGAGATAGTATTTCTTTAGTAGCAGAGAAATAAGCAGAAGTTTCATTTACAAGCTGGATGCAAAAACTGGTATTTTCTCATTCCAGTAATATCTGGAATAGCTCTCCATTACAAAACTTTGTTCTGTCAGAAGCTCTTAGTTTTTTAACCTCCATTTATGCTTTTTGGGTTATTACTAAAGAGTACATTACATTTAAATGAATTTTGCTTTCAGAGAAATTAGCCTGTCAATGTGATGGGCTGTTTATCAGCTTTCTCTGTGCTTGGGCGTTTCTGTAAACAGGTTTCTCTTGTTTCATGAGCTAGCCTTGTGAGACTAAATGATGAAAACTCAGGTATTATTTTGAAAAAATGTCTATTTTGTATATCAATGATTTCTGTATTAAATTTGTTTGCTTCTTAATTATATCAATCAGTGGTAAGTGAGCTCAGCAAAGTTGAGGCTGTCCTCAAGAGGAGGAGAATAAAGCATAGAACACATAAGCAAGACAAGAAGGAACACAAGAACATATTAAATTCAGTTTTTAAAGTATGCCATAATTCTGTAATTCTTAGACTAGACTATAAATCTAGTGAATAAATGTGGCATCCAGTAGTTAGACTGTTTCTGAATTCTGAAAAGTGGGGGGGAGAGTTTTCCAAAAAGCAGTTCATTATTTATATTACTTGTAGTGGGGATAAGTGATTTCTGAAGCTATGAATTTGGAAAATAACTGGGTTTGTCTCTCCCCCCGCCTTTTTTCCCCCCTTTCTCATTGCTCTGTAGAACCTAAATAAACTCAGCTTGCCAAATGAGATTGAGTTATCTTTCTGAATTAAATCTCCATGGAGGGTGGTATTCATAGTGCAAATAGCTCGTAAATAACCATTCTCTAATTAGAGTGAAATCACTCACTGAGTTGCTGGAATGTTCCTTTCAAGCTACACTTTGTATGAACTCTGCTGTGGGTTCATGTGCATCCCACAAGCGTGGATTGCCTTTTTATGTTTGGGTGTATCCATTGGGAATGCATCTGTATCCCAGGTGCCCTGATCGTGTAAAGGACAAACCAAGTCCTTTCTTTCCTTTGCATACAGCACTGAGACAGAAACCTAGTAATGCCTGCTTAACATCTTATCACTAAGCTAGATAATGGCTGGGGAGTCTTTGAAATTTCCCCATGTGCCAACTTGCATGACTTAATCAAGATTAAGTCTTCAGATTTGCCCCTTTTATAAAACTGCTGAACTGTTAAATTCTGGACACTTCATATGCCTCTCTTGCCTTTGTGAAGATTACGTTTTTGTAAGCGACAAGTGGTGTCATCTGCTGCTGCATTTGCAACTGAACATATGCTTTCTCTTGTTCCATTTCAAGCTCTTTTAGTGGAGCACGTAATGAAATCATTATTGCAGTCTTGGAAATAGAGAATTTGTCAAGTTCAAGGTATGATGGCAAATTCCTGAACTCATCCATCATTACAAAAATTAAATCTCTTGGCAGCTGTTGGGAAGACCAATGGACATACCACTATAAAACATTATTTAAAAAATAATTATAAAGCACCAGCTCAGTGAGAATGAGTCAGTATAGGTGTACTCTTCAGACTCTAGAAAAATTAAGTGAAAGCCCTGTTCATTTCAATAAAGTTGATGTCTAAGAACCAACTGGTAGTCTAGATTTGCTTCCTTTGATAATGCAGTGTTGTATTTGGGCTGCTTCCCAAGCCAAAATTGGTATTATTGTAGTATGGTTGATGCACATACTCCTTTAATGCCCAGTACTCTTGCATTGGTGTCCATTGCCTATGTTTTCAATGCTGATTCCAAGAGTTGCTGGCAGTGTGCAAACAGTGCAAGAGAGTAAGAGTCTTAACTTGAAGTACATCACTCCCAAGTGGAAGCCCTACAAAACAGTGAAGCGAGCCAAACGGGGACACCTGAGGAGGGACTTCTTGCTGTAGAAGAGAGTCATCTATCATACACAAGGACTAAAGCTAAGTAAAATGAGTTTTCTAGGGTACAGTTTTAGATAATTAAGAGAAGATAACCAGCGATGGAGGAGAACCAGTGTCTTAAACTCTGAAACCAAATGAGCTGTCAGAGTGAAGACTGAGACAAAGTTTTGTTGTTTTACAAAAATTCACTTGTCCTTTTTTTTTTTTGGTAGTGAAACAGTTGGTTTAGCAATTGTTTTATTATACCTATGTTTCCAATTTAGTTACTGAAAGCAAAATAATAATAATAATAATCCAAAGTGCAGCAGTGCTGGAATACCATGCAAGACCACTGGGGAGGATTAGGAAAGCAGGTGTTGATTGTCTCAGGATTTAGACTGAAACAATCTGACTTTTAGGATGGGATGTTAGACGATCAGAGGATTTCTTAAACTTGTGTTATCCTTGGAGACGCTGCTGTATAGTATATACGGGTTTAGTTTGCAGATGTGTTCTCAGACTCTTGTACCATTGGACTTTTTTTTCCTCCAAACTGTTGTGCTTAATGAGCTTGCTTTAAAATCCAGGAGGAAGCTCTAAACCCAGATATTGAAAAGCTCAGAGGACAGGCATTTGGATCATCCTCAGTATGCAGTCTGCCAAGGAACTTTAGATTATCTCTGGGACATCTAATTGATCCTTCATGCTCTAGTGTCTGCTGTGTCTTTTTCAGCTGCATTGGAATCTAGGTATTTGAGCAATTGGGGTCAGAGCTATCAGTCTGGCAGAACTTGGAGTCTGTAATCCCAACTTCCAGCTGTTCTCCCTGCTATTTGTATTAATGTGGTTAGTAGTCCACTAGATACAAAAACTACAAGAACTTGTCTTCTAAAACTAGAAATATTTTTCTTTCTTTCTATGGATTTATGGATTTCTTTTCTGAAATTTCCTGAAAGTTTTTCCCAGTCTTTTACTTTGTTATGTATCATGCTATTGGTAAATATTGTCAGTTTTCTCTACTATGGTTTCCCTTATAGGTGTGACACAGATGCACCTTTGTTTCTCTCATCCATTAGCAATGTAATTTTGTACCTCATTTTCTAATGGAGTTGACCTAAGTGAATCCTGCTTTTTAACCTCTTTTAGAAATTAACCGTGGGCTGCAAAGCAGGTAGGTTTTGTTCTATCTGCATAAGAATAATAGAGTTATAAATTCTCTATAAAGCTAGGTTTCTGGGTTTCATTTGTTTTGGGGCTGCAAACAGGAAAGTTCACTATACTTCAGATTCTTCTTCTTTTCAAAATAGTGGTTCCCCATTGTCACAGATACCAGGTTTTAGTTTTAGTAGATGACATTCAGATCCTTGTCATATTATTTTCTGGTCTGGTGCCTGGCGTCCTTCTTTACTGTCAGTATAATCCCATGTGGTTGATTTATTGAAGATTTTGAGAGATTGATTATGCTTTAAATTTTAGTGTTTGTATCCAATGGAATGCCATCGTGTCTTTACCCTCAGTGTAGCATTTTTAATCTTCTCTGAAAAGTTAAAAATAAAACGTTGCAGTTGACAGCTGTGTGGCCACAATATCAGATGGTTTTGGGGGCTTAAAGATACCTCTCTTAACAGACTATGTGAATATGTACTTGGGAGTTAAGAATTTTATAGTAGGAACAACTTAAGTCTAACAGGCATAAGCTTAATAGATTGACTGGTTTGGAAACCGGAGTGAGATACAATTGCATTTAAAATTCGCACATAGACTCCAGTGTGGACTGGAATAACTTGTTCGGAGTGAACTGAAATCACTGCGAATCACTGAAAATTTAAATCCTAGATTGCATTTTTCTAAATAAGATGCACTTCTTCAAATTAATCATTAATAATTAATAATCATACCCGTTGAGAAAGAGGTCTTGGAATTATTGTTGCTGCTTCCCAAAATGTTAGTTCAGTTTCCAGTGTTAGCCAAAATAAGAAAATGGAACGGTAGTCGTTGTTAGCAGTGGGGAACAAACCAGGAAAAGTGATTATGGTAGTACATAAAGCCGTGATGCATTGAGAGCTGAATATTATCTGTGGTTCTGTTCATGTCAGACAAGAAAAGATATAGTAGAGGTAGGAAGGGTCCACAAAAGGATGAAATAAATATGAAAGTTATACAATCACTTCTATATGAGGAGAGATGTGGATTGGTTCAGCTTGGGAAAGAGACAACTGAGAAGAGATACAACAGAGGTACCACGAATACAACAGGGATATTTTTTTTTTTTTTTTTTTTTTTTTTTTAAACACAAGGACTGTAGGGCACCAAATACAATTGTCAGGCAAAAAAATAGCTGAAACAGATCTCATTACTGGAGATCAAAATTAAAAGTGTGTTCAAAAGAGATTGTGCAAATGCAAGTTAATCAGGCGCTGTTAAACACAGTTTCATGGGAAGTCCTTAAATTTTTGATTGGCAGAAACGGGGAGGGAAAGAATGTGTATATACATGTCACTTTTCTTGTCATCTTTCTCTAAAAATCCATTACTAACTACTTCTAAGGTAGGTGTTCTTAATTTGCATTATGTTCTGTTGTTGCCTGATGGGGTTGTAAGGGAGACTGAGGTGGGTCTTGTGCTGCTCTGTTGCMGGTTTCTTTAAAGAAGGTGAACATAGTGCTTAGCTATGCAAATGTTTTAGAGGTGTTTGAGAGACATTTTGCATTTGGAAAACTGAGGAACAGAAGTATGAATGGCTGGTCTAAGATTCCTTTGAGTTTCATGCAAGGTTTAATTTAAGAGTCAGTGTCTACTAGTTTCATACACTTTCTGTTTGATACTAAGACTGTGTATTCCAAGATAAGAGAGATGGCGGCTGATTTTGTTCAATATGTGCTGCAGTATTGATAGTATGCGTGGTAGGGTTGGCTTATGTTGCTGCCTCCTAACTTACCTGCATTTGATCTTCCATGGAATCTTCCAGTATGGTTTGTTGCAGTTTAGAAATTATTTCTAATGATTAGTTTATAACTATTTTACTGTAGATTTTTGTAGAAGTTCTGTTTAATATATTTTTTTCTTACTGAGGTTTTTTGTGATCTCACTGTGTTGTTCCTTTTTTTTTTTTTTTTTTTTTTTTTTTTTTTTTTTTTTTTTTTTTTTTTTTTTTTTTTTTTTCTTTTATCAGTAACAGAAGTGTAGATTTATTATCTTGTAGGGGATGGAAGGAGAACATGGAGAGTCAGCCTTCGTCCTACAGGAGTCTTTATTGCTGCATTGTTTAGTTCTACACACTTGCATAGTTCAGCACATTTACCACATTTAATGTTCTTCAGAAATGGTCTTTTATGTTTTATACAGGAGAAGGAACTTTTGGCATTTAGAATGAGAGAAGTCCATAAGACTTTCTTCTCTCTCTTTTATTTTTCTTTTTTTCCCTTTTCTAATTCTGCTTGTTGATTCTGATTTGTCCTGTGTTGCAGGCGATTATCTGGCACAATAGATGTGATTGGACAGACCATCACTATCAGCAGGGTGGAAGGACGACGGCGTGCTAATGAAAACAGCAACATACAGGTTTTATACTGCAGATTTGCACACTATTTTTGACTAAAAGACATTTTTGCTTTCCCCATAGCTTCTGATTAAAACATTTCAGTGTGTATGAATGAGTAATGCAGAAGTAGCTTTAAGTTCAGGAAGAAAGTTGTGGCAGTTAATTGAAATATATTAAGATGAAGTATTTGATATATTTCAAAAGATAAATGTTTTGGTATACTTCTTGCTGAAAGGAAATGAGCAATACTGCAGACTTACAATCCAGGAGACAGCATTGGCTCTGCTAGATGTGCATGGAATAGCATTTTGTTTACTAGGTGACAAATATTTAACCTGACTGTTCATTTCTCCCCTATTCCTGCCAGACACTAATGCTGAAAGTGAAAGCCTCTTCGTATGCAGTTTGAGAAATGCARTCTTTTAAAAAATAAGTTGTGAAGGAATAAATAGTTGATAGTACTTTTTTTTAAATTATGTTGTATTATTTTCCCATAAATTGTAGGATCAGTCTTTATGATTTTGGTCTTTATGGACTTGGATTATCTTAAGAAAACCACTAAATGTGTTAAGATTGAATACACTTTTTCTCTTCTGACTTACCTGTGGAGAAGAATCAAGGTTGCTTGGCGCCCTGGCTGCATTTCCATGCCAACTTAGGTTAAGGTTAAACAGTGAAAATAATAATGGATTGTAGCGCTCATATTGAAAACACTGCCATGTATTTTTCAGCTGATCTCACAGTGTTTAAGTAATTTAAAGTCTTGGGTTTTTTCATGCTTTTCATATTGATTTTTAAAGTATTTTCCTTTATATATAAATATAAGATGGTGTTTTGGGCCATATTCAGGTGGCTTATATTCCCTCTCAAATCTTACGTTTGTTGTTCCCTATTGGCTGCTCTTAGACCCTCAGAGGTACTTGGCATGTATGGGACACTGAATGTAGGGATGCAGACCCTACATGGATTAAACCATCTGAATATGGCTCTTTAGGTGCATAATACTTTGCTGTTGTTGTAACTGGAAAGAGAGGAAACCTATCTTCTACTCTTTTGACATAGCAATTGTAACTATAGTTTGATATTTTACAGGTTCTTTCAGAACGATCTAATCCTGAAGTAGACAATTTTACCAAGCCACCTCCATTTTTCCCTCCAGGAGCTCCACCTACCCACCTTCCACCACCTCCTTTCCTCCCACCCCCTCCAACTGTCAGTACTGCTCCACCTCTGATTCCCCCACCAGGTAAATACCCTGCACTACATAGCGTGTGAAAAATGAGAGATGCATTATCATCAAATGCTTGATGATAATGAATTAAAGACAGCACATTCCATGCACATTTGGCTATATGTGCAGAATTTCAGAATTTTGTGTTCTACTCTTTTCTTAAATATATCTGCAAGGCAGAAACAGAAACTTTTGTCTTTACTTTCTCAGTAAGCGTAATCCCAAGTAGTAAATGATTACCTAAAGACTAAATGTTGGATCTTGTGTCCTTGAAAATGTTTGAAGTAAGAAGCTGTTTTCTGTAATTCAACTAGTGTTGATGCTATTGAGAAGCACACGTTAACAAATCATTCTACAAACTTTTGAACCGRAAGTATGGCATACCATGAATTTGTGTCAGAAGTTGGATTCTCTGATGTCTAAGGTCAAAGCAGCAACAGAAGTTTTAATTCCCCTTTCCCCTCACAGTATGTATGAATTCCCAAAAGTCTGATAAGAATTGCGTTTGTGCCATATCTTTTCTTTCAGTCAGAGGTCTTATTAACGCCTGATGTTTTTATCCAGCGTCCTGTGTCTGTGAATCTTAGAGGAATCAAAGCTCTTTGAGAACAATTCTCATTGTTAAATCTGGTTTGAAATTTACTGATATTTACTGAATATTTACTGAAACTTGATACTTATGGAAATTTACTGGGGGGAGCGTCATGGGCATTTGCACAAATAATGCAGTTACCTGAGTGTTGTCATTTTAAGGAATTAAGTTCAAAAGGACTTAGCAAGGAACTAAGAAGAATGGTCAGTGAGAAATGAAAATAGATGGAGAAACTTTGGGGAGTATTTGAGTAGGAAAGTGAAGGATTTGTTTATAGAAGAGACTGATTTAAGGTAGAGCCCCTTTGCTTATTTTCTCCTTTTGTTCCTTGTGTTCTTTTGCTTGACTTGTTCTGAAATCATGCTGAGCAGTTTCTTTGCTATTCTGTTCACACAGGGAATCTTTTAAAAGTTTCTCTGTTAATACTCTTACGTATAAGCAAGGAAGTAACATTACTATTATTTCTGTGCAACAAGTTTGTGGGGGGCTTTATAGGGTTTAAATTTTCATAGAAGAGGTTGCTTTCTTCAGTTGCTGCTGCTGATTTTAAAACTATTAACTGCTGCTGCCTGGCAAGCTCTGGCTTTCATCAGTGATTGTCGTACACAAAATGGTGCAACCTAGAGAACAGAAGAGAAGAGATTTAAAGATCAAATAATTCTGTGCCGTTTGCCAAGTTTTTGTGCATAAATATAAAAAATAGGGTATCTGAAGAGAGAATATGCTACTGCTCTGGCAATTTGTGATGTTTCCTTACTGCAGGGGGGCCAGAAAGGAGGGGAACGTGATGCTAATGCTAACTGCGGTTTTAAGCTGCATTAAAACCTTTCTGATAAAATAATATAGGTAATACATTGCAAGTTTTTAGAAGTAATTATTTTAATTGTAATTGTGGTACAGAAAAGGTGATCTAAGTTGTATATTATTAAAAGCATGAGAGGAACCCCCACGGACACCCCAAATGCACTTGGTGTCGTATGTCTTACGAAACTCCTCACCTGTTGAGCTTTTAAAGGTGAAAGAAATCCACATGTGTTACAGATTTAGCAAGCAGGTTTGGCTTTAGTCTTGTGGTTTACAGACAGGTTTATGACATACACTTGTTCAGAAGGTCTCCTTCAACATCCTTCCGTGCTTCGAGTAGATTTGAAAATAACGATTGAGAGCTGTGGATTTGGTTTCTTCAGGCCTGTGTTTTAATTGTGCTGTTGCCAGCTCTTTATCTTCAAAGCTGTTCCTAAAATAGAATCTGCCATCCCTCCTAGGTTCAATGGAGGAGGAGGAAAAAAACTACTCTTACCCAATATTAAACCGGGACTATTTGCCAGAAAATTTAAGTATTCCAAATATAAAACATCCTCCAAAAGCCCCTTTGAAAAAGGATCTTGCTTTGAAGTTAGATCTCTTGTTCTGAATTCATTCACTCTTGCGATTCAAATCTTTTTTGAGGAACGAGTCCTGGAACGATTCAAAGGGCCAAGTGCAGAAAATTCTCAAATAATCCTAGGAGCTCACTGGCTGTGGCAAAAAATGCATTGTTTTTTGTTTGCTTGGTTTATTGCTATGTTGGAGTAATTTAAATCTAAAGAAGAACGTGGATGCTTCTGTTTAACAGGCTTTAAAAGTTGTTTTATTTGTTTTGGTTTAAGAGTGTAGTTAAAATGTGACATGTATTTGTGATATTAAAAAAAGAAAAAAATACTCTGAAGTATTGAACTTCTGTTGCATAACTTTGGGAAGTTTGACTGCCTAGACTTATACGAGGGCTTAGCAAGTAACTGTACATCTGCTCAGCCCCAGCAATTTAAGTGTGTACTTTTTATCTTGTGATAAAGGAGAGAGAATTTGACTTAGTTTAGCCTGTGGCAAACAAAGTTTTTACACCAAGTTGAGTTATATTACGTTGCTGTGGGCTATTACACACTTCAGCTAATTTGCAGTATGTCGTTAAGCTGTGGCAGCATTATCATGTTTGATTCCTTACTCTGCAAGCAGAGCACATGTGGCATTGCTTTCCTTGAGTAAAACCTACTTGGTTTTCTGTAAATACTTACCAGTCTTGAGTTAGTAGGATGGTATACAATGTCCTGAAAGCAATTTTGAGCACATTAGGTAAAATGCTGCACTAATGCCATTTGGATTGCTTTTGACACATGACTCTGAATATTTAGGTTTAGGCCAGGTGTATCTTTGTGGCAGTACAACGTGTTGTAAGGACATGACATGATCTACGCTAAGTCACCTTCTTGCACTGGTACTCAAGTTTAGTCCCTACATTGCAAGAAATGACTCAATATTTCAGAGTCTTTTTTCTTTCTCAGAAGTAGTAATTGGCTGATGACGCTTCAAGTATATTTTCATACACTGTGTTAGTAGAAAGTGAAGTGTTAAGAGATTCTTRATTTTCCATTAACTGAAGTTTATGAATTTTTTGTTTCTTGTTTGTGTCACATTCGTGTTAGTGAAGAAGGTGAGGAAAAAAACTTTGTTTAGATCTTCTTAGCGATACTTGCTAAGTTGGAATGTAGAAGAATGTTTCTTCCATTATGAAACCATCAAGTAAATTAGCTTCTGTCTTAAAATAATATAATCAATAATCATGACTTTTTAAATGTTCTTAAAGGTTTTTGAGAAAAAATGCCTATGTGTTTTTTTAGTATAATACCCTGCATTAACCAATTCATTAAAATTATTTGGACGTTTGGTCTCTGGATATTAGTTGTATTCAGTCTGCCTTAATTTTGTTTGAATGGCTCTCAAGTGAAATTTTTCATTTGGCTTTTAATCTTGTGATGAGATTTTTATTTGTATTTCAGCACAAGGTAAAATTCTGAGGAATATGTTAATTGTTTAATGAGAATTTCTTCCTTTTTGTAAAGAGTATTAGCTGATGGCTTTCCAGGCAATTCTGTGCATAGTGCTGAGAGCCATGTTCAGTGCTAACAATATACGGTTTTTAGTGCAGCAATTGAAATTTTTTTAAGCATAAGGTAGAGCTAATAAATTAATCAATTTGAGAGAACTTCTGATATTTTTCTGGCTTACGTTCTTAACATTGCTGTTAAGAGGTATTTTTATATATATATTTTCTATGTTGTAGGCTCATGAAGAATCTATTAAGATGGACAATTAACCAAAAAAGATGAATAGAAAATACTTCAAATATGCAACAGTTTGAGTTCCCAGTCTTCCTTTTCTTTCAGAAATTTTCATTAGGAGTGTTTGGTCTTTTAAATGTTACACTGTCAAACTTTTTACGGTGTGATTTCCAGTGTTCTTAACAATAGTGCACATTGGAAAGCTTGTGTGCTGGTGAAGAGAAAATGGCTCATGCAGTTTAGACATTTGGCTTGTGGGGTTCAGTGTCTCCTGATTTACATTTTGGCTGAGAGATTAGATTTTATATCTTCAGGATTGGACAGCAACCTCAATTTTGTTTCACAATTTGTCTAATCCTATAGGATTAATGCTGGTAAGAATTCATGTCAATGAAATCACCAGCAATTAGTGAACATTGATATTGATTACTCTTCCTCAGCTTGCATATTCCTTCATTCTGTCCTTCTGCCAAGGCAATTTGGGAGCAGTTGGCATTTCTAGACATTATAATATGTAGATGTAGTTAAATATTGCTGCCATACAGTAGTCTTTTAGTTCTAATGTTGAACTAATGATATATACATGAAATTAATCATGCAGTGGCCAGTACATCTAGGATATTCTCTGAATGATGAAGTCTGGAACTTGAATGAGATGGGTTTTAATTTAAGTGGGTCTGGCTGCTGTTCTATCTGGATGTTTACGCCATGATGGCAAAACTGATGAAATCACTTGGCAAGGTTTTCTGTTCTCTCCCCCCCAAGGTCTTGCAGTGAGTTGTCAGATTGAAAGTACTTATTTTTTTTAATGGAAGCAGAGTTGCTCATAACTGAAAGAGCTTTATGCCTGGTAAAGTAGTCTATTTTCTCATGATACTGTTTTAGCCCAGTTTATTATTTTCATGTAACAGTGTTTTGTGTGTTCAATTGAGGTAAAGCTAGTTCTTTGCAAAGTATGAGAAGATAATGTCCTTTAAAGTGTACGAATTATTTGTACCTTGTAATCATTCCTTTCATAATCAGATAAGATAGGTTTATATGTTGAGGCAGTATATTTTGTTAGGTCAGCTAATTTAGTTGGGAACAATTTCTCAGCTTTTAGTTAGATTCGTAACAGCTAAGCTAGGTCTGAAAACCAGAAAGTTACAACAGTTTTTGAATGTGTTTGTATTAAGGGATGCTCCTTTCTCAGATATTTACAACAAAATAGAGTACTGAACAATTTTTTTCCCCTCCAGTTAGCAACTGAATGATTAACTGCAGTGTGGCATAGCATTGACTGAAAAGTCTGTAATGCTTACTGTTGCTAGAATATTTTGTCCATGTGGACCTACTACTTCCTATACTAAGGTATTAAAGGTCAGAGGCCAATTGCATTTCCTTTCATCCAGTCATGGAATATAAAATAAAGCAAATATATTCTATGGGATGTTACTTTCCTTCTGGATACTAAACATTTTAGGGTTATGGATTTAATTCTAATCTTGAGACCCAGAGTCATTCTTCATTATTTTTGTCTCTAATTAAATAAGATCCTGAAGAATAGCAATTTAAATAAAAAGCCAGATTTCACAAGGCTTGCATAAAATCTTAACGATTGATATTAATGTGAGATCTTGATCTGAGGACACAGAAAATAAGTTATCATTCTTCTTGATTATGTATGTGGTGATAGCTCAATCTTATTTTAGATCTACAGATAATAAACATTAACTATTAGTATAACTGATATATTATTTGTTGTCTTTTTAGGTATACCAATAACAGTGCCACCACCAGGTAAACTTGCTTAGAATTTTTTTCCACTTTTGGTTAAAAAATGAAAACTTAACTGATGTGCAACTTATCAACTTCCTTTTAGTTATATAGATAAAAGTTCATAAATACAAAACTATATGTATAGATGTAGGCTCAGTTATTTTGATGCCAGGCAGGAAAGAAAATGTATGAAAATGCTGTTGACTGGTGGACCTAATCAGCCGGTTTCTTAGATGGCTGATTTCTTCTTCCTTCCTTTCTTTCCATTCTGTTTTTTTCAGCTATGAAGAAAATAGTTGTGATTGTTGTTTATTAAGTAATGTTAGATTCTCAGGAATTTTCCTATGCTTCTAAATTACTGTATTTTTAAGAATGATAAGGTATTTGATTTGAAGCACTGATAATATATGTTTAATACTCTGCCTTTGTTAAGCTGGAAAGTAGTTCTCAGTCTTATAAAATAAAACCCATTTACACAGTGAGAAACAATTTTTGCATTGTAGTCTCTGGAATTTGTTTGCCATTATATGCTTAGCCTAGTTCTTTTATGTGTTTATGTTTGTTTTTTTTTTTTCTTCCCCCCCCCTCACCTAATTTATTATTACAGGCTTCCCACCACCACCTGGCGGTCCTCCACCTTCCCTCATACCCACAATAGAAAGGTGATTATCTGTTTGAAATCTTATAAATCAATATATCAGTATTCTGTAACTAAAATAAATTAGTAAGGACTCTTACACTACCCAGTGTTTTATAGATTTTATCTGGGACTGAGGAGACAGTTTCAGATTTTTACAGTATTTTTACAGAAATGTTACTAGTGTCACCTGTCTGACACTTAATRTTCTTTTGAGTAGGTTACTTGACCACTTATTAGTTTAGTTGAGTTACGACACTATATCAATGCCAAGACTTAAGAACAAAGTCAAGGTAATGATTGTTAAAGTATTCTTCAGTAGTCTGAAGGCTTGTTTAAGTCTTGTCAGCTACCGTATCCTTTTCTATAAATGCAAATAAACAATTTGGCCACAGATTCAAGCCCTCATAAGCTATAGGAAATGCCAGAATTCCACGGAATCCAAATTTGTATTTCTACTGTGTTTATTGTAAGTGTTCAGCTTTAATAGGCCTAACAGTATTTTTTCAATACCTTTTTTATATACATGTATATGTATATGCGTACGTATCTTTTTTTTTTTTATATATATATGTAAAAGGAAGAAAAAAAAGTTGGCCAGCACAGTCCTTGAAAAGTATTTTTATTTTGCTAGAGGCCAAAACCGGGTCATATACAAAGCTCACTTAAGAAGATGGTGCAAGCCTCTTGGCAGTGCTTTGGATTTCACTGAAGGAAGGTGCACACATCTGTTCCTTTGAAATTGAAAATTCTATTAACATATACGCTGCAGGATGATGATGGTAAATCTCTGAGAAAATCCTCATCTGATTTAATTCAGAAAAAACCCTAACTGGATGCATTTGATGTGCATGAAAGTAAATTTATTATTTCATACTGACAGTTGCTATGAGTGACTGCTGCTTCTGACTGTTGAGCAGCGGTCATTGCATTTACTTGTAGTGAATATTTATATAGTTTCTGAAATATGATGTGAAAAAATAAAGTTTATTGTGGAACCTAGGAACTAAATCTCATACTTCTAAATGTTAAGATGTTGCATTGGCCTTTCATTATCATTGTTTTTGTTTTGTTTTTAAACTAAGCTAACCCAAAACTTATTTTTTAATATTAAAGTGCCTGCAAGAACAGAAATAACACTTACGTTAAACACTGCAAAGATAATTCATTCAAGTTATGTAGGAAGTGCTAAAAGTCATGAAAGAATTATATATGTATGAATTATGTCCTGTGCACATATCATCCTTTTTAACCTTTCTGCTTTTTTTAACTCTTGAGTTGGCTACCATTGAAAGAAGTCAGCCTAGAAAATGTGTAGCTAATTTAATAGTTTATTTATAGAACTACACATTTGAAGTCCACCTGTTCTTAGATATGCTCACATACCTACTTTTTAACAGAAAGAATGAGAATGGCTTCATTCATGAATGAAGCACTTTCAAGCAATTGGAGATTAAGCTTAGTATCTGCGCAGAAACATCTTATGATACAAGAAACATTTGAAGTAGAAAATTCATTGAAAATACARAAGAACAGCTTTGACGATATGGATATTTTTTGTTTTAAATTTTAAGAAGAGAGAACGCTATTTTCACCTCCTGTAGTAAAACATGAAATACACATATTTGTGTTGATTGACAGCTTCCTTAATTAGTAGTGCTCAAAATGGAGGACTTAAGTGCATTTATAACAAACACTTTGTTTTAGTCTGTATGGTGGTAAGAATTCAGGGGAATAATATTAAAAGTATATATTTATTGATGGAGGTAGCTTTGATGGTAAAACTGGATTTTTACATGTGTTTTCAACAGTGGACATTCTTCTGGCTATGATGGTCGTTCTGTTCGTGCATTTTCATATGGCAGCGGTGAGTAAGCTTGCTGGCTTTGAAAATTTTGACTAGTGCTGTATCAAATTGTTTGATATACTTATCAGGATTTTTGCTAAGAGACTAAACAGGTCCTTTCAGTAATTCATTATGAAGGCTCATTGCCTGCCATTGTAAACAGACACATGCTGTTGCAAATTTAACAGCTGTTGGTAAATACTGTTGTTTTGCTTACTTATTTGTATGCTGGATATCTTTCCATGCTGCTTTTGCAGAACTGTGATTTTGAAAAATAATACACCGTAATATGGACCACAAGTCAGGGAGAATTTTCCAAGAACTGGTAGGATTTAGAAGCAGGAGAACAAGCACTGTCGAGATATCATCAGAATTTTAACCAGCAAGACGATTCATTGAGAAATCCTGCATGATGTACCTCTCCTTTGAAAAACTGTTTGTCTAAGATACTATAATCTTCAGTTATCCTGTTGCAAAGTCAGTCTTTCTCTTTTTTTGATTAATGTTATGGAAAAAATCTGAAGCTGAAAAACATCACTTTCTGGTTTTATAGTAAGAGTGAACCAAAACAGAAGTTTCATTATGTGCAATCAAATGGACATCCACAGAACCTACAGTGAGTTTAGAACTGTTACCTAGCAGAGCTCTGCTTCTTGAGCCAAAAGAGTGATAGCAATACTAAGATGTCAGCTTCTTCCTGACCTAGCCCAAATTGGGAAGATAGAATAAACATAGAATCACAGAATGGTTTGGGTTGGAAGGAACCATAAAAGGCCATGGGCAGGGACACCTTCCACTAGATCAGGTTGCTCAAAGTCCCGTCCAACCTGACCTTGAACACGTCCAGTGATGAGGCATCCACAACTTCTCTGGGCAACCTGTTCCAGTGTCCCACCACCCTCATCGTAAAGAATTTCTTCCTTATGTCCAATTAAATTTACCCTTTTTCGGTTTAAAACCATTGCCGCTTGTCCTGTCACTACAGGCCCTGGTAAAAAGTCTGTCCCCATCTTTCTTATAAGCCCCCTTTAAGTATTGAAGGGCCGCAATAAGGTCTCCCTAGAGCCTTCTCTTCTCCAGGCTGAACAACCTAGGAGAGATGTTCCAGCTCTCTGATGATTTTTCATGGCCCTCCTCTGGACCTGCTCTAACGTGTCTTTCTTGTACTGGGTGCCCAAGAGCTGGATGCAGTACTCCAGGTGGGGTCTCACGAGAGTGCACAGAGGGAGAATCACCTCCCTCAACCTGCTGGCCATGTTTCTTTTTATGCAGCCCAGGATACGATTGGCTTTCTGGGCTGCAAACTCACATCGCCGGCTCATATTTAATTTTTCTTCCACCAGTATCCCCAAGTCCTTCTCTGCAGGGCTGCTCTCAATCAATTCATCACCAGTCTGTACTGATACTGAGGATCGCACCAACCCAGATGCAGGACCTTGTGTGTTGCCAGTTACTGCCTCTGCCTTCAGTGCATCTGCCATCCAGCCCCATGCCTAGTGCCTTATCTTCCAGCTGACTTTTTCTGTCTCCTTGCTCTTTGTTCTTTTGGACCTTAGGTGCTGGGAGGAGAAATTGTAGGGAAAGTTCCCTCCAGTTCTAGGGATACATAATGTTCAGCACAGATCAAATGTTCAGATAATGTATGTCCCAAATGTTCATAAGTCTTTAGAGAGGATATACAAAATGACATTTTTGAATGGCTTGTAATTTCTTGAAGCTGGAGCAGTTTATGGAGTAACAAGTAGTACTTTGTTGACATTGAAAGGATCCTCATCAGTTATCAAGTGTTTGCTTTCATGCACGGAAGCTTGTTATGTTTTCAGGAATTCTTGATGTGGACAAACAGCTGCTCTACGCCAACTACTTTTTTAGCAATAATTGAACTGTGTTGAAGTTTTAGCAAAAAGGTAAAGCTGAGGCAGACAACTAAGATACCCRAGTGACTATTTTGCTGAAGCTTCAGCATCTAAAGCCATGCAGAGTATCATAAGAAAAGCAGTCTTACAGTCATTAGTATGTACATTGCATCTAATATGTAGTCTCCAATTTAGAATGTTTTTCACTTTGGAATCTCTGAATCTCCAACCCRTTGTGTTCTTTGCCAGTTTGTATGTTTCATGGCTTTGTCAAAATTGCAGGGGAAGACAAGCATATGGAACGCATTGCAAAAAATGCCAGTCTTGATTAAGGCTCTAGCCTTTCTTCTGCCTTTTCAAATTGCTAATCTCATGCCTTGGTGTCTTTTCCCTAGTGGTCAGGCATGTTTCCCACTGCAAGCCCATTAGGAAGGTTGCATAGTAAAATAAAATTCTTACCTTGTAGCTTCAAGAATATCTATTTTGTCTTTGTGCTCGTCCACTGCATCAATGCAGTTTCTTCAATTTGCTCTCAAATCCTTTCACAATTCAGTGCTACCTTTGCCATCAGATCTTTGAATTTTACTGAGCTGTCAATATATGGCACTGCGTTTGGTCTGCCAGTGAAGCGACTTGTATTGTATACTTGTTCGCTTTTTCCTCAAGTATTTCTCTGTTCTGTGCTCTAAATGTTCTTTATATCTTACGAACTTGCAAGAAATTTAGCGTTACAGAAACAGTTTGAGAGTCAGTATTTTTTGAGGCACAAAGAAGATATATTAATAGTTTGCCTTATACTGTGACACCGTGCAGCTTTAAATTTTTAAACCATCTCCAAAACAGGACTTAAGTCTCCATAAGTCTCCAAAACTATTGACTGTTCAAAGCTCCCTCTCTTCTGGTTTTAAAAATAAAATCAGAGTTAAACTTTGGAAGTGTCTTTCTTTTTGTAGAAATTATTGGAATAATCCATGTAGAAATACTAAAAGTGACAAATTACTTAATTCTAAGTAGTAAACGCAGAGCGCCAATTCATAGTAGAAAGTAAGCTTCTTGTGTGTTGTGAATAATTACTGGTGAAAATCCAGATACAAAAATGTGCAGAGTGTCAAATAACTGGTTTATCTCAGATTATTGGGGTGGAAATGACATACTTCTGTCTGATGAGAATGGCTGCAGATGTGAGGGAGTAACCAAAATTTATCATAAAAGTTTATACTACCATTAATAAGAATAATTGTTTTGTAGTATATATTTAAAGTTAAACTTAAGTTTACACTTTAGATCAGAATATTCTGGCAGCCAGTGTATTCAAGTCTCGTAGACCATACGTATGTTGTTGACATAGTGGCAAGTCAAGGAAATTAGCAGTCTTTAAAGTCCCAGCTGTTTTTTTGCTATTTCTGGCTGCTTTCCTTAGAAGAATTTCAGGTTTTGGCAGTATAATGAACAACATACTATTGTATTAGGGTATTTTTTTTCTGTTAACTCCTCATTTTCTCTGTAGCCCTGAAGTGAAACAGTGTCAAGCATTTTGTTAGAGGCAAAACCTCGTATAAATGCTTTTTTAAAGAATTATAATGCTTTTCATTGCAAATGTATTTTAACAATGAAGTGTTTTTTCCTGCTCCACTGCCTGCTCAAAAGGTTTTTTGTATTCCTCCTTTGGACGCTTGGCAAACTGCTGTCTTAAGCTTCTGCCAAAGCTTTCTGGGGCAGGCATACCCCAGACGTTGTAGGCAAGGCAGTCTGAACATAGCTGTCAGGACAAGCCACTGGTTTTATAACTCGACAGTATTAAATACAGCATCAGTAATGCACTTTACATTGTTCAGTGGATATTTATGTTAATTATACTATTAATGTCTCTTTGTGACACCATGGAGTCAAGTGAATATTGTTCTCATATTATAGATAATGAAGTGGAACTCAAAACAAACGATTTATTGAAGGCTATGTTATCATTGGCTAGCAAAGCAGATAAGCAGAAAGTGGGAAGTCCTCTGTACTGTAAGTCCACTAGAGAGTGCTGTTTCCAGTTAAATACTACAGCCCTTATTTTTCACTAACAGGACACATTCACGGGGCTTCTGGTGAGGGAGGGCAGGACAGAACAATTGGGGCGTTAACAGGAGTAGTTATTTATTACATCGGAGTTGGCAGAAAGCAATGGAGAAGCATGTCCCTTCTCTCTTCCCATTGCTGGTTACCTAAAAAGCTTGTGAGACGATGTTTTGACTTCCTTCTTGACTTCTTAAGCGTATCATCTTTTAGATTAAGATAATATACTTAATTTCTGAAACTATTATATTTTAGTGGTAGTAGTGGTTGTGCTAGGTATTAATTAGAAATGGTATCTTACAAAGCATAAGTGGGATTGTCATTTCTTCTCCCCAGAATGAATTTATGGAAGATATTTCTGAAGTTGCTGTTACATTCTGTAATCAGAAAAGTGGCAAAGCACAGTACAGGATATAAATTAGTGAATGAGAACATTGTAACTAATATTATATTTTAAATACAATGATTTTAAAGGACAAAACGTAAAAATAGTAGCATTTAAATGTAAAGTTGGAAGCATCCTTTTTCCTTGTTTTTCTGAACTGTACTTTCAGAGCCACTGAGTTTCAAAGGCAGTTTTGTTTTCTGGTTGTTTTTGTTTTGTTGTTCCCCCAAAACAAAGCCATTTGACCACATAAAGTCAGATTCTTTCAGCAAATCTTTGCACAATATTTTTTTTTTTCAAAAGGATTTAGACAGTCTTTGTGGTATATATCCTGGTTCTGTATATCTTCATAATGAGTATTTAAATGAGAGCCAGAGGCCTTTATTAGCATCATGGAAAAAATGCAGAGTTTGCTCAGAATTAACTTTTATGTGAAAGGGGAAGATTGGAAAATGTCATTGGAGGAGGCTGACAAACGTGTGTGTTTTCATGCATAAGTAGTATTACAGTTTTCATATGGTATCTGATTTTGTTCTTTCTAATACCCGCGTCTTTTTCTTTAGTCACCTTTCCGCACCTTGCAGGTTCTGCTCCTTCATGGTCTAGTCTTATGGACCCCAGCAAACAGTGGGATTACTATGCACGAAGAGAGAAGGATAGGGAACGTGAGAGAGAGCGATCCCGAGATCGGGATCGCGACCGGGACCGAGACAGAGATCGAGAACGTACCAGAGACAGGGAAAGGGACCGAGATCACAGTCCAACTCCAAGTGTGTTCAACAGGTTAGTGAAATGTCTTAAGCATGCTGTAACTCTGCTCAAAACCCTGTGTCTGCGTTAAATAGTGTACTTCAATATTAAAATTTAGCATTCAGCTGTATATTCCAAAGAGCTACAGGGTGTGGCTTTCTCCCCTTCCCCCTTTTCTTTTGGAAGCTATAATTAAATTTCTAAATGTAAAACAGAAGTGTAAAAACGACAGTATACGTTCAAAATGGTCATAGTGCTTTGCAGGTTAAAGGTGTGATTTAAGCCCTGTGTATGAGTGAGATATCCGGCTCTCCTTGACATCAGTAGTTCTAGAAAAATCTATAGAAGTACTAAATGAATCTTAGTTGCCAATTCAGTGCTAAGAGCAATGTGGTGCAACATTTTACCTTAATTAGTGGTGTTATTAGCTGCTAAAATAGTTTGGTCATTAGCACTGGCTGGATAATAATCTGTCGTATCTTTTTTAAAACTATTATTTCAAGGTCAAGAACTTTTTTTCATTTTCAGGCAGATGATGAAAATAATGGCAGATAACTTTATTCAGCTTTCAACTCTCTAACTGCTTTAAAAAAAAAAAAAAGAAAACTGCAATTGTTCCGTGTTCATGTGCACAAGTACAAAGCATCTAATGTTGAGCTCGTTATGACTCCATAGAGCAGAGGTCTATTGCCTTGCCAGATTTATCTAAATTTACTTTGCTCATTATTTGCTAAGTATTTTGGGATAAATGTCTTGACGCTTTTCTCAGTGTTTTTTGTTAAGTTTCAATTTTTGCAGCATATATATGTTAGCTATTAAGCGGATTGTTTTTACCAGTGGTTTTACGCTGTGGGGAATGAAAGCACCTGGAGTCACCATTACTTCAGTCGAGAGATGACATTTTTTGCATGATGATTGTTTGCTGAAGACGCAACCTGGGTGCAAGATAGGGAATTTTCCATGTACGCAGATGTGGTGATGTCCTCTCCCGTGTGCATGTGCTATGTTCCAGGGTCAGTTTCTGAGAACTCAAGACCAATCTAAACATCTGTTTCTCAGACAGCTTGATTGAAGGCCAGAAAGAAGCCTGGTCATTCAAGGGTGCTTGAAATGAACCTTAATAGCTTCCAGGCCTAGAGAAATCTCTGTGCTGCTGCCAGAGTTATCTGTAAAGGAGGGGGAAGAGCAGGCCTCAACTTTTTTATGTGACTAAATTATCCACCATCTGTAGAAAAGCTGTTGCCACATGGCTGTGTAAGAAAACGGGAAGCCCTTAACTAGTATAAGTTGGTTTGGGAGTCACAGAGAAGGTGGGAGAGGCTTAAGACAGAACATGCAGACATAATGTTTTTTAAGAAGGTTTATTTTCAGTTCTATGCACTTAAGAAAATAATGAAATGAGCTATGAGGAAGAGAATGTGAACTATTTTAGTGACTGCACAGATGCATTACTTTTATTTAAATTCCCTTTGTTTAAACTTAAGCAACACTGTGGTGAGATTTGGAGTAAGCATAATCTTTAGCTTTTTACGGCTCAGAAATGACTGCTTTCTATGTTTTTAGTGGTTCTTTTCCAGATAAAAAACCTGTATTTGTGCTATAGTAGTTCTTAAAATTGTAAGAAAATGGGAATTATTTTTATTCTATTAGTATAACCAAAATGTGGTTTAAAACTGAACTGTCAGCTGTCTTTGTATTATATTCCACCTTTACCCTGCTATCCTCAGATGAAATTGTGCGTTTTTACGATGTATCTCACTCTGCCCCCTTGAGAAGATGCTGTTCTTTTTGGACAGTTGTCCCTTTTGCAAAGACTATGTTTTCTTTTCTGTTTTGATAGTTTCACTAAAAATGTAAACTTTGGAATTTGATTGATACCTTACCATTTTGTGTTTCTTCCTTAGCAATTTGAGGTGGGGGGAAGGCAAAACCTAACAACTATATTTCTAGGGTCCCGGAACCCAATAATCCCATGCAGCAGAGCAGATGAGGGTCTGTCTGACTAGAAAGCAGCTACAGGAAAGTACTGACGTCCTGGTGGACAACAAATTGAACGGGACTCGGCACTCAATGTGTAATAAAGGTCAAAATGCATTGAGCTGCGTTAAGAGTGTAGCCCGCAGCTGGATAAGGCCATTATTCCCCTCTTATTTGGCACTTGATACCACTTGCAAAGTACTGCAAAGTGCCCAGTTTTGGGACCCTTGGTATGAAATAGAAGACATTGACAGACTGGAGAGTCCAGTGGGGTGCTGACAAAGTGGTTAGCCCGGCGAAGGGGATGGAGTTCGTTCATCTTGAAAGGAGAAGGATGAGGAGGGTTCTTAAAGGCAGTTTTCAACTACTTAATGGGTGGTTATAGAGAAGATAGAGCCAGGCTCTTTTTCAAGGTGCACAGAGAAGGGACAAGAGGTAATAGTTAAAAGTCACAGCAAGGGAAATTCCAATTAGATGGGGCGGGGGGGCAGGAACACAAAGTAGTGATCAGGTAGTAAGACAGGTTGTCCAGAGAGGTCGAGGAATCTCCAGCCTTGGAGATACTCAGAACTTGACTAAACAAGGCCCTAAGCAACCTGACCAGACTTCTGAGTTAGACGTTTTTTGTGGAGGGGGTTAGCCCAAGTGACCTCCAAGGAGTCCTTTCCAGCCTAAATCCTTCTGTGGTTCTTTGTTGTAGGGTTTTTGAATACATCATAAAGTTTTTGTACAGGTATCAGAAGTTAGGCATCTCTACCAAAGTGAGCTCTCCTGATTTGTGAAGTTAATAGCTTGTATCCTGTTTTGAAAAAGTAACCAAAGGTGTAGAGAACAAAGATTTTATGGATTGGACTGTTTTGGGGCTTTTTTGCCAGGAGGGCACAGGTAACTATGGGTCCTCTTCCACAGGTCAAAGGTTATAGTGCTCTCAAGGCTGTCCCTGGAAGGCTTTGATAACTGTAATGTAAGCCCAGATACAAAATGGGGAGGAGGTCACTGGTGTAACATTGGGTACATGGCATTTATTCCTGTTCCTGAAAGCTCCCAACATACTGGACTTGGCAAACTGATTTTTTGCTTTACTTATAGAAAGGTTGTTTGTTTTCAGACATACTTACAAACTGTCATGGTTCCTTAGTAGTTTGCCTTAAGTTTACTTAAAAAGGAGTATCAATAATATTTTTAACCTTTTCTAGAGTGTTTTAAAATAGTTGTGTAACAGAGCAAATGCAGACTGTGGGTTAACGTTAAAGGTTTTGAATCTCAGCTTTGAAACCAAGCTGTAAGTCTGCAAGTAGCCATCTAATTTCTTACAGCAAGCTCATCAGAAAGCAGTGTTAGACATTCAAATTTTAACTTTTTGATTAGATACTGATCATCAAAATGTTAGTTCTGGGAAGTAATATCAGCTATTGGGAGTAAACTATCTTTGACTTGGTTTTACCTTTTTCTATCCCTGCAAGCCTGCAGAAATGTAAGGCTCCTAAAATTGTGATGCCTAGTGGTACTTTAAAGGTGTGTTAGTACAGGAATCCCATGTCTAACAAAAATTTTCAGTTGTTGTTCAAATCAGACTTTACCTTTGGTTATACCTTTTGGTAGATTTCGGAACCTAATTTTAATTTCATTTTTAACATTACCCATTTTTTTTAATATTCTAAAACTGAGCTTTGTAACTAGACTTCACCAGGCACATGCTGTCTTTATGGTGCTGCTTTATTACACACTAAGTTAAGACACACCTCAAACGTAGATCAAATGAAGACTGTCATTCTGAACTGCAAAATTAACTGCTATGTGAGCTATGTAGCTTCTCTTCGGTATGACTTGTCCTAGAAACTAGCAGTTGATACCAAGCTTCATCTTTCTGTGACATTTGTTAAGAACACTCTAATTATTGATTTTACCTCTTTCCCTGAAGCCTTGAGTTAGTTTCTTGTGAGAAGAAATGCTCAGTAGAAGGGGACTTGGATTTTAAATGTCTCCCTTACACTTCCCTCCTTCCCCTGATCTCTTGTGGGAGAGACATGTTAGATTTAACATAGTCTTTAGAAAAAAGTGTTTAATGCAGTTTAATGTCATTTTTGTCTGAAGAGGGGGACAATAGTTAAAAGACATGGTAGTGGCATGGTGCCTGTGAGGGTGACTGAGCACTGACACAGGTTGGCCAGAGAGGCTGTGGAGTCTCCATCCTTCGAGATATCCAAAAGCTGTCTGGACATGGTCCTGGGCAACTGGTGGTCCTGGAGGCCCTGCTTGAGCAGGGATTTGGACCAGATGACCTCCAGTCATGCCATCCAACCTCAGCCATTCTGTGATTCTGTGGTCTGTCACAAATGTACTTTGCAGGATTTGATCAGCTTACTCTCAGATCTGTAGTTATAAGTGCATTATAAAATCTTACAAATGTTATAAGATTTTATAAAAATACAGGCACTAATCAATGCAGTCATATTACTCAGTGACAAATCGTAACTTTCAGTTCTTTAGTAATAGCTGTAGTTTTCTTGATTTTGATGTGTGAATATTTTTAGTGTCCCTTAGAAAAACAGGATTTTCTGCGGGGTGTTTGATGCTTCTCTACAGTGTCTTAAATTGATAATTATTGAAATTTGCTTCATGATATAATCATACAGAGTTTCACAGAAAGACTAGTGCTGTTGCTTCAGGCATTCCCCCTTCTCAGTCTGAGTTTTCATGCATAGCTGTAATAATCACTAATGTAATGTCTTCACTTGGGAAATGGCCACAGGATCCAAGTTATGGCAGATAAAATTATTTTGATCTAAGTTCTCACTGCTCCAGGACATGAGAAATCTCTTTAGGCTCGAGCTGTTCTCCTTGTGTGATCTGTCCAATCTGTTCTGCTGGTGTCAGGGACCTCAGGAAGAGACTTTCATTTATGGTAAATGTTGGCAAAGACGGAAAGCATGAAACACTTGGCTTTTGTCAGCTTAATAGTATTTAAATTGTTACCTGTTTTAATTACTGTCTCAGAAAGCCTGGTCACATTGTGCCTTTCTTTAGGACTTGGTAGGGATCTTCCAAACTATGGTTACAAAGACGTCATGTGATATATAAATAGTTACAGTAAGTTCATTTGTATTGAAGTCTCATTGTTAAATGATACTGGACACTATATCTGGGTAGGATTTTCGTGGTAGAGAAATGATAAAATGAGCAGCCTTTTTAAGCTATGCTAATGTAGCGTTTGAGTGGTGTTGGCTAACTATGGATACTGGTCTCATCTTTTTTTAAAATTTCACTAAACTCTTAGAACTGCCCTTTTCATCAAGTCAAAATACAAAAACACGTTCTTAAGTAAAGCCTTTAAGTTCTTGTATAGCCTGTTTAGGGGTTTTTACCAGCATTGTGGCAGGGCAGCACTTGTGGTAGTCCAAGAGAGGAGTGGAAGTAGAGACAGCATTGGCASTGGAGAGAAATTAATTTTAAAAGCCCAAAACATTGAGTATTAGCTTTTCCTTTCTTGAAACTGATGTAAGGAAATAGATCAACTGTACCAAAATTTAATTTAATTTACCCAAATGGTATAATAGTCAAAAAGCGTGCTGATAAGTGTTGAGTGTTACACATACTGATCTGAAAACATTACTAAAGTTTATGTAGGATTGTACTTCGTTCGCAGCTATATACAGGTTTAAGCTAACTGCTTGATAACTCCTCTATAAACTTAATGTGACACTGCTGTATTCTTTTTTCCTTCCATTTTTATTGAACAATCCCCTTTCAAAATTGCATTAACCACAGAAGTCTAGTGTGTAAGGTGAAGAGCTTTAATGTTCTTTTAGCATACGTTGTGGATCTCGTTTAGAAACCCAGAAGCAACATTAAGATTTTTCTGTCATTTATCTTGAGAGTGTGTAAGAATTTCTTTTTCTAATATATATACTGCTTGGTGTTACTGTCCTGAAAATATCTTCTTTTTTAATCAGTGATGAAGAACGATACAGATACAGGGACTATGCAGAAAGAGGCTATGACCGCCACAGAACAAGTAGAGAGAAAGAAGACCGACACAGAGACAGGAGACACAGAGAGAAAGAAGAGACTAGACACAAGTCATCTCGAAGGTTTGATTTTTTTAATAGGATAAGAAAGACTTGACCAGTTTAAAAAAATAAAGTAAACTTTTAAAAGAACCCCAAAGAAACTGGAGTTTTGTGGAAAGACTGTAAACGCTTAAGATGTGCTACTTGGAACAAGTCTGCCGTATAAAATGTGGCCAGACAGAAAGCAATGTTGGCCCCGGGTGACTTCATATTGAATGATGTATGTGACAGTCTTAGCTAGTGAACAGAAGTTATGAATTTGGGGGAAGAAGGGTAAAAATGGTGGGTCAGAAAGGGGTGGAGTGAAGCTGACATTCAGCAGCATTAACATAAGAACCCAACAGTGATTCTTAGTAAGTAAAATAACCCTCATGGTCACTTGATAGAAGTTGTTCAACTTGATCCTTTTTAAGTTAGAAATGAAGGTTAGGTCCAGGGAACGGGGTCAATAAGAATGTTAAACCGTTAAGGGATGCCAATAGGGACATGACATTATTAAAAGTATTGCTATTAGAACATGGGTTACAAATGTGAAAAATCATTCCAATTTCCCAACAAAAAGTACAGGAAGGGTAGATGTATGTACCATTCCATGAAAAATTCAGTTTGGTGCTGACATCCAAATACTATATGGGTCAGAACAGGAGCAAGTGCCAGTTTTCAAATACAAATGCAAAGGCTGTTTTTTTGGTACTCTGTAATTAAATGGGGCCTGAAGTGTCATGCAATCGTTTGAGGTATTTTTTCTCTCTCTTTATTTAGTAACAGCAGACGTCGTCACGACAGTGAAGAAGGGGACAGCCACAGAAGGCACAAACACAAAAAATCCAAAAGAAGCAAAGAAGGAAAAGAAGCTAGTGGTGAACCTGCTCCTGAACAGGAAAACACTGAAGCTGCCCCTGTGGAATAGGCTTGTGTGATTTTTGCCTACTTGCATATATATTAGTGCCAGAAATAGATTACTATAAATCTTGTTATTTTTCTGGGTATTAAAATAATTTGCTCTTAATCTTGTTCTGTTAGTTTGAAATCAAAGGTTACTTTGGTTTTTTTGAAAATAAAAGAATGAATTTTTCATCTTAAGATTCCTGGACTGCTTTTGTCTTTTAAGAAACAGTGAGAAAACATCTTACAGCTAGAGGCTTATGCTCTTACAATATACGTAGGGCTTAAATTCTTTGTATTAAATTGTCTCCTTTTTTCATAAGCCAGTGGGAAGGTCGTTCTTTTACTGACTTAGAGACAATGTGCATTCACTTCATTATATGCCAACATCTGGAACAGTGTGGGTTTAGTATAGCTTTTGGAGTTCATATTTGAAAAGGTCATCCTTTACTACAGGGACAGGCAGGAAYTGCAGACTCTTCAAGAACCTTGTACTAAGGTGAAATGAAAAAAATTAGGGAAACTGGGAAAGGTGCTGATTGTTCTTAGTCTGATGGAACACTGAGTATGGTGATCATACACTTGGTAATTATGTCTGGTTTGTGTGGGTGCATAAGGGTGAATTAAGCTGGATAATCATCCCTCCTGCTTTTCAGTGGCTTAAGAGAAAGTTCATTTTAGTCTTCGTTCTAGGGGAACAGCTGTCCTTAACATGATAAAGATTAACAAACATATCCTCTTCCCATTGCTAGCTTGTGAGGAAGAAATAAGACTTTGGAACACGGGTAATTTGCAGAGAAAGGCAAAGAACTATTTTAAGAAAAATATAAGACCATCATCACTTTCAGATGTACTCCATCAGAACAGTACCAAGTGTGATTGGCATGGCAGTCCTGCAAAAATTGTACTGCCCTGTCAGGGTGCTATTTATAGGACTTGATGGTATTAGCAGGGTGCAGTGTACTTCCTTAAAAACAATAATTCTATATAAAAATCCTAGTTTTAATAGTATTAATCAAAACATACCAGGGAAACTAGGTTGGTTGGGTTTGGATGAAAATAATGTCTGTACAAGTACACAGTTACAGTTACTTTTAATTATTTTAGAAATTTAATTCACAGTTTACAGACTAACAAACAGTACTTGAAAGTCTTGAAAATACCAGCTTCATGCTGACCATGAAAAGGTACACATAATCAAAGTGCTATTAATGTGTTGGATAAAAACCTTCACCTGATTTTTTGCAACTAGAAAAATTGCAAGAAATTTTTCCATAAGTTATTCAAGGATTTCTTTTTGTAAATCAAAATAAAGTGGGTGAGCCAGAGCTGCTGCTCCTTAAATTTCATTATTATTATAATGCATTAAATATATATAAATATATATAAATATATATATAAAAAAAAAAAAAAAAAAAAAAAAAAAAAAAAAAAAAAAAAAAAAAAACAAAAAACAAAAAACAAAAAAACAAAACAAAACAAAAAAAAAACAAAAAACAAAAAAAAACCCCTTAGGAACACGGGGAAGGAAAGACTTAAGTCTGTAGCTTAAATCACTCTGAAGTGATTTTCTGACAGGTGTCCCTGCTTTGCCTAAACTTGACTTTTCTTGACATGCAGGTTGAAATTTCACAAACCTTTTGTTTATAAGCACATACTTGACCACCCCAAAAAGCGAAGAGTGATGTTCCTTTTTTTTTCCTGTGTTAAATTACTTGTCATACTCTCCATGAAGACTTGTTTTATAAAAAAGTGCCAGGCCAGGACACAATTGTGAGAGTAATTTTTCCTTTCAGTTCTTTGAGCATCCTTGCCAAGCAGGCATGCATCATTCCTGATGTGTTCCTGCCATTGACAGCAAGGAGGATGTCACCGCATCTGAAAAACCRGAGGCAAACATGAGAGAACAATTAAACAAGGTGACTTACCTTAAACGTTTGCAAATGCCAAAGCATGTCCTCAAGCTTGGAGGAAGGGGTAGAAATGAGTATTACTATTCCTTCTCTGGCTAACTACTGTTCATGAATAAGGGAATAAAGCAGGTGAAAATACTTCACTTGTAAGTTTTTTTTTTCCTTACAACTTAATTAGAGATATTTGAAAGAAAATAGGATATAGTTCTTTCAGATGGGAATGATCCATGTTCTGAACAAACTATGTTTTAAGACTTCTTAATTGATTTAAGTTTGCTCCATAATTCTGCATTTACTCTCTTACATTGTATTGGTGTTTGCAGGGAAGGTTTTTGGTTGGGGKTTTTTTTGAGCTGGGGATATGGGAAAGTTTCTCTGTGCTGGCATGCTTTGCCATGTTTGAGCTCTACCCCAGAGATCAAACTGACTTACCTTTATACTTATTCATATACTAGTGATTGCTAGACATCTGAAAACATTCTGCTATGAAGGCAAGTCTATTAAAGTTCAGGACACTTACGTCCTATTTCCAGATCTGTCAGAGTTAGTTCTGCATCAATGAGTCCTTTTCCCCCCCCACGCTGTCTTCATGAAAACTTGTTGTTTGGTTTTTTTTTTTTAAAAAAAAAAAAAAAAAAAAAAAAAAACCACAAATGAACTAGATGAAAGACTTACTTAAATGCTACTTTTCATTAGATAGTTATCATTACCTAATTCTGCCATCATTATATGCTGGTGTTCCCCCAACAATGGATTTGATAAAGAACGGTTTGTTCCCAGTATGTACTTCATAACCTCCTACGATGCTGAAGCCAAGACTTCCAGATGTATTTCTTCGTAACACAATTTCTTTGCAGCTGTACAAATACCTGAAATAAACCAGTCTAATTAAATGTCTTACGGTTAACTTTAGATTCTGATGAATCGTTAATGATGAAGCTGCCTTTTCATACACCYGTGGAGTGTTCTGAAGATGCAAAATAGCACCAAAGTTCCACTGTATTAGTAACCTACACTTCCCTTCTGTTTTTGTATTGCTGCTTTCCACAACCAGTTATCCTAAAAGTTAAATGACTAGGTAGTCTTGGGGTTAAAATATTAAATAAATTGTTTCATAGGATAAGAATTAATGCAAATGATCTAGTYGCAATTGAAAGTGATAGAGAAAAACACTTAACTGAGACTGGATTTAATATTTGTAAACCATCATTCCAGAGGCTATTTCATCTACCTTGTACAATCCAGTGACTTATTTTATCTTCTGGATAAGAGCCTGTATGTGATTAACTGTGTCAAAAGCAGTCAGGCACTTATTACCGTGGTGCATGTCAAAGCTAAAAAATTTCAAGGCCCATGAAATGAGCCAGAATTCCAACAATCACAGAGATGACACAGAGTACCAGTGGAAGAAGGGATCCTGAGCTTTTCTTGTCAAGTAACGTGGTAAGTCGCGGCATGGAAGACGAGAGAAGCCTATCCATGTCAGTCAGTGCTTTGGAGTTCCACGACTGCTGTCAAGAAGTTAGCTTGTCTTCACTATAATGATTAACGCAGTATTTTATGGTAAGAGTGCTGAAATCTGCCTCTTCTTCTGTCTTTTAAATTTATTTTATGATACTTGTCGTGGTTTAACCCTGGCCAGCAACTAAAAACCAGGACATACTGTAAATTACGCTGAGTCAAAGCTTAGCTGAAACAAGGAATAAGGGAAAGCGAGAGTAGTAAGGTTATTAGACTCTTACACGTTGCCTATTGCACTGAGCACATTAATAACCTGAATGCCTGCTTTGTTTCTTTCTTTTTAGCCAAGCAGGAAAAAAAAAGATTAATTTCATTAGTTACAGAGCAACCGAAATTTCTATGCTTAGTACTTAACCCACTCATCATTATCGGTGTACCCAGGAATAACTGAAGAGCCTGAAAATCCTTTTGGTATTCCAAACCTGAAACGATAGGCTGGTCTACAGCAAGCAACTGCTACAAGCTCTATTCAGAGACTCTTTAGGTTTCTAAGAAACAGCTGACACTTCTTCTGTAGAAAGATAAATAACTTTATGTTAAAGACCAATGCGTCTAGCTTTTTTTAACTTTTATTTGTCAAATAATGCTTTTGCTGTGTTTCACAGCAGGATTTTATAGTAATACTAGATTAGTCCCCCAGGACCTACAAATATTCACCTGCTGCCAGGGTGGTAGGTATATAATATTTGCACAAGAATTCACTGGCTGCTAATGTAAGAAACAGGTGACATTTGGTTCTTTCCTCAGCAGCCAGGCATTATTACTTTACCATCTGTGGCTTCTTCAATGTGCAAAATCACTTAAACCTGCTATGTTTGATGGTACTTATCAAGGTCATGACCAAGCGATGCCAGGATTCAGCCGTTAGTGCTATTACCTAGTGTTGATTTGGGGGGGCAGGGGTCTCTGCTGCCCAGAGCTATGCTCGCTGCCTTAAGGAGGACATCGCTGAAATTGAAGGTGATCAGCTAAATCCTAATGCCTTAGAAAAGAAGTAGCCGAGCAGGTAAAGACATGAGAAAAAAACGCAGTGAAGACAAACAAGACTTAAATGCATTCTGTACATACAGTCTGTGAGTTATCAGTTACATGGTCTCCATCAGTCCAGAAAGCAGAAATACATATTTGCTGTCAAAGTGTATGCTAAATGTAAGTAAAATAGACACGGCATACTAGCATCAGGATTGTTCTCTCTGCCAGAGCAGAGGAAACACATGGGAAGCAAGGAGCAGCAGAGAGAAACCACTCTGTCCTGACTCCAACCCCCTGCGCTGCCTGTCACCTCACCGAAGGGACAGAGTGTAACCTGCTGGGACAACAAGGCAGCAGAGACCAGGAAGGCAGGAGGAGAGGTGCTGGAGTGAAGCTGAGCACGTGCAAGGGGGAGGAAAGGGGTTTTCCAAAGTGTTTACGTGCTTGTCATCTTTGGTTCCAATACCCAAATTCGTAATTAAATGTTTTAAGTTACAGTCCCCAGGCCAAGTCTGTTTTTCCCACAAGAGTAATTGGTGAGTGATTTCCCTGTCTTTACTCTGACCCATGAGTTTTCTCGCTCTCGTTCTTCCTATTTATTTTCTTTCATCCCGCTGGGGGTGTTGAGCTGTGGGGGTGGTTGGTGCAAGCCAGGTCCAACCCATCACACCGGCCATAGCTAGAGATTGACTCTTGACAGAATAGGAGCACCTAGGTGGTGTTTACACCTTTAAATTGATGTTTCCTTACCTCCATCCTATGGGATAGAGAGTATAAACATGGCAGCGCACCATCCATCAGCTATGCATTAATGCTGTCAGACATGGGAAAAGGATGCTGGGAGGCAGGCATGTGCAAATCGGAGCTGTGGAGGATGCTGTTACCGCTTGCTCCAAATAGTTTAGCACATAAGCAGAGATGCCTGCTCTGCCTGAGCAGAGCAGCCCAAAGGGATTTAGTTCATTTGAGTCTGTTTATAGCTGTGTAGTAATAAAGACCAGCTAGAAAGCACCACAGAGAGAAAATGAAATAAGTATTTGCATCATCTGAAGATGCTTAGTGTGGTTGAGTAGATTACTTCTCTGCAGTAACGAAAGCCCCAGTCTGTGTGTTTTGACCCAGTTAAACTGCCATAACCCACTCAACTGCAACTGGTCCAAGGAGAACCGTCTTCTGCCTTGGAAGGGAGCGGCTCGCAGTCTTCTGCCTCTGTCTGTAAGTACTCTAAAAGCTGAGGAAGAGGGGTAATTTATGYGTGAACTTGCCTCAGATTCAAGACTTGAGGATAAACAGTGTCTAGCCACAGCGTCCTATCATAAGAAATACTACAACTGAGCATCAGTCACTGATGCAAGAAGAATTTAAAAGTGCCTGTTTTCAAGTAAGTAGAAGTACGATTCCCTGCTGCTTTTCGCAAAGCGTGAGTAGCCTTACGCTCTGTGAATCAAAACCAGCCTGACTTCAGGAGGACTTCAGCAGTAACAGGTATGAAAAAGCACGACTCCTCCCCTGCCCCATTACGGTAGATGACTGGCAGTGGAGTACAGTAATACTTGAGAATTATTCCCATCAGAGACCTACAGCCCGGCTGGAGTTAATCGGGGGGGTTCTGTCCTAGTTCCATGTTTTATGTCCAATTCTACCCCTGGTTTGCAGAATGACTTTGGCCACCTCCTGTCTTTCTCATCTCACTTTGCAGATGAAGAAAAGCACTCGTGTGAAGTACTAATGTATGTAAATGTTATGACAGGATGATCTATAAAGTATTTTTAAGTGCTAGCTGGGGGAAAGAAATGTGAGGAGAGCAAAGAAAGGAGAGCAGGAAAACAAGCAAGAGTAGAAGAAACATCACGGGGCTGGGGAAACGCTTTTCACCAGCTGCCCCACATTATTTTCTTTGTGCAGGCTTCACAACAACATTTCCCTCCAACAGTAAAGGAGATCTGTCTTCCTCAACAACAAGCAATTAAATTAGCTACCCTGAAATAAGTTTTCGGGCAGGAATGCTTAAGGTCCTGCATCCTTGCTTCCTCCCCACGCCCAGCCCGCAGCCCCTCTGCTCACATGCGGTCCAAGTTTTGACAGATGTCAGATGCACATGTGTGTCTATTTTATAACCGCCACATATTGGATTGTACTACAGAAAGAACAGAGGAGTTGTTTATGTACTATCAAGCCATATAAAAGTGACCGAGGCCAATTTTTAAGATCTCACAAGAAAAGGGACGAAATTTAAGTGAGATCCACAAATGTTAAATTACGCAAGACAGCTTTTCCAAGGCTTTGAGATTTGGAGCGAGGAGTCAGATAACCTGTCTGATTTCTGCTGCTACTGACTTGATCCAGAAAAATAGTGTAATTCCCTAACTCTCAATATTTGTGCCTCTTTGTGCCCATTGCTGTAATGTGTATGCAGTCCTTGGGAAAGGGGCAAGTTCTGCGCTAGTACAGAGAATTAGGCATTTACGGTACACCAGCCTCCAAAGTGAGGAAGGCACACTTAATCATGTAGCTGTTATTAATGTCTGCCTGTTTTCTACTTCATAAGTCATGGGCAGAGGTCTCTAGACATCCTCTGGCGTTTACCTCAACTCAGCACCTTTTATGGGACCGTCCTTCACAGGATTTTCATCAAAACTCCATGTTTTTTGAATATGGAAGGAAAGACTCTCCTCTCTTGGTTTCCTGGGCCCAAGTGTCCTGCTCTAAGCCGCGATGTCAGGCTGCCTCTGCATTCTCTGCCTTGCTTGCTGTGAACAGATGCTCACACTGCACTGCCATGGCTTGTCTAGAGCCACATCTTTCCCTTCTCAACAGAATTTAAAGAATCCACCGTCCAGCCACCTCTTTTTTTAATCGTGCCTGTTCCTGGCCTACCAGTGTTACCACCTTTTCTATTTGTTCAGTTTTCCTTACGTAGGTGTTTCCCATCCTGCCCATCTTCCCAAATACCTTGTGTGATCCTGTATAGTTGTGATTTTGACATTTCTACTTTTCCATCAGCTGTACCAAATGTTCTTAGACTTACACGCCTTGGAGCAGTCCCTCTGGTAAATGGTATGGCTTTACTAATGTCATCACAGCTTTAGTTAAGGTAGGTGAAGCTTCATYATTTGCCCCATAGTTGCACATCAGGCACCTTTACCAAGATGGACCTGTCAGGCATGTATTTGGACAGAGAATAGTTTTCTGTAACAGCCTAGAAAGCATCATGAGCCTGCTGGCAATACCTTGAGATCTAGTAGGATGTGATCCTTGCCAAAAGCAAACTGAAAGCCAGATAGGGAAAGGTTAAATGCTCAGAATGGAGGGAAATGAGTTAGTATGTGATACATGTCCTGGTGAGAGAACTTGTTGACRGACTTCCAGATGTCTGGTGTGGGCCCTGGAGAATCAGTACAAGAGGGTAAGCACACTCACGCCAGGGAAGACTGAAGGGTCTGATAATACCTAATGAGCAAACCCAAATGTGATCCGAGCACTCCTAGTCAACCAACCAGCTCCTAATAAGGATGCAGCGCACCTTTGTTACTGTCATGTCTCATCAGTGTTGGTCCCTGTCTCAGTCTGATGTTCAGAGCAGTGTATCAGCTCAGCATACCAATCCCCCTACTTTGGCAGCAAAGGGCTGCGCTGTGCTCTGTGCACAGGGTCGCAGCTGGGGATAGAGTTACAATGAACTCCTGTCTTCAGCCTTGCTGGCACTGGGGCTGGTTTTCCTTCAGACCAAAGGGGTGGGAATGGCCTCACACACACAGCCTTCAGAGCGGGGGAATAGAGTGAGCTTAGAGACCGCTTTTAAAATGGGAAAAAACACCTTTTCTTCCCAAACTTCAAAGCAGAACTGACTGATGTGAACCCTGAGTGCAAGCCTGCAGCACTGTGGAGCTCTGTCCTTCATCTCCATCACCTTGCTGAGGACATGGGGACTTCAGGCAGCTGTGGGTAGAAGATGATGACCAGGCAGCTCAGGTGTTCTATACAGCACAGCAAAGGTCAGGCCAGGCATGGGCAGGGTGCAATTGTTTCAGCCCATCTAGCAATGGATGGTGATTGAAGGCAAGACTCAGCATTGCAGATCTCAGCATCTATAAGGCCTCTAGCCTGCTTGCTCTCTCTCTACTGGGAGCATTACCTGTGCTCCAGTGCCTTCATGTTGGAGCGTAGCTGGTCAAGCTCAGGGGTGCAGAAGAAGTGAGCAGGAATGAGGACCTCCCTGGGCCTGCCTGTCTGCAGCGAGACTGGGTGAGAAAAGTTTACCATTGCTTGGGGTAGCAAGTTATGGGCTGTCTGTTTATTGCTTTTTCTTTTTACTGCTTTTCTTTCACGGGAATAAGGACGTAGTCCTCTCCACTGGAGGAGGAACCTTTCATCTGTGGGTGACAGACACACAGCCTGCCTTCTGCTCTTGCAGTACTTCAGCACATGTTACACAGTCATTAGCCTCAGACCAAGCCCCAAAACCCATCTGGCCCTCACAGCAGATCTTGCTGCAAGGTGAATGAGCTCAAAACAGCTCAAGCCAGAAGGAGGGAAAGCATCTAACCTGCTATGCGAGACTGGGAAATGAAGAGGAGTCCTGAAACTGTGCCCAGAGCAAAAGCCCACATGTTCTGCAGACCATCTTTTCATGCCCTCCCGTAAAAGAGAAAGAGACACTCTGAACTGCTGCCAGGGTTAGGAGTATGGGCAAAAGTAACTTGTAAGCTAAATTCTTCATTTCTTAAAATTGAATACCAATTTCAACTGTGTGATGCTAGCTTCGCATATTCACAGATCCACAACATGTCCTAATTTAATACTTTACAAAATGTCGCGTAAGCTGCAGGTATACACCCTGCACGCCAAGTGTGTTTGAGTGAACTTAACGACATGCGATGTGGCTTTTATTATCCTTACTGAAATGACAACACAGCTGCTTCCTGTGTATGACAAATGTACTTCTTGCAGTCGGGGGTGGGGTTAAAAGAGGTGATTCGGAGATACCGGCCAACTGCACGCACTTTGCAACATCTGGGCAAAGTCAAACAATTCAGCTGGATTTGGCTAAGGAGAGGGGCTGTGCAGCTTGAGAGCTGTGGGAGGGGTAGCTCTGCCTTCTGCAGGGTGGTCGAGCCTAGACCCCAGTTCAGCAAGCTCCTGTAACCCTGCAAGCTTTTCCTTTTACTTCCTAAGTGCCAGATATGTTTTCAAGACTGGAACAATTCAGGATCCTTTCCTGCCTTGCAAGAGGATCTGTGTGTCTATTTTTCCATGTACACATACCCGTTTACAAAAGGGAGGTATTTAGAGTCAAGTCTGCGACAGAGCCTGGATTTAATTAAGATGTCAGTGCAATGAATCAAGCCAAAAGAAAGAATTGCCAGAAAATACAAATCTGTCCTCCCACTCCCCTTTAGCAAGAGGATGCAATCTGTGGACTTACCGTGGCAGCCCCAGCCACATCACCCAGGAAGGTGACCACTCGCTGCTCTCAGAGGTCGCCTGCGTGGCCTCGGGGGGCGGCAGGCGGTCCCGCTCCTCCTGGGCTTCGCACGCTCTCATCTCCAGGGCTTTGAGCACCACCGACGAGTTGGTGTTTTTCAGCAGCGCGACGGCCTCGCTCCGGCTGACCCCCATCAGGTCAATCCCGTTCACGTTCAGGAGGATGTCACCTGAGACCGATAAAACGGATGATAAAGAACCTGCAAGTGTTTCCAGGATCCCCTCCCCACCCCCACGAACAAGCGAGTCAAAGCCACTGCCAAGAACTTGCTGCCTGATGAGGCTGTTTGTTAATCCTATCGTTTAACATGGACGTGAAGCATATGCTAGTAAACATGCCACAAGCATGAGGGAAGGGGCTAGATCCCCATACACAGGAGCATCGCCGGGCTGGATGGAGGCTTTGGTCCTGGTTTCTTGTCACATCATGTCCTGCATCCGGAGCCGAACGGCACAGCTAGGGTCCTGCTGTACCAACAGGCTTTGGTACGGGCACCTGATGCTAGTCCAGATCTCCGAAGCCCACTCCAGCTAACAACTTTTGTACTCAACCTGAGCTTGAAACCTGAAAGCTCAAAGGTGGTTTTCTCCCAGCGCTCTCTAAACTGAGGACTGCCGCTCCAGCTAGCTCTTCGTAAAGTTTGCTTTGTGGAATAACATATTATTATTTTAATGTTAATGCCTGTTTCAATGGCTGCAAGCCAAAACATCTTTCTGTGTGCCTTATTTATAATGTAGGCACAGCAGCTTCAGAGAAAAATGCAGAGATGACCTCAATTACTACAGAGAACAATAAAGACATCATTAATGCCATGCAAGCAGCCACAGTGCCAAGTGCTCCACTGCCCTCCGTGGCACCCTCCAATGCCAGGGCTTCCCTGGGTGCCCTCTGCGCTTCGCCTGCATGCTCCTCCAGGCAGGGGCTGTATTCACTGGTAGTCCAGGCCAGTGGTCTGCCCCGATGAGACAGACAACAGCCTAAGGGCTGCTCTAAACCATGGAGGCTTATGGCGCTGTTATAAGATCACGTATTCATTTGTTTCTAATTTTATCAAATTAACTAGGCTGAATTTTCCATGCTGCCTCATGATGAATATTTTTTGGAAAATGTATCCCACTGAGAGGCAGTCATTTCCCAGCAGGAGGAAAGGGGAAACCTGCTGGTTTGCTCCTGTTGTCATGTTCTTACATGGGTTTTGATGAGCAGTCATAGCTCCTGCAAAGGGGAGGTTCCCACGCGTGCCAGTGCCGGGCACTGCGACCCAGGCTTGTGGGGCTCGGCTGGGCTGCAGCTATTCTGCCCCGCTTTTGGGTGTCTTCACTTCCCTTGCACTCAGGATTTCCCTCCAGCTTCTGTGCAGCGACTGGGCTGAAGCTGAACGTGGAGGATGAAGGGCAAGGGGACGGGGAGCTGTGTGGTTGCTGAACGCAGGGTACCGAGGTACTTGGCTCTTGGAGATGTAACATCCTGAAAACCGAGAGTTTCACCATTCCTCTACTGCCTACCTATTCCTGCAAAACCCACTGATAAAATATGCTCCTCATCTTACTCTAACGGCTTATTCATGCAGAGGAGGAGAAGCTATTATTTTTATCACTCCGTTACGTCAAGAGTCAAATGGAGTTATGAAGCCGATGTTTCCAGACATGGTATTGAGCCACAAGGCACTAACATTGCTTCATATATGATGGGAATTCTGCTCTTTTGTATTTCTTTCAAAGCCATGGATGATATGACAAACAAGCACAAAAATTTACATTAAAAACCCATGAAGGTTGCACAGTGAAGATTTCAGTAGTTAGGAGATGGTGGTGCAAGCTCATTTTCCTGTGAAAAACTTTTTTTTTTTTTCTCCCACCAGAATATGCCTACATCCCACTTCACAGAGATGGTTACTGCTGCATATTATCCCTTTTCTGGTAGCTGACTTGAGACCGTCTAATCCCAAAATCTATGGGATGGCTGAAGATGTCAGGGTGTGATGCTCTTTCACTATCCCTCTGTTTTTCAAAGGAAGCCTTTGAATTAAAGCAGGCTTTCAAAATCCCCTCTTTTTACCTGTTTTTATCCTGCTGTCTCTGCTGATAACTCCTCCAGGTTCGACACTTATCACATAGATAGGCAAATCCCATTCCCGGTTAGATGCTCCGCCTGCTACAGTCATTCCCAGCGATTCTGTGTGATCTTTCCGGACAGCCACCACCTTCTCGTGACAGGTGACAGCGTGAAGGGTGCTCTGTGATGGAGAAAACAGCAACAACACACAGAGTGGGCATGGGGACCTCCCTGACAGCTTAGGCATTTTCTGCTGAAATGAATATTYGTTGAGGGAATACCAAAGCACTGCACAGCCGCCTGCCACGCCTGGCCAGACGGCAGGCATGACTCCCTCCAGGGCTTAGGCATCTGGGGAGTCAGAGCTACCGCCAAGATAATCCGTGCTTTAATAGTTAAAGTCAGGCACTGCTCCCGTCAAAATCAGAAGTGTTTTAGTGTTGAGACTAATAGAAGCAGGTCTTTGAAATGTAAATAAGGAATCTGATTAAAAAAAAAAAATGTTCTTGATATTAATATCACTAGTGGTCCTCATATCTTTGACTATCAGGTCACGGTTCTTATCTTGCTGCTTGCAGTCTGAACGTCATCTGTATAGTTAATGAGAAATCATCCACCTGGGTTAAAGGAATAAAACTCTTGGGGACAGATTAGAAGATAGACACTTCATTTGCTCTTCCAGATTTCTGTGTTTCTGTATAAGTTACTGGTGGGAATACACTCGAAGAATATGTGTTTTTGTTCAGGAAAAGAGAAGGACATTTACAGAGTGAAGAGCCAGTAGCTTCCAGGGTGCTCTTCCTAGTGCTTGTGCTTAAAGGGTCACTTTGGGACAGCCACCTCCACTGTCTGAGGACAGTCATCCCCTTATTCCTCCCCCTGAACAGGAAAAATTACATACACACCACTGGTCATGCAATAACTAGTGTATGAGCGAGGGTGAAACAAACTCACAGGTGGCCTTCGGATGGAGAGGCAATGCAAGCTCCAACAAAACCTGTGAACCAAACGTCACGTTTACAACGCATCCAGCTCTTACAGAAGAGTTCGAGACACAAGGGTGCTTCTCCAGAAAATCTGGATTTAAATGTTAATTGCTTTGATTTCCTTAAGTATTTCATAAGCTGTGCTCCTGGCATCAACTCCTGAAGATCCCAGCCCCTCTTGCAGGAACAGCACCATCCATTCCAGGCTCATATGTAGATATAATAGCATGCTGCTAAATACATTTCAAATGTATATTAAAAAAAACCCCAACCTTCTCATTAACAAGCATGACCTCATATTTATAATATGCAAAAATAACCTATAAAACTCATTTAAAGACACATTAATCTCTTCTTGGAAATCTGAGATCCCACAAAGACATTCCACCTCAATTCCTGGGCCAGCAGCACAGACAGCAGAGCAGGCGAGCCCACGGCTGCTCCCGCAGTGACKACAATGGACAAAGGAAGACAGCAGGAAGAAGTTTTTATGGGAGTAGGGCAGGCTATATCTTTGTTTTGTGTTTTTTTTTAAAGGTGTGTTTGGTGGAACTAACTCCACATCAGGATTTCTGTGATGCAACATCGACAACAAAACCCAGAACCTTTTAGCAGCTTAGCAAAGGATCTCTAGATGCTTAAGCAGAAGAACAGTGGCTGCCACAGAGCTCCAGGAACAAAAAGGCAAAGAGCTCAGTGGAAAAGGTCTTCTCCTAGTCACCGGGACAAAAAACAAACGGATATAGTTGTTTGGACTTATCACATCTGATCCATGCAGAACACAGGCACTGTGTCAGAGTAATTGGGCTTATGGCTTGCAAATGAACCTAAAAATTTCTGAAGGTTTTACAACATTCCCTTTTTAAAAAAATATAAATGTTCTAGTCCAGATAATTTTAACCTTTCACCTTTGTCTTTAAGGTGTAAATGTTTTAAACAAAGTAGTTCTATCTTTGTGCAAACTAAACTTAATATTTCATCCATGTTTGTGCAAAAATGTCCTTTTTCTCTTGGAAAGGAATGCCCTTCCATCAGGAAAACGCCACTTCCTGAAGCACGTGGGATAGGGGCACTGCTAATTTTCACAAAAATGCAGTCTGAAATTTTGTAGCAAAACAGGAAATTGTAATTAAACTTGCAGCTCCGAGTGTCCAGTGCAATCCTGTTACTTATGCAGTGTCCATCACATCTCAGACACCAAAAACATCAGCTGATAAACAGGCTAATGTTCTATTTTTGAGGAATCAGTGCAGAGAGGAGCAGATTTCAAAGCAGTGCTTGGTAACAAATTGTCCTGTTACATTTCAATGAAGAATCATAAAAGTACTGGTACTTGTATGCTCAACCATGTAGGACCAGTTTTCCTTTGAAGCCACCCTTCCACATGTCATTTTTTACATGCTTGCAGATAGAAAGGAATTGGAGCGACTCGGCTGAGACGAAGGCAGTGATGAAAGGGAAGTAAAGCCTTTCTTAGTAAACACACGTAGAGCTTTCTTGGAGGTACAACTGATAATGAGTAAACCAGTTAAAAGGCAATGTTTATCAGTGACTATTTCAATGCATTCTCTTCTAAACAATTGTCCTTCTCTGTCATTTCGAAGTGACCTCAGAGGTCAGGAGAAGAAAAACATAACAGTTCATCTCCTCCTCTTTTTAATTTTTTTCTTTTCTGTATATTTACTGGAAAATAAATATTTACAGCAGATTATCACAACATCAAAGCCATGACACATCTTTTGCAGGCAAAAGACGTAGCTGTGTCTGTTTGGAAAATGTACTTCACCTGAAGGCTAGCCTGCTTGTACAGTCAGAAAACATTGCCTGCTCAAGCAACAAGGCGACAGATTTGTTTTAAGTACTAGACAATTTGTTAGAAAGGAGTAAGAAAACAGTTCCAATTAAAAACAAGTGCTATTTAATTAATGGCAAAGCTCCCACTGACTTCAAAGAAATCAAATCTGGCCCGTTTATGCCTTATAGACCGGCTTAACAACATCGGCTGCACAAGAAAGTGTTTCTAACATCTTCTCTTTTCTGAATCCCGGCAGCAGCCAGAACAGTTTGGGCTGTGCCTCCCCTATCTCCGTACAAAGGAAAACAGCTCGGTGAGAGCCTGTGCAGGACCAATCTCCCGGCACACCATACACCCAGCATCACTGCCGCCAGAGAAGGATGTGGTCACTACAGACCGTCCTCCTCTTTCTCCAGCGCCTCGTTGGCTGTGTGGCTGATTGCCATTGGCATTGGCCTGAAAGAGAGCCGCCTCCTCGTGCTTTCCAGATGGAGGCAGGCTGTCATGAGGGCAACGGCTTGGCCAAAAGCGGTTCCTGAGCCGTCGTATGAGCAAGGCGGCTGCTGGAAGCTAGAGGTTATTCTTGGTGCTGAATACAGCCAAGGTTTGAGAGCAGATTTCAGCCCACGTTTACATACATGCTCTACAGTGAGAGCTGCTTCCCTCCAAGAGAACGTTCCTGACCTGCTAATATCACCTCCTACAATAAGCTCAGGGGACAAAAAACACCTTAAAGTTAACCAGAATTCAAGTCAGCTAGCAATCTCTCTATCAATCACACATAATAAAACAATCCCACTGATGGCAGCAGGTAGCAGACTCATCAAACCACGCACACATAGGAAACTCCTTTGACAGTAAAGTCCGGCCAACAAGCATTGCCTTGGTTTTGAGCAGGAGCGTGCGCTGCGTTAGGACACTGTACAGGCCCTAGGCTTGCAAGCATTACTCCTGCACTAATGTCTATCTAAAAACAAATAACATTTTAAGTTTGCCAAAGCCTAGAATCTAAAGATCTTGAATTGCAAATTATGTTCAGTTAAACCTTCAGCAAAAAAGCATGAGAAATTCAAACTGGCACACTCATACCCTTTAAAAGGGCAAATAACACTCCAGCAATGATTGTATCAGACCAAAAGCCCACAGTGCCTGAAGCTCATCGTGTCCACTGGCTGTACTGATCTCCTGATCTATTGCCAGAACATTTTCTCTGATATAAGCCCTCCACTGCACACACACAAAGCTAAAGGGAACTAAGAAGAGCTCAGAATTTTCTTTTTTTGGCTGTGATCTTCCCTGGAAAGTGCCCAAACGCTGGCACTGGACAGAAGCCCACAGCAACACTCCCACTCACGCGCTTATGTAGCGCCCACCTCTTGTGGCAAACTGGAAATCCCCCTAAAAGCCGTGACCTATCCAACAAAAGATGATTCATTAGTCTTTAAAGGACTGTTGCAAGGTCAACACTGACCCTTCAATCTCACAGCTACCTAAAATAATGTTGGATTTACCAAGAATTCCCACCTAACACCTCTCGGTACAGGAAAAGAAAATGAGGATCTAGGGCAGTTTATGGAAGACAAATCATGTTCCCAAATAATCCCATGTGGTATCAATTAATCAGATCAACATGGTAGAGCTAGCAGGTGCTTGGAGCTTCACTAGAAACCATACAGTAGCAACACAAGCTAATTGCTGTCCTACATATACCTCCCTAAGGAAATCACTACTTCATTAGGAAGTAATGCCTTGCAGATGCATGATTAGTTGGGCACTATTTGCTACTGGGTAGTAGCTACCGAGCATTGACTCTGCTCTCTGTTTTAACTCCTGCTGATCCAGTCTCACCTAACAAGGGCTGTGATTGTAACTTCGTGGAAAAGGAAAACTAAACATAGATAAATAGACACTAGTATATTTTTTACACATAAAAACACTGAATAATGCAGTTTAAAAAAAAAAAAGAAAAACTGCAAAAAATGTGTATCTTTAAGCATTTGTAAAATGCAGAGCTAGGCTTGTCTCCTGGCTGACAGCTGTGCACCTGATCTGACAGCTGGTTCAGTCCAAAGGTCCCTTTAAGGACACATCTGGCTGCCCGTCAGGCAGGATGGATCTAAACCAGCCCTGCCTGTCCACCTCACTGATGCAGCCCTGGCACGGGTGACCAGGAGACCAGCTCACAAGGGGTTGCATAAGTGGTGACACTCAGAGAGATTAATGTAAATTAGCCAGGCACGTGACTTTAAATTTAGTGAAATAAACAAATTCAGCTCCTGCAAGGACATACCTCGTTCTGTCTATAGTGCAAAGAATAACGTTGAGTAAACTCAGAAAAGGTATTTTCAAAGCTCTTGCTGCATTGGTTTCTGCTTTAAAACCTCATCTATTTGACCATGAGAGTCCCTCTGCCTTATACAGAGAGAATACTGCAAGTCTAGATGCACTAAACACACAATGTAACCGGGTACAGAGGAGCGGCTGGACGGACAGTTTGGTAACCAGAGCCATATCTGGGTGAGGTGGTGGCTCTGTGCCACGTGGCCCTGGGTTGGGTCCAGCTGTGCTGCATGTTGCCGGCCCTCGCAGCCCCCATCCTGTGCCACCAGAGCAGAACCAACGCATTTTGGATCCAAAGCTCCACAGAAAGACAGCATGCCCACAGCAGCCATGGAGACTGCAGCCACTGTCTACCGCCGAACTGCCAGCCCGGTCAGAGTATGGGTGTCTTAAGAAATGAGCAACAGACTAATAATTACTGCAATTTTCAAGCAGCTTATGGGAATCTCTCAGGCCAGCGCCTGAAGGCTTTTTGCCTGAAGACTTTGCTCCAGATGGAGAAACTTCAGATAAGCCTCTTATTTTCATTGGAGCGCCTTGCCCTGTGCTGGCTCGCACTGCCGGCCAGGTCTGTGCCCATGGCCAGGATGCTGTGTGCACGTCAGCCCCCTGCCCCACCACTGCCCTTCACCGTCTCCTTCCCTCCCCACCCCAGACAGGGTCAGGGCACAAGCAGTGTATAAATAATGAGGAGCACAGCTTTTAACATTTCCATTGCAAAATAAGACATGCTTAGAATCATTAAGGTTGGAAAGGACCTCTAAGATCTTCTGGTGACAGAAACCAGAGACAACACCCCAGGACACTAAAACGCTAGCTGCCCTCCCAGTCCCCTGTCCCACGGACGGCAGAGAAACCACGCGAGCGCTCGTGCCCTCACCTTGCCGGGGTTGTTTCTTTCGGTGGGACAGGGCTGGGGGCTGCCTCCACCGTAACTCCAGCCCGTCTCCTGCAAGATGTCAGGGGTCTGCTGCCTGGTCTGCCGCGACACGATGAAGTGAACCTGCTTCTCGCTGGCCTGCAGGAGGAGGTACAGCGTGAATCCCACTGCCCCGGTGCAAAAGACCCCTGCACTTCAGCCCCAGAGGATTCACGAAACATGGGTCCCGTTTAAGCGTGGTTTGGATTTCCCACTAACGTGGTTGCAATGACATAAAGCAGTAGGATCAGTTCACATCAATAAAGTCGATAAAAATTTACTGCCAGCTACTTAATGCTTCTCTTGAAAATTTGGTGTTAACTCTGAAAAACCCTTCCTATGCCCCAAATTTGGCTGGAAGCAGTGATCCACCACAGAGAGTGCCGATCAGCTCTCACACACACCCGCATACACCACTGCAGAGCAGCGATGTGCCTGCCATGGGAGAGAGACAGACAACCAGAGGTGCTGCTGCTGGATGGGAACTCTGAAAAGGATGCAATTAACCCTGTAATGAGGGATGTGCTCAAGCCTTGGCTGGTGAAAGTGGGGAATAAATGATGTAACTGAGTCCACCTGCATGCAACGAGCATGACAAATGTAAGGCGGCTTAAAGAAAGGGATGTGCAACCATTTTGAGAAGTAAAACCCTGCTGCATCAAAGCACAGAGAAGGAGGGAGGGCACAAGCAAGCACATACAGTAATGGAGTTTAGAATGGGAAACTAGCCCAAACTCTCACTGTAGGAACAGGAACTGCAGAAACAATTAACACAAAATAAGCTCMGAATGCTTCTGGGCCTTTTTGCACAATGCAGTCATAATACTTATGTGCCTGCGAGATTGCTGCAAAGCTTCTACTGAGTTATGTTTGCTCATTATTTTTAAGGTGTTCTGTGTGTGCCTGATATTAGTGTTATTAATTCTGTGTACAGGTGAATTTTTTCTGTCTTATTGAATCAGCACTGTTTCCCTAGAAGCGAATGGCTTCATTCTTCCCTCAGTGAGGCTCGTATGAATCTGTTCAAGACAACAGTGATGCAAAGATAGAGCTGAGAGGGAGTGGGGTTTAGCTGAGTAAATCATAGATGTCTGACATAAGAGCAAACCAACATACTGAACTGAACTGAAGTGTAGAAATAGCCTCAATGCTATAGAAGCATACTCAGAAGATAAAAAAATTAATCCTCTAATCTCCTTCTCTCCAGGCTAAAGACCCTGGTGTTGTGGCAAGYAGGAGGGTCTCTTAAGGGCCGGTCTCCAGAGGGACTCCTGCCTGCTTGCTCACAGGTTATTACCGAGGAACTGCTCGGTACCTAACGTGGGGCCMCCCGCAAGAATGTCTGGAGGTCTGATCCCCCTGGGGCTGCAGTAGCGATGCTTGTTGGTACCGCAGCCCCAGGGGCATCAGACCTCCAGACTCGTTTGCTGGCATGCTGACGTGCCCTGCTCGCTGGGGAGAAGCTCCAAGGAAAGCTGGCGTTGAACGAGCAGCTGGAAACCAAACCCAGATCCAGTTGCACTATTGAAATCAAATCTCCCGCAGACAATTAACAGAAGCCAGAGGAGGCCCATGGGATTTTTGTTTTTATAGTTTGGTTTGTCTTTTCTGGAGCTGGATTCAATAGTAGTAGCTGAGAGTTAAAAAATGCTTTTGAAGAATGTCACTATAGTTAAAAAAAAGCAACCTACCTCTCCTAAACCTCCAACTTCAAGCCTGAAATCTGCATGTTCAGGCTGTACTATTTCCAAGGAAGGTGTTATCTCAGTAAAAAATGTGCACTTCTTTGTTACTTTCCCAATATCTTGGGGGATGCTAGTTTTTTCACCAGCAACTCAAACCTCCACAGCTTCATAATATATCATTTGGTACATACACACATATTTCAAAATAACTTTCTAGGTATTTTTACCAGGTCTGTTTTTATGGAATATTAATTCCTGGACTCTGGACTCAACTGGTACCCAAAAGCAGAATGCTGTATCTCAGGAGAAAGGAAACCACCCTGGTCCCTGGTTTGTAATATGATTGAGATGGAACTGAACAATACAAGACTAAACCTCCTAAGGGCATGTGGCCCCACGAACATCCAGTTTTCTCTAAAACAAACAACGTCAACTTACGCAACTTCTGTTTAAAACTCATCTGCTGCCACATGGTTAGTCTCAAAGTTGGTTATTTAGAGGAAGGTTGTAAATGTGATTAATTCTCATAGAACGACTAGCAAAAGTTCAACAAGAGTCTCTATTGCAATGTCGCATTTGTCTCCAGGTCAGTCAAATTGAGTAATTTCTCAGAAGTCCAGAGTGTTTTAAAAAGTTATCCAAACAAGATGACCAGCTTTTGTATTTATGTACTTCCATATAAAAACCCATTAACATTTCTACTTATCAGAATATTAATTACTGCTTCATTCTGATTCCTCCTTCTTACCACTTGTTTTTCCCACAATTCCTTCTCTGTTTTTTATGCTGAAGCAAGAATTAAAGAAGTGAGGTTAGCTTTGAGACTAAATGCAAGTAATAGCTGAAACAATCCACTAGAATTAAAATTTGTGTTACAGCCAAAGCAAATCAAGCAGGGAGGCAGAGACACGGTGGCAACTTCAGAGCATCTAGGAGGCAACTGCATCTTAAAAAAAGGCAGCAGTGCTGCTCTCGGCAGAAGCTGCCCCGTCTCTTGCGGGGATGATGGAGCGCGGATGCGCTCCACATCACAACCTGCTTTCTGCCGGCGGCGGTTGTCGTGATGGAGAGGGGGTCGTGCGCCCGTCGGAGCTGCTCCGAACTGCGGCGGGGGAAAGAGGGAGAGAGGAGGGCGAACATCTGGGGGCAGTAAAGTCTGGCTCAACCCGTGCAGCTCGGCTTGATGTGCTCACACGAGCGCCCACTGATCTGTTACCTTGTTCCTTTTCTTGTCACTCCCATGGAAAACAGATGTGGAATGTCACGTTATTTAGATTAAAAGCACCACATCTGACACGAGGCCATGACTAAAGAGGACACGACAAATGGGAAGCAGCAAACTCCCAAGTGTTACGATGTGTGCACGTTCTTAATTAGCACTTACGCGTTTTCTTCATTTCAGTTCTTGTGACTGAGCTTATAAACAGCCAGACACCTAATCTACTGATTAACAACTGCTTCACATATGCTAATGTATAATTGCTAAAGGCCTGAAGAATCAGATTAATCTCAATTATTCATTATTTAGAAGTCAGAACTAATCAGATTCCACAGAAATCTGATGTTGTCTCAGCTGTGCTTGGCCTAACAAGCCACCACCACCTTTTAGWGAATGTTAGTTCTGTTTTTAAAGAAACCGATGGCCTATCTGAAGCTTCCAYGACCATTAATTTGAAGACCTCAATGTACTGTGAGTGACACAYGCTGAGGTCTCAACAGGCAGGATACTGTTGAGAAATCAGAGGACACAGTAAAACATCCCTTTGTGTAAGAAGCAAATGCAAAACACTTGTGGCTTCAGTATAATGATTTTTCTCTGGCATAACATGGAAACAAGAAAGGCAAATGATAATTGATGAAAAAACATGACAAAAAAGACACAGGTTCCGGGAATTTTGCATTAGACAAATGTGATTCATAGAGCTCACATCAATGCCATGTAATCCTGGCTGTTTGGAAACCTGAGTCTCCCCTTTGATGGGCATGTTGTTTAAATTCCCAGGGACTGGTGTGCATTTCAAGCATTATTATAAATAACATCCACTCTTTAGAACCCAATAAGAGCTTTAGTTGCATTTTTAAACACTTGTGTGTGAATGGTCTCATTAGTCATCTTTTCCATTTCATCTCTAGGCTGCATGTGTTTTTTGCTTAGGAAGCACTGTTGCCTTGTTTTGTAGCCATAAAGAACTGTTCCAAGAATACCAATTTTTTTAGAAAGGTTTTCATTCCAGACTTGTTCCCCTCAGAGAATTTAAACCTCCCCTTCGCTGCCTTCTGCTGCCGGTTAGTGAGCTGCATAAAGTAATCCAGAAAGATGCTGGAGCAGAATTTCAACAACTGGCATTATGCAAGGGGATGCCGTTTTCTTTACCTATGCTATATACTTCTCAATAAAAGTTGGCTACAGCCAGCTGTGAATCTATGCTAAAAGAGGAATTCTTTCCACAAAATGCATGGATTCGAATGCTTCTTTCAGTCCGACTCATGTTACCCTGATTATACCTGTTGGAAAGGGAAGCATCCAGCCAGATTTGACATCTTGTTATGGAGGCACATGAAATTCTTCAATATGTGAACACTGCATCCCTCCAAACAAAATGTAAAATTGCACAAGTATAATGACTGCTATAAATATGAGATAAAACCAACAAAATATTCGTGGATTTGCTTTTTATGCCGAAGTGTTCTAAAAGGGTGGGCTGTAAAGAAAGCAAACAAATGAAAATGGTTCTGGAGGGGAAATTAGGCAGAAGCTGACTGATTTTGTAGCTGAGAAAGGCACGGGGTTTTTTTCTGACAGTTTTGTGGTAAGACTGTTTAGTGCATTGCAGAGGCACCCCTTTAGTTCTCCGCGTGAGTCTAAATAGAGATTTATAAAAACTACAGCTACAGATGCATTTTTTCCAAAACATCTGGATTTCCATATGCTGGATTTAGGTAAGAAATATCTACAAGGTATGGAGTACCTTCAGTCATAAAACACACCCATGGGAAATCACGGAGTCTGGGAGGATGATGTTCATCCTGAAACATGCCGTCCATTGCCTTAGGCTGCTCTGGTTTGCTCCAGGGCTGCACCAGGGAACACTGTGGCTCCTGGCTGAGCTGGAGGAGTCAGGACGCAGCTGGACCCAGTGCTCCCGGGGCGCAGGCTGGCCTGCCTTTTGGCAGGTGGCACCAGTCTTTGCTGATGCACAGAGTATGTGGAGGTTTACATTGACCTGTACATTACAAAGCCCCCTGAGTGAGCTGATTGCAGCAGGCATTACTGGGAGATGGTCCATGCCCATATTCACCCTTGTACCCACAGTGAAACCCGGTTGCTCTTAGGYGTGTAAATTCCCATCCGAGCTTGACACGTCTCCTTCCCTCCCCAAATACACACCCATTAAGTTTGGCCCCTGCTTTGCAATGGACGGTGAAAATACACCGCTTGGTTTTTGCACAGTTCAGAAACCGAGGTCAAAGTAGTAGTGACAAACCTGTATCAGCTGGGCTGCRCTCTCTGGACTGCCGTACCGATGGTCGTGCCCATTGATGGCCAACACCCGGTCGTTCTCCTGAAGCTGTCCATCACGGGCAGCCACACCACCTTCCAGCATGTTGAAAATAAATACCCCCGGTTCATCGGCCTTGCGGACCAGCTTTATTCCCAGCTGCTCGTCTGGACTGCTTTTGTTTAGCACAACATGGAAACTRTCGTCCCTGTTGCAGTGAGCATCAAGGGAAAGTCCGCTGTTTCGGCATCGGTACCTCTGCTCTCGGAGCACCGTCAGTCGGAGCACGTGGCAGGGTTGCTTCAGGATTGACAGGGCATAGTTGTGAGGCACATTTTTGATGTCCATGCCATTTACCTGGAAAAGAGAAGTGTAAATCATCAACAGAAAGACCGTCTAATCTGAATTGGCACTGGAGAGGGCAGATCTGTTTACACGGATGTCTTCATACGAAATGACGTGTGCTATTTCAAACTATGTCATGCAGGAGGCCAAATTTGCGGTGCAGAACAGTCTTCCCCCCAAGGAAAGGACACGCTGTACAGACACTTTCTGCCTCTTTTTTTTCCCCTTTCTCCCTGATAGTCTCCAGACATACATGTTATTTTTCAACTTTATTATAGCTCTTCCCCAAGCTCCAATATCCTTTCATATATCTTAGTTTTATTCCACTAGCTTCTGATTTCAAATCGCCTTGCCAGCCTTTCCTTTCACTTCCACCACTTTCGTGCTGTTTCTCTTCTTCATTATCTCCCAGCTGTTTTAGGTACAGTAAAAATGAATGTTCCCCACTAATGAATCTCTAATTAAAATGAAGAAAAGAGCCTTAAGTAGAAGTTCAAGTGTCCTGGATATTTACCAGCAATTATGCTGATATACTGCACCAGACAATCAGGCTTTTTATGTTTCTCAGTGTTTTCCAGGTAAGATTTAGCTCAGATGGCAGTAAAACTGCAGAACTGCCATTTCTTTAATTTGGCTGGGGAAAAGAAAGAGAAAAAAAAGAGCTTCCAGTCAATCCTGTCATGTCTGCGTGTGTAAGAGTGACTAGGCATTGCACTTTATCACTGCTAAATGAAAACCAGTTGCAAGGCTGTAATTCGTTGCTGGCTGGAAAACCTGAATGAGACAAGTTATTTCCATGTAGTTTTGCATTGCACAGGTTGAACCATTTAAATATTAAGAAACATCTCCAAATTGCAACAGAAATATTCCCCAGCACAGTCAGAAGCGTTTGATTGGCGTTTGATTTTGCAGACTGCCTGTGTGGGCACGACAGGGCTGTCCCCACTGCGGTCTGACAGGGGTCTGCACCTCTGGAGACAGCTCAACTAACTTTAAGTTGCCAGCTTGGGTACCATGAATGGCATGAGCTGCACCAGCATGGGGCTGAAATCACCGTGAATCTTCAGTAAATCCCCAGGCAGTCAGCCGTGGCCGGGGAGAGCTGAACCGGGCCCGTCCATGCTGCAATCACAGCTTCCCACTGTAGTTTGGATATACCCTGCAGGAAGAGTTTTGGCTTGGTGGTGCCATTAACTCTGCCGCTCTGTGCTGGCACCAGCACAAAAAGCCTCCCCGAAACGCACAACTGGGTGACACTCATCCAGCTGCCACCTGGAACAGCAATCCAGAGGCACGTTTAAACAGTGCCAGAGCAAAGTACACCTGCATCATGATCCTGTGAAACCCCTTTGACCAGCGGTCCATCAGACACAAAGCAGAAGGCATGTCACAACTCTGGCGTGCCTCCAGTGTCCTCAGCTACCACTGGGGTCAGCAAAAGCTAGGAAAGCACGGTGGCTTACAGCATGGTGGTGCTCTGAACTTCAAAGGACAGTATCCTTTCTAACTACTTACATGGAATATTTAGTAGAAATCAGTAGGGCTGGGAGAACTACTCACTAACCCCACCAGCGAGGCATGCCAGAGCAAGCAGCAAGATGGACATCCAGAGTCCCACCTGCAAGACAACCCTGAGATACGCATGCCCAGACTCGTGGGGCATGCCTCCCTTGCAGTCCACCCCACTTCCAGCTCCCGTAGCCTTATCCCAGCTAATGCCACACTGGTTAGTCTGGGTACCAGCACCAGCCTATCCATGGCAGCATGGCCCACAGCGAACAAAGCAGTCTGCGCACATGTTTACCTGTAACTTGGAAAACCTATGCTGAGCTCTTTGCCATCTCTGGCCACGTTGTCACCAATATTTGAGCTAGTTGATTTAAGCTTCTTTGGGTATAGCTGGGTGAGCTGCAGTTGTACTTTTGGCTTGCAGTGTAAATATACCTGTGCACTCCAACTACACACCATCAAAACATCAAAGCAAGGAAAGGAACTAGTATTTTCTGTTATCGTTCTTTTCTTCTAAGGATTGAAGCATTAATATAATTTAGCATCCTTGCAGAGCTCCCAAGTCACTGAGGCAGCTGAGAGTGCAGTTCCCATTCAAAAGCTATTGCTGAAGCTGCTGCTCACAAGATACATGATCTTTAACCATCTGTCCTAATTCTAGTTCATCTGTTATACATTTCTATAGAAGAGCAGAAGTAGCAGCCAACAGCTAATGCCTGAATGCTGCTCAAGTTTATTCTTAGAGATTTCACCTGTGGCTGCTGGTGGAGCAACACTCCAAAACAGAGCGGGCAGCGTCTCACACTCTGCAGTGCCGAACACATCATACAGAGGAGCTAGGTGCTGAAATAACGTAACCCTGATCAGGCCCCTATCACCTATCCTGGTGTAAGTGGGATGTAAGGCAATGGAAACCTCACTCACTGAGATTTAAGCTCACAATTCAGTAGAAACAAACAGCGCAAAAAGCCCAGCCTCTGCTCTCAGAAAAACACTTTTGCACCACTGGGTCAGAAATGCCAACAGTATATTGCGCTACATTGCATTTTGGATCTACCATGTTTGGGTAGAAATCAGAGAGGCCTGGTAGTGAATGGGAAAAGTAAATAAATCTGTGGGCCTCGAAAACAGTTGAAGTGAATGAAATCATCACAGCATGCAGAGCAACTGAACATCTTCCTGCATGCATTCTTCTACCCACACAAACAAGCAACATTGCAAATCTCATCTCATGATTGACTTCCATCATCTTATTCTTTGTTAGGATACTTTTATCTTGTACCTCCACAGTACTGTACCTTTAGTATCATGTCTCCAGGCAGCAATCTTCCATCTTTGGCAATTACCCCATCTCGATAAATATGCTGTATAATAATGTGAACCAGAGGAGTCTCACTGCCTCCCACAATCCTAATGGCCAGGTTTTCATGGGGATTGGTACGGTTGATCTTAATGCAGGTAATTTCCCCATCTGGAATCAGGTGATACAGTCTGGGAAAACCTGGAAATGCACATTGTAAGGTATTTATTTGACATCACAGCTTTGCTTTGTTAAAACATGTACCGCACAACTTCAAGTACCTGCCAGTTATCCAAACTAGGTTTTATGTGTGGGTGTGATTTATACTAAGTGGGGAGGAAAAGATACGTATGTTTGCTGTGTGGACTTGAAGGGATCTTTTTTTAATTAATACATTCAAGCTTCCTTTTTTTTTTTTTTCACAAAACACAGCCCCAAACCTTTCATGTAATCCAGACAGATGAAATGTACTTAAGAAAAAAAAAAAAACAGTTACATGTGTTAATATTTTAAGGGAATGTCCTGGTTTCAGCTGGGATAGAGTTAATTTTTTTTTTTCCCAGTAGTTGGTATAGTGCTATGTTTTGGATTTAGTATGAGAAGAATGTTGATAACACACTGATGTTTTTACTTGTTGCTAAGTAGTCTACTAGTCAAGGACTTTTCAGCTTCCCATGCTCTGCCAGGTGCACAAGAAGCTGGGAGGGAGCATAGTCAGGACAGCTAGCCCAACTGGCCAATGGGGTATTCCATACCATGTGACGTCATGCTCAGTATATAAAGCTGGGGGAAGAAGAAGGAAGGGGGGAACATTTGGAGTGATGGCGTTTGTCTTCCCAAGTAACCGTTACGCGTGATGGAGCCCTGCTTTCCTGGCGATGGCTGAACACCTGCCTGCCGATGGGAAGTAGTGAAKGAATTCCTTGTTTTGCTTTGCTTGCATGCGCGGCTTTTGCTTTCCCTATTAAACTGTCTTTMTCTCAACCCATGAGTTTTGTCACTTTCACCCTTCCGATTCTCTCCCCCATCCCACCGTGGGGGGAGTGAGCGAGCGACTGTGTGGTGCTTAGTTGCTGGCTGGGGTTAAACCACGACAGGGAACAAGATACATTTTTAGTCACCAGAGACCTCTCTGAATCAGGCCACAGTTCCTTGCTGGCCCTAGACCAGATGGGCATGGACACCTCGACAAACCTCCATCCCCACTGTGGTGGGCTACACACCCTGTCTCACTGGTAGCTTCCCAGGCTGGCCTGAGCAGTGCCTGCCCTGTTTTCCTCCATTTTTGGTGCCATAGCTGAGGACTGGGTGCTTGCCTTGTGACATCCAAGGAAGCACTCTTTTACCTTCAGCTAACAGAAAGGCAAGATTTCTCGGGCAACCCAAAGCAAACAGTAGTCTCCCTACCAGACTCCTCTCCTTTCATCACTGCTTGAACCCTAGGAAGTAGGAATGACTGGCTCTTACTGCGACGTGTCTGTATTAAAACCACAGTATGCTCAAGGTGCCTGGAGGGAAAGGTCTCTGCTGGCCCTGGCAATCTGGGTATGGGGAAGAGGGACTAATGATGGGCAGGGGTCCTTTTTGTGTTTATAATGCAGTGGGTAAGAGCATCCTCTTCCAAACCCTACTTTTCAACTGGCATGTTTGCTTTCACAGCATGTCACTAATACTTTCTTTCCTTCTAGGTCAATTCAAAATTTTAATCCACATTCAAAACTGAGCAAAGTTGAAGTAAAAGCACCAGTGAGTTTTCTAGCACAGCTGTATCWGCCTTCAATTATTCTGAATCCCCCATAGGGAAGAGAAAGCTTTTGAATTTTTTGTGTGTGGGTCCAATCCAGTGCTTATATGAAAAACCTTTAAGTCGAAAAATTAAGTGCTAATATTTTTTCAGTAACCTATTTTAGAAATGAAAGTACAGTGACTGTTACTGAACAGCGGTAAAGTGTTAAATGAAAATTAACAGAGCAGTATCTGAGACAGAATAAATATTTTCTAATACAGAATTAGTAGGCAACAAACCAGCAAGGCACCAAAACCTTTTGGGAGAGRGCAAGGGGAAAGAAAGAACAGGAAAAAAATATTAAGAAACACCATGTTGCATCCCTTACCACTTCTTTGATCATATGCTCTTCGGGGCGGGAAGCTCTCTTCCTCCACGTCTGTAAAAAGCACCTACCAGTAGCACAGACTTCGACTTTGTGGTTTTACACAGAGTTGACAGGCAATTAAAGTCTATCTAGATAACTATACAGCCTTCATCAACCTAATATCCAAGTATTCATTTAGTTTATACTCTCGTAGTAGCAGTTTCTGTGCTAACATGGGTTTACTTCAGTTTTGCACACAACTTTAATGTCTCAGGAATGGAAGRTGCTTTATTTTCCCCATACACCTCTATTTTCTGAACATTATTTGCCCAGCTTGTAACTTGTTCGCTTCTCTCTAGCCTGAAGGGTGGATTCACTCCATCTAAATCAAGGCCTTTAAGCAAAATCCATAATTTGGTGATCTACTTGCTCTGGCTTCCTTTATAGTGCGTGGGCACCCAAAGGGAGTGATACCCGCTTCACCACTAAATCACCCCAGGGGTGCTAAACTCTCTCCACTGCAATGTAAGAAGAAAGAGGCAATAAACTCTGGCATCTCAGTGGTGTGCTTAAAGTCAGACGACACAAGTAGTCCTCAAAAATCACCAAAGGCCTGATCCCTGCATCAGAATAAGCATGCACATTTTACACTCTCATTGTGGCTATAAGGGTATTTATATGTAAAAATGCAAATGGTAATATGGATCCCCAGATCTTCTCTGCACGGAAATAGCATAAATAAATATCTCTGTATATTTTGCAGACTACCAAAGCAGTCCTATAGCAGAACTACTTCCATTTCCCATTGTCTGATGATTCACCTCATGTCCTAATAAACTGCTTTTTGACTCAAACACTCATTCTCCCATACCTCATTCTGAAAACTTTTCTAAAGGAATTACCCAGTTGCATTTCGTGACCATGGAGAACTGTGGACTAAACAAGCTATTGACACTCACGTTAGTTCAGTCTGTAATTATCCCAGAGCAAAATCAGAGCAACATGGCAGTGAACAAGTCTCTACACTTAGACAAGAATTACATATATCTTTATATAAGGATATAAACTTATGTAAGTTTCTTTGCATCTTGAACAATGCCTTAACTGGTTTATTAAGTCTTGCAGTGGCACTTGGCTGACTTTCAATATGACTTTATGCGGATTCTTTTAGAGGAATTTTTAATACCTTATTTCATTCTGAAGTGTGCAGTCTACAACAAAACAAATCTTCCCAAGACATTTTTCTTGCCGATCTGCAAGTCACTAAGGTTTCTCTTTTCATAGTTAGCAGGTTGTACTGCCTCACCTCCTGTCTTCATTTGATTTGTGTTCTTTATTGAATATAATTAATAAATTGCACCATTTTCTCCTCAGATGGCCCAAGCGACCAAACTAACTCCATGATCCCTTAATTTCTGCTCTCTTCATTGAAGACTTGCCTCATATATGGACTTGACATATACATAGACGTTTGTATTACCAACAACCTAGACTGTCATAAGTGAAAGGCCAATGCCTATTTTGATAAACTAACAGTAAGTTTGACAAACTAAATGTATAAAATACACAAATACATATTTTTTTGAATAAGAAAATTCACGATCACTTTTTCACTAAACAATCTGCATATATTGTGTGCAGTTTGATCAAAACCTACCATGCCTATTTCAAGATGATGCCATGTCTGGAAAGCAATGTCTTCAACCTGAGTTTTTCTAATGTATATACCATACCCAGAAGAGGTGGACCGTGCTCCAGCACCTGGTTGCATACAGTGAATGGGGCCTCAGCAGCCCAATTTAAGGGACTCCAACTGGGTTGAGGGCTTGTACCATTCACATATACACAGCCTGTTGTGAGGCTGGAGCATCAGTTTGCACAGACCCCATTTTCCAGCCCTTATACTCTTAATTAGAATTCTCTGTCTTCTTTGACCAGGTTTTCCAGAGCAGGAAAACCCAGGAGTATTGCATACCTTTCTTTACCAGTTTATATTTCCAGTCCTTAAATATCGAAGAGCTGCTGAATCTAGAAAGAAGTAAACTTTCTGTCTTGTTTTTGGTGATTCTTGCAGGTTTTCCCACAGAGTGTTGTGTTTTTGTCACCGGGGGTTGTATGGAGCATTCTGAATCTGTCAATATAACAAAATGTCATCTGCATTCAGAAAGACTGTGTGTGCTTTTTCCACAAGCAGTATTTTCCTTATATTAGTGTGCGATTTTATTGATATTTTCACACATCCCATTACAGTAACAAATAACATAGGAGAGACGAGCTTTACACAGTCAACTCCGCTTGCCTGGTATGATGTAGAACACCGAGCGCTCATTAGTGTAGTGGCCATGAGAGTGTAATACAAAATTTTAAGTATGCTTAATATTTTATCCCCACAGTTTATAATACTTAATGGTAGTGTTCCTTCAGTGCTCGGGTTTCGGCTGACTTCTATGTGCACCGTGCTCCTTCTGACAGTGCTGCCATCAGGATAACTTCTGCCTTCATTCCCAGTATCCAGTCTGACAAAGCACTTTGTAATGTTTGCTATGACTCTTAAGTCCAGATTAATCAAAGGTCACTGTAAACAAAACTTGTGTCTCAGGTTGCAAGTCCTTATTTAGATCAGAAGGTCTGACTGATGTGAGGTGCCAGCCCACCCCCACAAATAAGGCTATCTGCAGGGACACACACTCATGCTTCCCAGCACGTGGTCACCAGAATTTAAACGAAGCTTGCGTAACCTATTCTTGGAAAATTCTTGTGTCTGCGAATGTCACGTCCACTTGCACTAGTGTGGGACTTCGTTCTGCAACTCTTCCTTCACAATTGATTTTCATTTAGCATTTCATTCTCCCAGTGGTTTGCYGTCATTTTGATTTAATGCCTTCCATTAATTCTCCAGGGATGCTGGTCTGATGCAGCGGGCAGGCAGAAGGCAATGCCAGCTCTAATGTCTTTTCTTGCTTCTGGAGATTCCTCTCACCAAAGGAGTCCCAAAAGGACTAAAATGAAATTGTTGTAGAGTTGAATGTGTCTCAAAAAAGTTGTGGCTATCTCATTTACAGCAGGCAAAGTTTATCAGTCTGCAGTGGAGGAAATGCTACAGAGCCAGTCTCTCTGTCTTCTGGAAATTGCCTGGCTCATCGTCCTAGAGCACAGTGCTTTGAACCAGTTCTGTAAGATTTCCAACAGCTGTTTTGGGAAATCGGAACTGCAACTGAATCAAATCTGGGGAAAACAGGAACAGAGTGGGATTCCTGCGGGGTGCAGCGTTCCTGAGACAGAAGTTGGGCTGTGCTGTCTTGTCCTGGGGCTGGATAAGCCACTTTCTTTTCTGCACATAGAGAGCCTTAATGCCATGAAATGGTTGATACCTAGAGCCATCTGTGTTTCACTTACCTTCTTTTTCTTCATGTACCTTTCCCAAACATTGAAGTATTTATAATATCTATCTATTTTACATATATATATATATGTAAAATACAACAGGGCTCAGACTGAACCGTAGGAGTGAGATACACCCATACAATAGGAGAGTCTGTTCTGTGGTCCTGCCGGTGCCTGCCAGGGCTGCCTTGGTCTTGACTGCTGCAAAGCAATTACAGATGGTAGAACTGCACCCACCATGAGACTAAGAAGAATGAGTTTGACTTTGAACAACATTTGACATCCTCAAGCAATCATAAATTCAATTTGTTTTACAATGGCTTGACTGCAAAATGGAACTAATGAACGTTTTTGAAAACCAGCAGCACGGCTCCCTTTTACTGTAAAACTGTATAGAGGTTTTCGCAATTGCATTCCCAAATTCTATACTCCTAAAGCGTTAGCTGGTTTATGACTTGTATTTGTAGATCAGTTTGAGTAAAGAGTATATATATATAGTCTTTCTTGGAAGTGAATTTAAGGAGTGTGATGCCAAACTAAGAGCACAGTGATACAAATAAGTATAGCAAAGCTGGAGCAGTCTTTGCTCGGAGATATTTTATCATTTAAGTAGGTTGCCAAGGTCATTTACACTAGTAGATCCAGTCAGAAGATATTACATCTTAAATGCATCAGTGCCGGAAGGATATCCCTGTCACCTTGCCTCACATCTCAGAATGAAACCATCTCTTTTAAACTTTCCTAATTGCTACTTCAGACCTGGAAAGCTATTTGTAGCTGTAAGTGCTATTAATGAGATTACTCTCAGGTAGATATCACAAGCTTGGGTGCTGCACTACAGACAAATACTTCTTTGCATGCGTCATTTACAAATGACCAAATTATTAAAAATGAGAAAATCTTAACACCTCCTTCCCCCAAACATTTTCTCATCAGTGTTTGCACTTTTCATTCACTTCTAACATTTTCTTCAGTTTGGACAATGAACAGTTCTCTGCTGAAAATGTCACCAAAAAGTTTAAACAGAGGCACAAAGAAAGCCTGAATCATTTAAATCCAAAATGGGCGCATATGACATTTTTTAAACAAATCAAACTTCAAGTTGCAAATGGAAATCATGAAGTAATCTTCAGAGTGCAGGACTGCTACCRGCTCCAGGTATAAGATAGCATTAGACTGTAACTATTTCTCTGCTGTAATTATAACAGAAACACATTTGCCTTTATACATCATATTTGTCAGTGTCCCTGGGTAGCAAAGGAGTTTTCCAAAACCAGTACTGCATTCAGCTTCAAGTTAAGCAGAATCATGGTTATCTGAATATTTTTTCTCCTGCATCAGGAATGATTATTTTGTCTTGCACCTTCACAGTCATATTGCAACAGAGCACTGGCCCAACAGACATATCAGCTTCAGATTAAAGGCACCTACACGCTCTGCAGTGGGCAAATAGTTAATTTGACATCAGTGCTGCTGATGCTGAGGGCCAATACATAGGTACACACTATGGTTTTCGTTCTCAGAGCTCCTTTGACCAAAATACAGGCAAAACACAGATTAAACAGACACATCTGAACTAAGATGAGGGAGTTCTGAAAACTGTGGACAGATGGAGTATAATATGTTGAGCTTTGCCAGATGATCTGACAGCTCCTTTATCAACAAGAGGTTATCAGCAAGAAGGGGTTATTTCACTCTGTGCCCACCATGGGGCTGGCACAGTCTCAGCTCACTAAGCCTGGTGAGGAAAGGAGCCACCAGAGAGGTGGTGAGGTGCCGTCCGAGCTCCTGGAGCAATGAGGCATGGCTGAGGTGTGCTCTCAGGTGGTCCCAGGCATGAACCTGTGAAACTTGGGGCAAGGCAGCAGCAGGAATCGGTGCTCTCTCACTGGGTGTGGGGACTTCTGAGGCCAGGAACCACCACCCATGGGAGCACCTCTGTTCCCAGGAGAGCGGAGTGGCAATGGGGAGACAGACATGGGGGGCTGCTTTTTTCCAACGGGCTTGGGCTGGACTTTTAGCAAGCACAGGGCAGATAGTACTGCAGCTATCCCTAAAGATTGACCAGCAACTCTAACCGGGAGTCCAACTGCAGACTGCTCAGAACAGCTGAGGATTTTTAAAAATAAATAAAAGAAGAAAACATACAGAACTGTAGAAGGAAACAAGCCTCCAGCTGGCAGGATGATGATAACTGCTACAGAAAGAAGTTTATTCATTTGCTCCTCCAACAAGAAGAAACAGAGAGCGCCTTTGAGATACCATTACACAAAGCACCTGTTGCAAAGGACTGAGTAGAGATCCTTGTTACTGTTGTATTTGTATTGCTGCAAGTTAGTTGCTTGCTTGCATTTTTTTAAAGACCAAATTCCTGAACTGTGTAATCAAAATGCATTCTTTGCATATGTAATTAATACAGCAATTTAGGTACCCAGCTTCTGTGATCTCATGCGTAAGACTAACTGGTCATTAAGTAATTACATGCCTACCTGGTTTTTCCAGTGCAGTAGAATATATTTGGAAGTTTATACACAGGCTTGGTGCAGAGGAATGAAACCACAAGCAGAGTCAAGGACAGAATGACAATCTTGACACTGTGAATGGGACCCTGAAGTGGCAATCACTTCAGGGCCTCATTATATGTCCCTTAAAAAGGAGACAACAGCACTTCTGATTCTGCTGGAAATGTAAAGGCCAGTGTCATCTTCACACCTGCTTCTGATACCATCTGGACTGCGCTGGGTTACTGGATAGGTACTGTTGGCATCCAGATCATCCTCACACACTCTGGACATGAAACCACGCTTTCAGTGGAACAATTAGTAATGTCAACTATAAGCCTAGGTAGAAAGCAGTCATAAAAGTGTCTATGCCCCATCCTGAAGAGGTGTCCTTTGAAAAATATGAACTTGAGACATGCAGAATTTCACTCCAGCTGAAGAAGGGCAACCTTTTGCCTACAATGGATTGAACAGTTGCTAGGGAATGAGAAACATATCCRTCTGCTCAAAGAGGGCTGTAGACCAATTATTTGCAAAACTTTACTTGGGGGGAAAAAAGAATAAAATATTTGGGACACTAAAGTTATTAATGATGCTTCCAGGCCAAGGAGCAGATTCACATTATTTTTATGGAAAAGGTTCACAATTTTGAATTACCAGGTTTTATTTTGGCTACATCAGCAAGTATGTGGACTAGGAGAGTAAGTACCAAGAACACAGTAACATAGTGAAACTCTCCTGAAGGAATAAGCAAATAAAGCAGAAGAAATATTGAACACTGTTCTCTGATTCACCGCTTCAAGAATAATGATGCCTAAACACAACATTTGGCAGTCTTTTGTCCTTATTTTGTGTGGGTTTCAATGATAGCTTGAAATACAGAGAAAAGGGAAGTTGGATATTTTGTCTTCTTAAAGCCCTTACCCTGGACATTTGATCTGGGAAGAGAAGTGAGCTGCTGAGGCACCAAGCAAAGGAATAATAAGCTCAGTGAAGACTTTGATTAAGACGATGATTCCCACTCTATCATCACCTCCTCTTGATGCATGAATGTTAATGTTGGCTTCGTAATTACAGTCCAAAGCAATTAATAACATTTGCTTATTGCTTTGAGAATGCCAAATGTTAAGTGTTACTGCCTGCCAGACCCCTCATCCTTGACATACGTCAGACAAACTTGCCTCTCCCCCCTGTTTAAGAGCACAGCATTCTTAGCTCATCACCTGCCTGGCTGAGGTAATACAAGTCTATCACCAAGGATCCCACAGAAGTGCTGGAATAATTATAGGGCTTTGCACTTTCATACCATCCTCCCACTGGGAATTTCCAGTGCTTCATAAACATTAGCCAAAACCGATGAATTTCCTATAATGTATGATCACTGTCATCCATTTGCTTTAGGGGGACAGACACATGCTGGTGAAGCCTCTTCAACAAAATGATAGAGCAAATCAATGACAGCTCCAGTAATAGATCCCAGATGCCCAGATCCCACATCCCGTGTGCTAGATACTGGGCTGGCTGTAGCACGCAGGCTGTTACCAGAACAGCCTTACATGAGGTCCCACACACCCCAGCAATATTCTTGCCTGCTAGTCACTAACAACTTTTTAAAGAAAATAAGGAAAGATTGTTTTTTCTGTTTTTTTTTAATCAGGCACAGCCCACCACATGAAAGGCATGTCAGTCACGGACATCGAGTTCCCACATGGATAGGGTCCTCTACCCCATTTTAAGTGATAACACAAGGAGAACAAAGCATTACCTTCCTCTCCAGCAGCAGAGTTTCCAACAGTCTCCCTTTCCCGGTCGGCCTGGTTGGAAACTGCACTTCCACTTTTTGTCCTTCGAAGAACACTGAACGCCTTGTTTATTTTTTTAAAAGATCTGCTTCTTATAGTGGAGCGTTCAAAGTGCCGAGCTGCAACAGCAGGAAAAAACAAATCAATACAGTTCAGCAGTTCTGCGCTAGAACCACATCATTTCTGCAGCTGTCGGCATACAACAGGGCATAACAGCAATGGCAAGGCTGCCTGCACTTCACCTTTGCACCTGACTCCAGCTGATACTCCAAGGCTGCTCCCACCTGAATCTGGGTACAATTATCCTACCTCTGTCCCACATCCTGGAATTGCCACCTCCCCTGTCTCTTTTGCCAGCCACGCACATAAATCTCCTGCAAGCATGGTAGCCTGGGAGAGAATAATCCTCAGTCAAGGCAGAATCAGCAGCAATCCCTTGAAAAATGCATATAAAAGGAAGAAGCACGGCCCTTCCCAAGCTATATAAATTTGACCAAAAAAAAAAGCTGGAAGCTGTTGTTAAAAACTCTTCTTGGAAAAAAAATGGCACTACTGCCTCAAAACCGTGCAATGCTTTCAAAGCTGCCAACAACAGCCAACAGTTTCATGTCAAAAATTCAAAGATTATCAGGTGGGAGGGACCAACTAAATCACATCTTCTAACTTGGGTAAGGCAATAAAAAAAAAATCATCTTAGTTTCAAAACATGTCACTCTCTTTTCCATCCTGTTGAAGATATCTTTGTGGCTGTTACTGCTCTGTCTCTTCGAGCTCTGCATGCTAGCCAAACATTGTAATCTAATAATACAGCATTCCCTCAAACCAGACTGTGGCCTCTAAACTCAATAAAACTGGCGGGATTTAATTTCATTCTGGTGTTCTCTTCTTGCCCCCTCCCTTTCCTCACCTCTCTAGCCCCATGCACACAGGAGGATAGCTCTGCTCATTTTTTAGTCTTTCTTCAGCCCTTCATCCATCCTCCCAACACGCATCTGGTGCAACACAAGGTGGGATATTCAGTTTGGTTTCAGAGTCCTCAAATACAAGCTTTGAACTCACCGTTAATGCTTCCAAGTCTGCCTTTGGCCAGGCCATGTTTTTAAAATATGACACTCATCAGAGCCGGGTGCAGTGTCACAGGGTGAAGAATCAAGGCAACATTTCCTGCTGCAACTTGTCCCTGACTGTGGTTATTTCAGCAGGACCAGCTCCTCCGAGCTGCACCTCCCTGGGAGGCTGGCAAACATCCCCCAAGCTCCGAGGGCACTTCTTAAGCTTTGTTTTCCTGCAAATACTTGGCAACTGCCAAACACGGTTCCCAACAGGCTTTTGTGTAGGTGCCTATGGCATGGTCTGTTGGGGTTACTTGGGCCACCATGTTTTGGTGAAGCCATTACACAGCTACACCATCTCTCCGGCACATCACACATGCCATTTGCTCTTCCAACTGAGCTGGCTTGCCTGAATAAACTTTCTTAAGACCTGCTGTTTGATGTGTGTGCAGCTAGTCTGTCTTCAGCTTGATGCTGCCCCTGGCCAAGCAAATTTGTTTTTCACCTCAAATCTATTGGGTCACTGAGTGTGCAATTTGACAAGCCATGTAAAATTAAACCTTTCGCTCTCCCTTCTTTTTTTTAAAAGCCTCCGACAACATATGTTTCACAGAAAACGAATGCTGAAAGAGGCCACCAGGCTCTGAAACCATCACTTTTAGTTCTTACTTCTGTTTCGGTTGCTGCGATGCAGGTCTCCAGGGCTGCTGCCTGACTGGCTGTCCTCTGAGGTGGGGCTGAAGGCCGGGTTCACCAGCCCCGGCTCATCTGTCATTAAGGCGATGGCTGCAGCTGCCGAGAGCTCGGGGCCCAGGGCAGCTACTGCTAAGCTGGAGCCACGGTCTGGAGAGCAGTCTTGGGAACGCCTCTTCCTTTCCTTAGTAAGGCCATAGTGGGATGCTCCTTTACATCTAAGGAGAAGGGAGGGAAAGGGAGACATGATAACAAGTTGTATTTAAATCTTGCGTACTTATGGAAATCATCTGGTGCTGAGGAATCACTCGGAGTACAAACTGTGACGATCGCGGTGGCTGATGAAATATGGACACTTAACAAGAGGGAAAAATGCCAGCCCTGTCATGTTACACAGAATCAAAAAGAAGGAAAACTGTCCTCCAGATTAGCTGAATTACCACCTTACATGGAAGGACTACTGCTGGTCAAGAAAAAATAGAGAGCCGCAGCCTTGTTTGTAGTCTCATGTATATAAATAGTTACTGCGGATGCAAGAGGACAGGAATAGCAGGTGGCTAATTAAACCAGAGGCTACAGTCTATAATTTTCCCCTTGCCTCTGGTCAATGAAAGAGAGCAGGGGGAGACCTGATAGCTTCTCTAGGTCTGTTGGTGAAATAAAAGGCACCTTACCCAGCCCTGCGCCCTGACAAATCTTCCCGGTCACCAAGGCGGTCACACTGGGAGCACAGCGCTGTGGTCCTTCATGCAGGAGGCAGGGTCTGCCCTTCAGGTAGAGGCCAATGCAATCAATGAAGGGCGGGCTGCAGGCTGGAGTCGAACGCCTGGGGACTGTGGGAATCGAGTCCCCACGCAGCGCCCATACAGACCATTTACTACCTGATGAATTGTTTTCAAATCCAGCCATGGAGATGAAGTTTCCAGCTCTGCTATTCCAGCTCAGTTGAGGCACTAAAATAGAGGGGTTGTCACCTTGACGGAGGAAGAAGTACAAGAGGTGGTGGGGGGTCCCACTGGCCCCACAGCCCTGCCAGAGACAAGGAGGGAGTGCAGGGCTCCCACCAAATGAGTGAGCGCAGGTCCTCAGACCTCAGACCAAGGTCCTTGGGCCAGCCTGGAACTTCACCAGTTTGGGGAGCTCAAGGCTGGCTCTAAAATAATTCCAGAGGAAAATCCAAATCCTAAATCCTGACTCAACCTTCGCAGTGACAAAATCCTCCATTTCTAGTGGAGACATGCATGTTCCCAGAAGAGCTGAAGATACAGCATTGTAAAAGGCAAATTACAAGCCTGCTTTGAAACAACTTCTTGTAGTCCCAACTCTCTGCTCTAGATTCATCCTAGTCAGCAAAGGCAGGACCATGCATGGCATTTCTTTCTTAAGACTTGTTAAAGAAAGTCACTTGAATGAAATTAAAGGTCACTGTGCTCTTCATGAGTCAGTATTTAATTAAAGCAATAGAATAACTGAAGAGACAGAGTGGCCCAAGGACACAGCACCTGTGAATTTTCTCCAGCACCACTTCTACCCAGTGCCCACCCACTAGAACCTCATTCACTACATTAAAAAAAAAATAATCAGCCTTTTAATCATAATCTAATGAGCTTGGCCTACTTTCAGTTACTGTTATCTCTTTCTTCATAGCAAAGGCTAACTGATGACTTTCATAAAAGTGCCCTGTAGGACGAACTCACAGAAATAGCTGCAGAAACCCTTAGGGAGAGAAAGCTTTTTGTAATATATGGCATGCACAAAAGGCAATACAAAATACATATAGTACACAACGCTAGTGGGTTATGTGTCAGAAAAAATAGTAGTACACTGAACAGAGGCCTTGGAAGAGAACTGATTTATGGAAGCAGTTCCTGGGACAGAAAGATGAGATGAGAACGAGTCACAGAGCTCTCTATATCAGCTTCGAAGCAGCAGTTTAATTTCTCTTACGGTATTGGCTTTTTATGAGAGACAATTGAATTAGAAACCTTTTTTAGGACTAAATTATGATTTACCATGATTTACCATCATTTACCTCATACTGCTTCTGACAACTTCCATCTTAAAGACAACAAAAAACCCCAACCCAAACTGTACCATACTGATGCAGCTGCGTAAGGGTTTTGTATACGCTTTAAGGTTTGGATGGGAATGGCTGTGGCAGAAGTTATTTCTAAAACCTTTAATAAGCAAAAGGAGGTGTCTCAAAAGAAAATACTCTTGTGGAAGAGAAGGTTGGTCAACTATTTCAAAAGACCAACAAAAAGCTATTTGGGACACCTATTCCAAGATGAGACTGCAACAATAATCATGTAAAACAGAAAGGAAGAGCTCTCCTGCCTCCACTGCAGCAGGCATTTCCCATTCCTTCCCCCAAAAAGAGGTCTGACTTCCTCACTAGCTTGAGCTGCTGAAAGCTGCACACTCCGCCAGTATCCCACACCCCAGCAAGATGCTCTCCTTTTTATTCATAGGGAGCAGAACCACAAAGGCCTCCCCCTCTTGCAGCCCTACCTAAACTTCTCCAACACAGCATTTTGGGAAACCAAAACGCTTGGTTTTGGGAAACCAAGGATGCTCCCCAGCATCCTTGACCTCTCCCACTTGCAGTGGGGTCACATTTGCTAATCCACCCTATGAATGCTCAACAAAATAGTTAAAAATAGTCTAAAAAGCCACCACAACAAAACATACACAAGGAAATGTCTTCAGGGTGAATTGTTTGCTGTTCTCAACAGACAATCTCTGCCTTACAGAGATCCTGCAAAGATTCAGAATATGGTAAGAGATATACTTACTCCACATTTTATTATAGTTTCCTCTGTTTTCGCTATGCCAGTAAAGTTTCAGTAGTTGATATTAGGGCACCAGCCTTGTGAATGGGTCCTCAAAAGAAGATCTTTTTTTTATTTTTACTGTGTTGCATGAAGATCAACATGAAGATCAGAAGAGGATCTGCCCAAAGATTCCCAGCTACATGGATTTAATCGCTGCCTGGTGCCCATCTGCACTTCACTATTAAAGCCTTCACTTTCTGTGGAAATCCTCACTAGCTGCTGCTGGCTGCACTGCAGACACCCAGTTAACAGCATCAATCCAACAGCAATGAACAGAAGACAGTTGTTACTTTGAATGTAGAGAGGGCTGACACAGTTTAAGATGTGGCTTACTGGAGAAGACAAGTTGTCATAATACAAAGCACAAGGCATATCTTTCTAACTCTGCCAGAAATAGTTAAAAGAGAACCAAAGTTCTTCAAGTATGAGCACTGAAGCTATTTCTTAAATAATTGTGGCAGGCATAAACGAACACAAATCAAGCCCTCTTTCTTCAGATTAACACAGTGTCCTTGAAGAAGAAAAAAAAGCCCCAAGCCCTCAAACTTGTAATAAAATCTGCAACAGCATCTCTTCACTTTCATTGTTTTCCTTGTGCTGACACTGCTGTGATAACAGAAAACAGAAGAGATGACTGTCTAAGTGGAATCATATTTATAGTGTCTCAGCTACATTTTTCCATATGGTTGGGTTTGACTCCCATAAAAGAGAGATCCATAAAACAGTTACATGCCAGTACTAATTATCTCTCTCACTGTGATTATTAATCAGCTGCCTGATTTACAGCTGGAAGAGCGCGATAGCTGATTAACATAGGCCAGTCAGAAAGCGAACCCAATGCTGTCTGGTGGCCAAGGTGAACTACAGATTTATGTTCCTTCTCAGTCGCGCTGGACAGCGAGTACATCCATGCAGCCATACGATACTGAAACAATTTGAAGGCCAAAACTGAGAGAGATAAACAGACATGAATAATGTGTGTTGTACAGTTCATGCCATTAAAGTAGTGTCACTAGGTGCATATGGGAAATTCAGAAAATGGTTTCTTCTGTTTGCATGGCCTCTTTTATGAAGCAGAAATGTGCTGTCCTAAATACTGGCTGTATGAACTAACCACTGGGCAGTGAGAGGGCAGTGGCGGCTGCTGAAACTTCACCTGGGGCTACAGTTCTGGCTGGCATCAACACCGGTGGCCACAGGGCAAGCCTTGCCCCGCACCCTGCTCCACACACGAGGGAGGCTCTGCGGTCCAGTCCTCAGGTGCAGCACATCCCAACTGCTAGAGCCAGGAGATCCAAAACCCCGTGGCTGCTTTAATTTGGTCCTACCATTTGTAAAAACAAGCTTCGGTCAAACTCAAAGCCAACAGGAACATTTCCACGTTATTTGCAAATTCAAATGGAAACAGTGGTTTGAAAACAGGGATGTGTTTTCCTTGCAGCATCCCTAACTCGCACAGCGTAGTGAGGAGGGCCTGAAAGTGAGGTTGACCTCAAGGATTTCCATCACTCAGGTTGACACAGGGGCAAAACATAAAGGCCAAACATAAACAAGGACAACTGCATGGATTTTTCGCCTCACTTCTAGTGATCTAAATGAAACAAAATCACGGGCAAAAAATATATGTATATATTTATAACGCACTTGCTCTTTTAAAAATGCCCTGCTTTCTATCTGTGTCACTTCACAGGCTGCCACTCTTTCTCCCTGTCTCACACCTGACTGCCTGGGTAGGAAACAGGGGAAAAAAGTGACTCTAGAGAGTGACAGTGCTTGTGAGCCAGGTCTGGCACAAATAAACAGAGCAGAAGCTCTCCCTGCCCAGTTCCAGAAGTGCTTTCCCAACCTCACTTCCAGCGCACTCATATTTTGGTGTTGTTTTGCTTTAGAGCAGCAGCAATGGACACATTGTCTGAGTGCAATTAAGAATAACGTATACAAAGCACTCATGATTGCCCAGCAGAAGAAAATACTGCATAATGGGCTGTCATCGCGATCCGAAGCTAAACCCTGATCAGGGTAGACAAGTATGTTTCAGCTATGCCCTCACTGCAAGCAGTCTCATCCCTGGGTAATATGAGTTTGACACACACTGGGATCAGAAGTACCAACAGTGTGTATCACACCCCAGCTCCATCACACAAACTCCCACACCTGCTCTGGTACCCCCAAACTGATCTGTCGGAAAGGCTGATGGAGAACCTGAAGGTGACCAACAAGGAGCATTTTGGATAACCTGGTGCTGATAGCCTCACTTGTGAGATCTGGTGAGAGGCTSCTGCAGCATCTGGGAAGGAAGCGGGGATTTGAAGCAGAGAGGTTGACTCACAAGAAGGTGTTGGCAATTCCTGCCCTACTGGAACCATTCACACTGTGTGTGCATCAGCAGTGACTGTAGCCCAAACATAACCCAAGTACCAACCATATGGATTTCAGGCCAAACGCCTAAACTCTAAAGCTTTCTGAAATTCCATCATAAGTGAGTGAACTGACTTGGTCAGTTCTCAGGCAGAGATCACACCAACTCTTCTGATCTTACTTTTGCCAACCTTGCACCAGGAACCGGAGCAAAAAACAAAAAAGGAGCAAGGCACCTAAACTCCAACCAAATCCCCTGTTACGGAAGCTAAAAGGCAGCAAATGCATAATCTCCCTTCCAGACCAACCATACCAGAGCCTAAGAGGCCAGAGACATCAACACCTTCAGCAGTGAAGGTGACTAATACCTTGCTGCTCCTTACACCCAATGATGTTGTATCATCCTGGCTCAGAAATCTGGCTTCTGTGAATCCTGGTCCTACATGCAAAATTACTCTTTTTTGCTGTATATGAAAATCAATCCTGGAACTGAGTGCTTAACAGCAATGCTTTTTCCTTTGTAATTCTGAGTTCTTGCAAGGATTAACCACTGCATGAATGCTGCGTATGAAAAAGGCTTCATAAATAAGTACCTGATTTTTTTTTTTAAATGCATTTGCCTTTTCTGCTTTTTATAAAGAATTGTGTCATGTCAAGAGCATTCCTCAGGCTACTGTAATCACCAGCTATGGCTAGGAAGGTCCTGCCTACATTATACTTTCCTCAATATTCATAAAGAAGGGGATGAGCCATCTGAAAAGCAAAGCTTAAACTCCTGGATTAGTTTCCAACTAATATTCGCTGCAAGTCAGGCTGCAAAAACCTTGTCTAAACATGCAGCTAGAAACAGTCTGTTCTCTGCACCTGCACTTGATTTCATAATGCCAGCAACATTTCTAGATGCTCACCACTGCTGTTCTGTGTACTCTGTACCCTGGCATTGATGCACTTGGGTATCCTCTCCCTGATGGTCTCCCTTAGCACAGTGTCAGAGGCTTGYCATCTTGTTTGGGAGAAAAAAAATGCTCATTTTTCACCTAACTTAAGTGGGAAATTGTCCCAGTTACTATTACTCTTTCACTTCAATAACCCTATAAACAAAAGTGTTTTAGAGATAGCTTCCTCACACCTGGGGTATCAGGGCTGGCTGGGAGGGAGGCACGGGCCGGCGGCTTGATCCCCGCCGCGTCTGGAGGGTTGAGGATGAGTGATTCCATCCTATGCCTCCATAAACACCGCTCTTCTCCGTGTCAGCACAGAGATAACTATGACAGAAGTTCAGATGAGGAAAATGGCTTCTCTGTCTAGCTGTCAGAGAGATCTTCTCATGTTATTTGCTCTCTATTGTGAACCAGAGACCTTTGCTAAAGGATAAACACAGAGTAATTTAGTCGTTCTATATTTTTGCATTACTACTCTATAATTATTTATAAAGGTCCTTATAACATTTATTTCTTTAAGCTGAAGTTATTTAGCTTAAATACTTTCCCACAAGACAGGAAAAACCTCTCAAATATCTATTTTTTTTTCAGTTTAATTTCTGTGTATCCCTGTTATTGCTTCCTTATGGTTTTTGTTTTAATGAAGCCATCGTAATTCAACAAACTCTGGAACTACCTTACTAGTAAAGCCTAAAGATGTGCTGTGTCCTACCTGTAAAGATCTGACCCCAAGAAAGGGATGTCATTTTTACAATGCTTTTGCACTATCGTGCTGTCAAACAAAATATATTTGTATATTATATAAGGAACATGTGCAGGAGTATCTGTATACTTACTCTTCCATGTCAGCTACTCTGTACGAATTTGGGTGCACCACTAGAAAAAGGACTTATAGTTCCTACAGTTTAAAAAAAAAAGGTTTCTAAGCATATGAAGAAAATATATATTGAGAGTTCTTTATAATTACTATGTTAGTCGTCAGCTACAGTGACGTACTCCCATTTCTGTGATTTGGTTGCTGAGAAGGAGGAGCAAGCATGGCTAGCAATTTTGGTACAGGCCCTTGAAAGTATTTTGCATTGGTGAAGAATGGAATTGCATTTCAGAGTTTAGTCCCCACAGTTCCCAAAACTACCAACGGACAGACAGCCGTTGCCAGACACAAGTTCAACAAGCATTCAATGGAAACCAAATCCCCATTTTAAATTTGACTGCTCATACTGAGGCAAGGGAGGAATCTCCAGATTTCCTACTAGTTTTCAGGAGAGTTGAAGGAACTTGGAACATACTTTTATTCTTAAATAAATTGTAGAGTTTAAACTTCATGTACATGCTACCAAAGTATCATGTAACATGTGGTCATGTTTAAGCTTTTTTTCCCCTTCTCTTTAAAAAGCAAAAAGTTGTATTTGCCACCACCATCATCAGCTTCTATTATGAAATCTTTTAAAAGGCCCATTAACCTCTATCATGGGAACAGGGAATTGGAAGAAACAGGTAAACAGTACTTGTTGTCTGCAGTTGTGGGCAAAAATCATGACTGGGATTATTGTGCAATGATCCCACTTGTTGTTGGGACTGTGTACAAATTGTTGGTCCAGATCATGTTCTCTCCCTCCCCTGACACTTCTTCCAGGCCATTACTCTGTCACCGATGATTTTGAAACTACAACTGTACTGATTTCTCTTCAAGGTTCAAGCGTCGTTTCAAGTTCTAGTCTTAAACCATTCCAACAAATTGCAGCTGTCTTACACATAGGGGAACAGAGCTGTAAAGTGCTAGAGACAGCCGAGATGGGCAAGTCAGCATAAGGGCTGGAAATGCCAACTTCTTGTATGGATTAGCACAGTTTCTGTATTATGTCTAACACAACCACTACTTTAGAGAAGCTAATATTCACAATTGACTTTGCGGCTTCACCTTCTGTTGCCCCTTCCCCACCTGTGCCCAAGCCACCAATGCTCTGAGAACGCACAAGGGCATCAGCAGCCTGTTCCCACTGCTCACATAAGGCATGGCCTTGGGTTGCTGCTACAGCTTCTACCTTTTCAATGCTGCCTTTAAATGTAACACTTGTAGAACGCAAGCAGACCTCAAGCAACAAAAATGAGGAATTAACCAGGCTGAAAGACTGCAGTCAGCCTATTAATCATTATTTGCTCCTAGATTACTATAAGCAAATATTTTTCGCCACAGGGAAGTTACTGGCCAGAAGTACAGAACCACAGTGATCTTGTGTGATGCAAAACAGCAGCAGTATTTATTTATACTGAACTCACTCAATTAAATACTGAAGCTCCCCAAGAGTCAGCTAATAACATTAAACATATCTCATGCAACCTACTCACACCAGCTGACACAAACAAGGAAAACAGAGGAGCAGCACACTATCTCTAACTCTTGGTAGGTGCTCAGGTACTGACACAGCAAGGAACCTATGAGTACCTGGGTAGGAGAGTCAGAGCAAAATAAGAGGGAAAAATAAAACACGTGGCACTAAGATTTTTGAGCTGGTGAGAGCCAGTAAACCTTGCTGATGGTTCTAGTGCTTTTAGCATTCAGCAGTTTATAGTACATCATTTAAACCCACTAATCCTGTTCAAGTGCTATATTAAAGTCCTAAAGTACTAAAAACTCCTCTTGACTTCAGCGAAGCTGGAGCTTGATTGAAACTTTACCTTTCAACACCTTCCAGAATTGCGCTGTTTTCTATACAACACACTTAAAAACTTCAGCCTTCCCCGCTCTTGAAGAAGAGTAAAACTGGAGTTTGAAAACTTGTTTCAAAAGAAAGTGAGAAAACATAAATTAGAAAGACCCCTGAGAGGTTTCTTCATGGAAAACTTGGGTACTTACCAATACTCGTATATTCTTTTATCTACAATCGGTGTGCACAAGGGAGCAATAGCATGCATTGTGTGTCAGTTGGGTATTTGGAAAGTAGCATAACACTTGCCATCAACAGCCTCAGCTTCATATCTGGTTTTCAGGTCTATCCAAGAGCACTCAAAGAACAGCACTGTTACTCTGCAGGCAATCTTTATCACTGATTTTGCCTTATACTAATAAAATAATGATAGAACCTTTTTACAGTAGGAATTGAGATCGTATGTAATGAGACTGCAGCAGGATTACTGAATATTTTCCTAATATTTCTAATATTTTAGAACCTTAACTGAAAAATGAGCCTAAGGAAAATCACAGCATATATATACAAAGGCTCAAATAATGTTAATGCTGCTAAAATCAAGTTATCTGTGACAAAAATAACAAGTGCAAGGACAAAGAAATTCTTGAGGCATTGCAATGCTATACCTCATAATACTGCACAATCCAATACACTGCATTTTTCAAATTATGTGGATACACATAGAATTAATATTAAGAATAAGCATACAATCTGTTGATTCATGTGTTTTTCATGTTTATTGTTCAGTGTTTTGATCACCGGATTATATTCAACAGGTATAACTATATCCCGGAACTTAGTATCTCAGCATTGTCTTCCCCTCCTACTATCCCCACCTATGCTATAAAAACTTTATGATGCAGTGAGCAAAATATGCTTGCAATGGGACAAGGGGTTTTGGTTTTTTAACAAGAGTGACGATATCAGTGTAACCCAATTCTTGCAGCTACAGACAGAAGAGCCTGCCAGACAGAAATGCATTTACACATACTTAGCACACACTTCTTTTTAAAATAAAACTAATTACAATATCTGCTATGTCACAGACTCAACAAGCACTACTGAGGGCAGGTTTGAGGCTTGTGTTGGCACAAAGCAGTGACACACGCACATAAGTCTCTAGATGTAAAATAATAAAAAGGGAACATTGTGTTCAATTTCAAGATGTTTTCAACCCAAGGCTTGGGTTTACTAATATGTTCTCCACTGGAATTTGAAATTACAGGAAACAATGGGGCTGCAGCCAGTAAATAACAAATGCTGTCTTTATACCCTCTTACTGACAGAACATGCTATGGACAGCCACCCACAGCTCTAGCTCTGGTGGCACTTGCCTCTGACCTTGGTGACCCAAAAGTCACATAAGATCCCTTTTAGGTCAGCATGGGTATCTAAATTACATTGCTAACACATCTTGGTACACATCAAGCTCTGAACACATACTTGCTTCCTCATGGGGAAGGTCAGAAAAAGGTCTCAGCATGCCTTCTCAGAAGTTGAAAAACCACAGAGATCCCTGTCAGATGCCCATCTAAGTGTTGAGCAAACATCTCCGCCCTGAGACTAAGTAGCGTCTTAAGATGTCACAAATGTTTCCCATTTTAAAAAGTAGTTCTCCTGTCTTATCAAATCCAATGTCTGATATTCAGCGAGGACCCCGAATCAGTCCTATAAGAAGTGAACTGCATGTGACTTGTGAATCACTGTGTCTTAAAACCCTAAAACAACATGGGCTCCTTATAGGGGTGGGGAAGGAAGAGTACAACATTTCCTGGTGTATCACAGAGCTCAGTTTCCAGGATTTCAGCCTAAATGAGTATTGACACTGGCATAAGAAGTACATAAGTCACACTATTGAATAAATATCTCATTACACTAGTTTTTTGTGAAGATAACATAGCCAACAGTACATTTTGCTAGAGAAACACCATTCTGGCTTCTATTTCTCCCGGCTCTGCAGTCTTCCCCTTTGCATGTATGGCTGGAAAAGGATGGATCAGAGGGACGTTACGAGCCAGTTTTCAGAACAAAACTCCCCAAACCCATTGGGTATGCAAAAATCTTCACTGCTTGTGGTTTTATGGGTTCCACCCAGTTGAATATAAGATACTTCAGCGAGATATTTCACCCTCCCCTTAAAATAAACACACATTCTAAAAGCATTTAAAGGCTCCAGAAAGTCCATATCCAGCCACAGCACAAGTATGGCTGGAATGTTGTTTACAGTCTTCTGAAAGCTCACATGGTAGGAAATGCTCACTTATGCTGTAAAAATTGTGAAAAACACTTTTTTTGAATCACCGTTTTTTAACAGAACTATCAGAAATACTTCTAACCTGTATTCCTTTAGCCAAATCTGAAGAAAGCCCAATCCACTCAGCCTTCTCCCCACATAGCTACCCACAGGCAGTGCTGCGCTCAATACCATGGAAAGCATCCATGCGGTTTCCCTCCTGTTGTACGTGGACCACCATCAGCTCTCACTTGGCAAGGGAGGCTAACGGACCTCACACCCTCACACCTCAGTTTTCAGGAGTGCTCTAACCACTAAAGCTCAGGTCAGGTTAGGGTAAGGCTGATCCCTGCTCCTCCTGCTGAAGCTTATTCAGAGAGGTGGATTAAGCAAGAGGGAGCCCAACGCTATCGCCAAATGAAAGACTAGTGCCTGGGGAGGGAGAATCTGAGTCCTGCTTCAAAGGCTGCTGTGGCTTTTCAGTTGAAGTTGGGAGAGGTTCATAAGAAAAGGCATTGTCCTCTGTTAGTCTGACCACTGTCTTGGGCCAAAACTGGCAATACCATCTTCAAGTCTGAAGCTGAAGAAGTGACCTTTGAGGCTTCAAATATAGGTTGAGAACCTCTCCATAAAAATGTGGCTTGTTTTCTTAGACCACCAGGATTTAACAGATGAATCAAGGGATAAAATGCATAAACTAGGGTGGAAGCAGGAATCCAACCCCGGAACCCCTTAATTACAGAAGATGCCTTCAGAAGTGGGTACTGTATTACCAACAACACAAAATGGATTTCCTTGACAAAGGCAAGGATCACAAAATCACAGAGCAGCCTAGGCTGGAAGGGACCTCAAAAGATCATCTAGTCCAACCTTTCATGGGAAAGGGAGCCTAGATGAGATTATCTAGCACTCCAATCGCATCTTGAAAACCTCCAGTGCTGGGAAATCTACCATGTCCCTGGGTAGGTTGTTCCAGTGAATGATTGTTCTCACTGTAAAAAAGTAGGAGAAGGAGAAAATAACTTTTGCACCATATCTTACTTTAAGCCCAAGTGGCTCAGGCTGCTGCTTCTTCATATTCCGTAGCTTACAGATGCTATAGTTTTCTTTAGGTTTTCTTAGTCACTTCTACTCTCTCAGATTTCAGCTATTTTTGCATAGTATAAATAACAAAAAATGTTTTCACTCTGGTTTTTTCTTTAATTATTCAATTAATTAAAAAAAAGTTCAGGGTAAGAGGCAGTCATCTCATACTGTCCTGTTACAAAACACATTAACTTATGTACTCTTCCTACTAAAATACAGGAAATGGAAAAAAAATCCCAAAATGTTCTTTAGGAAGCTGCTCTTTTGTTCCCCCTTTTATGTCACTGCAGCCATGGGAATTCCAATATTCAAGCTCTAATAACTATTTTCACTTTCAAAATTAAAAAATAAACATCACGGATGCAGCTGGGCACCTAGAACACCATGGGCAAACCTGGGCAGTAGGTTTGGAGAACTGAACCTTGAGCATGAGCTGCAATTATATTCCCCCACGTAATCCAAGACAGTGGCCTTGCCTCTGCTGTCCTAGGAGAGGGCACATCCTGCTTGACCTTGCTGCTCCCACAAAATGGGTGGAGGCTGCTGTGCGAGAGGCTGCCTTGAAATGAATCCAAATCATGAATTCTCTGTGACGGGTTGTGGCATCTTTGTGACTCAGCCAGCCTCTGCGCCCAAGGCTGTTCCAGCCCAGGCTGCAATTTTGTTAACGTCACAATTTAAGTAGACTTGGGGCTTGTTAGCAGAGATGATGGACCCCCTGAAGGAAAACCAAGGTGGCATAGGAAATTATGTCAGTTCATTATCGGCTCTGAAAGGGGGATAATTACATCCATCTTCTTCAAACTGGGATGACCCTGGTCCTTCAGAAGGGAGCTGGAAATCTAACCTCCAGCAGCGTGCTCATGCCATGCCTCATCACCTGTTAATTTTCACAGCAAAGGCACTACCCACATCATGACTTAAGGTGACCCAAGCCRTCACCAACAGACAGGATCTCCAGCTGGACATCTACACTGGTGTCCAGCAGACGGCAGCATGCTGGGGGCATTGGACATGTTGGCAGCCCAGATTCAGACATACATAAAACGAATCCTACTTGCTTCATGTAAATATTACCACAACAGCCCGTCAATGCAGATGGCTCATCAAGCCAAGCTGACCAGCTTTATAACACAGAATAAACTTACAGCTACAATGAGAAAATTTTCTCTGGTTCCAAAATATCTGCCCCAGCCTGACATGAACATTGAGGATAAAAAAAAAAATTGAGTAGACAGACTAAACAAAACTGGTATGCATTTAATTATTTATACTAGCAATTGAGACATGGGTCTCTGTATTAGTATTTTTTGCAATGCCTTGGACCAGTGGTTGGTGGTTTACTTATCTTCAGCTGGTTGTACCTTCTGAGGAACTCCTTAACTGCTCCTGAGCCAAGTTCACTTCCTGGAAGGGCAAAGCCAGACACTCAGTGCTCAGGACTGTGCGTTTATAAGGGTGCAATACAGAGGGAAAAGGAGGCGGAGGAAGAAAGGGAAAGAAATACCTAATAATTTAGTGACTGTAAACAGAACAACAGCCTCATGGCAAATTATTTTCTTATTTCTTTAAAAGCTAATTGAAGATGCTATAGCATCACGTAGGAGGGTTTGCTGAGTACTTAGATACTGGCATTAAGGAGATCTTCCAAAATTGAGCACAAACTGTTCTGCAAAGGCTAACCACGTCAGCCTCCAGAGATGGTGCTGCTTGCTAAGGGATTGTCTGCAACAGGGAAGTACATGATTACTGTAGTCATTGTGGAATGATACCTTAGCCACACTATGTATATTATATGTGTAGAAACACACATCCGAGAATAGCTTCCCTGGAGACATCCCTGTTCCAGAGTAAGAGCATTCACCAGAGAAGCTACCCTAGAGTAAGAACAGTACTGTCACTTCACACCCAGCTTTATTATGGATTAACTTCCCTGTGTGCTCAAACCATCTTTTTTGGGATAAATTCTGCCCTTTCTTCACTGCTCTTTCTTCTGGGTGCCAAATGGAAACTGTGGGAGCTCTCAGTGCCAATTTTAGGTGTTAGTTTCCCAGTGCCACTGCACCCTGTAAGTCCAGGTTCTGCATCCCGAGCTCCTTTCTTCACACTAGTAGTGGTGATGTGTAATCAAGGTACCAGTACAATTATGGCTTGTTTTCAAGTCTACAAAGGTACCTGCCCATTTCTTTAGCCCACAAAGAATCAGGCGTAACGAAGTACAGACATTCCTGACGATGTACATAAGTAACACAGGGAAGTGAAACAAGTGACCCTTCTGTTACTGGGGGAAAAATAGATCAATTTTTTCTTTCCTTTGATAACTTGTTTTCTGTTAATAAACATCTTAAAAGTATCATTTTAATTCTGTTGCCCTAACAATATTTAAGGGGTAAAAAGATGTCCCAACTCAGTAGGCAGACTTTTCTGACATCATCCTTTATAAATGAACCTAACTCTGTAAAAGGTGATTCATTCGATCAGCTGTGTCTAACAGTGGCTCAGGATCAGTGAAGAGGTGATAYTGTCCTGTAGTTCAAGCTCTGGAGGTCTGTGAGAGCCAGGGTCTACCCCTCACTGTGCCACATCTTGAAAACAAGTTACAGGCTCGCTTTATTTCATGTGTAATAAAAAGTCCTTAGGGTTTACTATGTTTTTGTTCAATGTCTCCCACAACACAGATTTGGCTCATTTGTGGGTTCTTTAAACTGCCATAGCACAAAAAGCAATAAGAATAAAAGCAGTCCCATAGAGCCCTAACTGTAGGAATGGCACTTTTATTCCCCTTCAGATACCTCAACATCTCTAGCAAAAAGGAGAGAGGGGAATGAAAATAACAGACACTCATCTACCTTCTAAAAGCACAAAAGAGGTTGGGACTGGAAACAAAGCTCTGGAGCTGTGTCCAAGTGTTGCTAAAGATGCAGAATCATGGATCCCCCAAATTTCTGTGCTCAGCCCTGGACCTGACAGCTCACCATTGGCTTGCAAGGGTGAGGACCATTTCTCTTCAACGTGACTATTTCAGGAGACCTAGAAGGAGTGCTCTTTGCAAAGCAGTCAGAAGGGAGGGGAGGGTAACATCAGCAACTGCTTCCCTGGCACAGGGGACCATAGGCAGCACAGCTGTTCTTTTTGGAAATGTCAGAGAGGAAAAAAAAGTGCCGAGGGAGTTGTCATTGGTGGACGGCACAATAGGTGATTCCAGAATAATGCTTCACATAGTCATAATCTTTTCTTGAAAACATTGCTCAGGAAGCCCAGGTCTGACTAACTTTACAAATAGCAAACACTATTTGAAAAACAGACATGTAAATTATAAAATCACTTAGGATCCAGTTTCCCTGTTTCTTTCTGACGAAGGAGAGCACAGGCGTGTGTCAGCACAGATGCTGCAGCTGAGATAGCCCTGTATCAGACCAGACTCCTGTCTGGTCACAGCCACGTCCAGGGAATGTTAGCAGGAGGATTTCAGCCCATACCCATGGCTCCACCTCTCTCTCTTTGTCTGCCCCCTTCGCAAGCTGCCCGCTGCAGGGAAGGTCTGTGCAGGGCCAGTCGTCTCACCAGCACCCACAGACAAATAGCGAAACGTTGTCCCTGGGCTCTGCAGGACATCATGCACCTTTGGGGGCAAAACATGATCTCAAGGTCGTTTTGAAATCCTGCTGGTGTATGCCCACGCAGGGAGCCACGGCAGCTCTCAGGTGGACACAGGGCTGCCTGATGTCCTCCTCGGTGCCCAGGGCCTCCCCAAAGCGGGAGGATGGGGACAGAGGGAGGGAGGAGTGTCATACGGTGCCAGACCTATCCCACTCTTGAGCACTGCCAGGAGATGGGGAAAAAATGACACAGAAGCTTTTTGAATGAAGATGACCCAAACCTTAAGCCCTGAATTTCCCTGCAGTCAACAGAAAAAAACCAGACCTGAACCCTCTGCTTCCTTGTGCCCAGGACAATGAGGTGAAATGGAGATGCCAAAATGATTCCTGCTTCATCCCCATTGCTGTGGTCAAGCAGAGGTGTGGTGAGAGAGGAACAGGATCCATCCCCAGCTTACAGCTACACTGTTCAGCTTCTTCAGTAGCTTCTGAGACAGGGAGCAAGTCTATTCATCCTCTAAACCCCTTGAGGCCTTCTGTGGTGATGTGGATGATCCTTACAAGGACTAGACTCAAGGCTGGAGACAGACAGGGACCCTTCCGCACTCTTGCCCTTTACGGCAGCTCTGACCATTCAGTGGCAGGTCGCTATTTTATCGTCTCCTGCTACTCTCCTGAAAACATCCTGCTTCAAAGGGACTTTCTGGTCAGTGTTAAAGTCATGGAGTTTGTGCCTGCCAATGCTGGGAGATAAATTTCACAAAAAACCAGGAGAAAAGTCACAATTCTGTAAGATCTGTTGTCACAGGGCTACCATTGTCACAAGGGACAGGAAAAGTGGAGTCTGAGGTTTTACAAAGCTCCTACACAGGGGTGTAGGTTTTTTTTTTTTTGGGGGGAGGGGGTGTTACAGAGATTGCAGAAGTAGGAATCTATGACATTTTATTTGTATTGTTTCAACTCATTCACCCACGCGCCTCAAGGGATGTTCTGTTTTCTAAAATTGCTGTTTCTGCTAAAAACAGTGTGTTGTGAATCAGTGTGGTTTTCCCCCCAAATATTTTTATGGATCTCTACTACTCTATCTCTCTGCTATATATATGTAAAAAATAGATGTTTGCCCATGTACGCAAAACCTCATTTTCTTCCTAATACATTCCAATGAAAATCAAGAGAGTCATTTGCTAAAGTCAGTGGAATAATATCTGTATAGAACTAATCTAAGTGAGGAAAAAATCAAGCATGTTGATATTATTCTTTTCACTTCTTCCATCTTCCATAGCTTCCTCTGTCTGAGTACTGAAATAGCAGAGTAACTAGAGATGATGTCCTTGGACCAAACAAATCAGCTAGGTAAGAGGAATTGAACAATATAGGGGGAGAACTTACGACCCTTATTTTCTTGGCTTATTTTATTTTCATTGTTTGTAGTGGTTTTTGTAGGACAGTTTGCAGCTCTTCTAAGGATTTCAGTCCAGGTGGTAATTTAACTAGGCAGAGGATCAGTAGATAAAACTCTGATTAGATGTCAGTTCTACAGTTGAGCTATTTCACAGCTTGGCTTAACCTATGTTTAGTCTAACAGATAAATGTTTAGAGTTCACCAGGACTGCAGAAGTGAAGTTAATATAAAGAGAGTCTCACCAAACCTGGTCAATCCATAAAGCTTTCTTTGTATTTAGCCTTCAACTCTGCATGTTTTGCTGAAGTTAAGCTCCGCAGCTCAAATTCACACTTTCCTCATACATTAATCCATAAATTTAAAATAAGAAGCATAACCATCTCAGGGTTTTGCAGTGCTGCAATAGTGCAAGGAGATGGAAGACACGCGGCTCGGCGTGCTCAGCATCATTGGAGTTAACCACAGGGGGCCCCGACAGATCGAAGTCAGCCAGTTTCTCTCTTTCCCTTTTCTCTTTCCCTTTCCTCCTTACTCTCTTTGAACAAGACAAGACGCTCAAGGGAATAGCCCTTTCACTGACTATTTCACTATTTCACAGACCAATCAGGTGCTTGGAGACAAGAGAAGGAAGCAGACAGGGCCTCACCACCGCTACAAGGAGGAGGACAGGGCTCGTGCAGCCCCAGCAGAAGTGCCTCTCCATGGACTGATTGAACTTACCAGGTTGAAGTGACTTTGAAATTACAGAGAGGTGATCTCCATTCACCTACCACAGTTAAATCCAGGACCAGCATATTCACTCCTTATTTGATCTCGACTCTGTGCATTTACTGCAGTGGTTACAATGGAGTCCGTGTCCAAGAGCGCCCTATATTTTTAAACCAGTTCAATTCTTCTCTACCAGACAGGAGAAACATGCTGTTGTCATGCTGTGCAACGTTCAAGGCCATGCTTCCCTGCTAACCTTGATCCCTCGGTACTGCTGTACTGAGCGGGCCAGATGTGTGGGAAAGGCAAGAGCTAAGGTGTAAAGAAAACAGGAATTGAGAGGAAGCACGGGAAAGACAAAGATTTTGGGTAGCCAGGAGCAGCCAGGTGGAAAATGGCGAAAGAAACCAAAACCCAGCCTGGCACTGGTGATGACAGAGACTGAACGAGCGTTACAAGTCATGTCAAGGGAACCAACAGAAAGATTCCTATTTAAAGAGTTTCAAACCCGCATCTTCTCTCAAAACATATATAGGACACAAGCAGCCGATTTGCACTTGGCAGGTAGTGTCAAGAGAGTTTATGTAACACTGCAAAAAGGTAAGCACCTATTTAAAAGCAAACTGTTATTTTTACCCAACACGCAAGCAAATCAAGCTCTCTCATCACAGACAAAAAACCTCCATACTGTCAGCTGTGAGTTCTCTTGGTGTTGTAAAGCACCACAGGGCACAAAATCACTATGGTATTTTTTGTGTTGGTTGTCAACCTCTATTTGCTGGGGATTTGAAAAACAGAGGAGACATGAAGCACAGAAAGATCTGAACAACAATTAGCAGACCTTAACAAAAGGCAAGGACACTATCACGAATCTGTGAAATGCATTTTCTCTCTAAGAAAGAGATTGTTAACCTCTCTGCAATACTGAGCAAAAATATGACGGATGTAACTCAGCATCTGCTGAAGAAGGAAGGGAAGGGAGGGGAAGGGAAGGGAAGGGAAGGGAAGGGAA
>JAYKAV010003277.1:1656378-1724713 GCA_035582835.1 Phoebastria nigripes | reverse complement strand
AGGGAAGGAAAAACGAAGACAGGCAGATTGTGTTGTGAGATAGGCAGAACAGGAGCAAATGCGTTTTGGAAATATCTGGTATGTATTACAGTTCATCAGCTCTAGAAGAGGGTCACTTGGTCTCGGCCTCCCTTTATAAATGTCTTTTGTTCACTTCGGTCATGTTACTATTATTAAAGCCTGGATTACAAAAAAAGGCCGATCTGTGGGAATTTGCATTTATTTGCTTTGTCAGCTTAATATATTAAGTGCAAGTTCATATGTACGCTATGTATCTTATTAAATGCTCTGTCCTGTTTTGGTCTATTCTCTTCTGATTTATTTTGAACTCAAAGAGCAAAACTGTAAGTGCCTTCAAACATACAGATGCTTAGACCACTGGGGAAAGAGCAGAAAAAAGTGAAATGCAGCAACCATTACTGTCCAACTTCATTACACTCATGCCTTGGAAGGATAAAACAAGAATGTACTGGAATTTAATCTCCTCTGAGGGAAGAAACTGGAAGCAGCATGTTTGCTAGAAACAACGCACGCCCAATCCACTAAAAATCATCAAGATATGCAAAATTTAAGTGCAATTTAAAAATGGACACTGAGAAAATTTACAGACATAGCACCAAGGAAAGTACATTTGTGTGGCCATACCCTTGACCCACAACAGCACAGAGCAGGTGGAAAGCAGATGTGGGGAACACAGCACGTCCCCAACTCTGGAGGCTATGCGGGATGCGCAGGACTCTGCCAGTCCTATGCCAGGGCCCAGGTCACAGCAGGGGGACACGAGGACGGCATGGATTGCAGTAGCCACCACTGGGCACCCACGGCAGTATCTTCTCAGCATTTCTAGACTGATTTACTAATATCACTAGTATCAATATTTCCATCACTGTCTGGGTTGGTGCAGAGTAGCAGCAACCTGCACTTTCAACTGTGCTCATCCCCACAACAGATCCCAATGACAACTGTAACCACAGCAGTGCTGTCCTGGCAAAAAAGACACACCAGCTTATACACGCTGCATTTGGGAAAGAATTGTATTCATCCTTTCTCCAGCAGTGCCATCTTCCTGCTGTAATTACAAACCAGGTAGTAATACTTGAAGGAGAGATTTATGTTTAAACCAGAATCAGTGGCGAGGCTTCTTTGGGAGCTGACGAGGGCAAGTCACAACCACCTCCTGGGATTCCCACTCCCACTGCAAAACCTGTTTGGCAAAGGGCTGTGTTGCAACATGTGCTTTTCATATAGAGCGCTTATTTCTGACTGTAATTTAGCCTCTTGGCAGGAGATGCTCATACCTATCAAGCGAAACAGCCTTGCTCATCCATATCAACCTACACATCCTCATATAGTAGCAGCAGCACAGCGTACTCTCTGCTTCCAGTGGTCTCCTGTGGATCACAGGACAGATTTGGTTAATCATGCCCATCTCCTCTCCATAAAAGCCGGCTCCACGTGGGACGTTTTCTGGCCTTTCATACTGTTGAGTTATAAAATCCACAAGTGAAGGGACCTCTGCGGATGCTCCTATGAAACCATTCCACTACTCATTTTACATGGGAAGGAAGGTTAAAAACAGTGGGACATCACCAGTGCTAACTGAATGTTAAAAATAACATCTAACAGTAATGCTTATCACATATGGGAGGAGAAAAGAAAATATCTGAATTATGCTTTCAAGAACAGTACTGTCTGTTCTTAATAAAACACAAAACATAACGAGGCCATCAGTTTACTAATCTTACCAGTTCACTAAGTTCTGCAGAGGAGAGAGGAAAATACAATCCTTAGAGCATGTCAGATTCCCCTCATCCTCTATTTAAGAGGTTACTAAATTATTGAAATTCTACGTTAAGAATATATTACACACTGTCTAGTGAATGATGGGACTGCAATGCGTAATACAGAGAGAGGTGTAAGCTTCCCAATATGTGCACATGAAATGACTTGCTGACCTAAAACACTTGCTTCTTGCCAACGTGATTTCAAGAGAGTCAAGGAGGGAAAAATAAATCCCAAAGTAATAGACTGATGATTGAATTTTGTAGCTGAAATTTATACCACTAAAGATATTTTATTCATTTATTTTACATTATTTAGGTAAATAATATGCAGTGAGTTAGTAGAAGAGCAAATAAAAAATGAGCATGGCTCCAGCAACTACAAATATCTTGTCTTAACCTAACTTCATGCCATGTGTCACAGCAGTGTCATGGAGCAAGACAACTCCACAAGGACAGAGGAGTCAATGGTGATTATTTCCTCCTCACCTAGTGTCCTGGTTTCGGCTGGGATAGAGTTAATTTTCTTCCTAGTAGCTGGTATAGTGCCGTGTTTTGGATTTAGGATGAGAATAATGTTGATAACACGCTGATGTTTTAGTTGTTGCTAAGTAGTGTTTACACTAGTCAAGGACTTTTCAGCTTCCCATGCTCTGCCAGGTGCATAAGAAGCTGGGAGGGAGCATAGCCAGGACAGCTGACCCAAACTGGCCAAAAAGATAGTCCATACCATATGACRTCATGCTCAGTATATAAGCTGGGGGAGTTGGCYGGGGAGCAGTGACCACTGCTTGGGAACTGGCTGGGCATCGGTCGGCAAGTGGTGAGCAATTACATTGTGCACCACTTATTTTGTATATTCAATCATCATTATTATTATTGTTATTATTTTCCCTTCCTTTTCTGTTCTATTAAACTGTCTTTATCTCAATCCACGAATTTTACCTTTTTTTCCGGTTCTCTCCCCATCCCACTGGGGGTGAGGAGAGGGAGGGAGGGAGCAGCTCTGTGGTGTTTGGCTGCCTGCCAGGTTAAACCACAACACCTATGTATCCATTATACTCAGCTCAGTGTCTTGATAAAAAGAAGAGAAAATGAATACCAGAGCAGATGATACAATCAATGTTATGTGTGATTGTTACAAATCTGATTGTCTTCCTGCACTGCTGAGAAGAACAATACTTTATCAATAAAGTTTGATGGTGCTGCCAACAGAAATTCAACAGAAAGGAGACAGAACCTTCCTAGAAATATGGCTTGACTTGCCCACTGTTACAGTCAGCCTCTCTTCCTTCGTATCGGGAGGACACACTGTACAATGTGTAGAAGTTATGGATGCTTCACAGTTCATTTTTTCTGTGTAAAAGTTGTACAGCATCTGTTGCACTCTCCAGCTGTTTCACTAGGTTGCTCCTGAACTTGCTTTAATCTATATTCAGAATCTGTTGTCAATTAATAAATGATATGAATGGATAAAGCATGTTCTAAAGAGAGACCAAGGATTCGCTGGCTAAATTCAGTCTTCACCAGCTGCAAGTTTGCTGAGGCCTAGGGGTGAATTCAGCTTTCTAAGATGTTTAAAAAAAAAGTTCACATTCTTAATCCCAAAATAGAGTTCAGCTTCAAACCAGGAATCCTTTGGTGGCAGTGGGTTTTTAGTCATGACATATGACATGTCCTTGACTAACAGATACCTCCACTGAGGTACCCGTTCAACCAGAGGGACCAGCTTGGACCCTACTTTTGAAATAGGAAGCCCCAAGCAGCTACATCTATGCTGTCACACAGACTATGCTATTAGTCCAACATTGCCAGTGATGTTACTATAAAACCTCTGTTTTTGTGTCCTATGCTGTTGGCATCCTCATGCACCCAGCCACTACATGGCTCAGGGGAAGAAGTTTGGACACGCAGTCACATGCCAAGATGCAGAAAATCAGTTCTAGTTCCTGAACGATAGCTCTGCTCATGGAGAAGGTCACGAAACGCAGCCAGCTGCTCTGTAGTCCGGGAACCTTGAGGGCAGATTCCCCCAAAAGGTCAAGAGTGTTAAAAAAACCCAAGAGGACCCTCAGACCTATTAGTCTGCTTCCCTACGGTGAAATGAGCTGCGTTGCAGCTCATCTATCTCAGAACCAGTATTCAAAGCAGGACTTAAGCTATGACAGGCATAAGAGCTCTGCAAGAGCAGCGTTTATCCTCRTGTTGCAGGACAGCCCAGTTCTGCCAGATTTGTCAGAGAAATAGCTCAAGGCAAAATATCCTTGTCATGCTGCCAGTGCCAGTGCTAAACTAGGTTAATTGCCAGAGAGATGCAGAGGTCTGCCAAACTTGCAGCATACGGCCTGTGTGGCTTAATGTCAGATGAGAAATGAGAGTCTGTTGCTTGTGAGTAACCACCAACCTCCTGCAACTCCCGTCATGTCGCTCCTTCCTCCTACCCCACTGGCCCTCCAGGGCTCGCCCGGTGCTTTCCCCTCTCTGGTCCCCATCCCAGAACCAGCCTCTGAGTGGGATAAGGTTTGCCCGCTCCGTGCTCTGGTTACGTGGGCAMGGCATGTAAGCACACTTCTTATGAGCAGCGTACACAAAAATCAGACATAACTGAGACATAACTCATTCATGAAAAGAAGCCTTTCTGCCAACCATAATTATTGCACTGCCTTTCCATCTTGGCAAGGTTTCACTTTTTTTGGCTGGCTCAGGTTTTATTTTTGGCAACAAAATGTATTTGTTGAGATTGACACTGGCCAACGTCAGCCTTTTCCAAAGGCTCCAGCCATGAGAAAATGTGCCAGCAGAGGAAAAGGTCTAATTCTTATCTCAAGTGTGTATAGGTAGCTGTGAATGGAGTAAAGGCGAGTTTCATGCATGCACAGAAGGAATAAAGCAGGATCTTTCTCAAAGTATAACTGAAATGCCAACTTTTGTTGCACACAAAATTCTTAGGCAGAATCAACAAATTCTTAAAGCTCTTAAAGGGTTTTTGGTTGCTGGAGCTGTCCCAGACAAATTTATTTCTGCTCCTAGAATCACAGCACTGGGGAAAAAGATGCAAACCAGTAACACTTACTCATGCCATGAAAATGCAGCACTCTCTAACCCGGGCGGGGAAAGGTACCCTCTGTGGGAGAGGGTGGCAGAAGGCGGKGGAGAGACCCAGACACCACTGTCCTGCTAAGGGGAAAACACCGCATATTTGGCAGAGTGCAGTTAGTCCTTGGTCAAAGAGTGACTGGACCCAGAATGGTTGTGGTCAGTGGAAACAACTGCTTTCTGCTGCACCTCCTATGCTAGCAGTGTAGTCTGTATCAAACGCTCCTGAATACAACACTTAATGTGTTCAGAAAATTTATATTGGGCACCTCAACACCATGAGTTTAGATTACAACTCCTATACTTTTAAGAATAATACAGTATATTTGCAGTTCACCTACATGGACTCCTGCTTGGGGGTGTTCAGGTCATATTTGTACTAAAATTTCAAGCTTTACTGTGCAATTCTAAGGGCTGGGAATATGAAGATGAGTGTAAGAAGATGACCTTTTGCTTTTTAAACTGAAATTCTCACATAAACTCCTTCCACTGGTTGGCAGTTATGCTCCCCATCAGTATGGTTTGTGGCAGCACGAGGGATGGTTTGCAGCTTGCACCCTATAGTCCTTGCCACTGCCTCCCCCTTTGCACGTCATCGGTACAACGGGGACTTGTGTTGACAACAGCACCCTACCTCGCTCGTTTGTAAGAAACCCACAGAGCACAGCAGCCAAACTCAGSCCTGGCTGCGGCGTCCTCCCGACATGAAGTCTGAGGATCTCCCACATCTGCTGGGGACGGTGGGCTCCGAGTCCCAAAGCCTCCCGCAGACTCGGCACTGTGCGCACGAGCCAGTCAGGAGCCAGGGGAGCTGGAGTGAGGTTGGACACAAGGCAGGGAGGGGACAGGCTGGGGAAGTGACAGTAGCTGTTGCTGGAAATTTTGGGAGAGGGTTCCCAGAAGTCTGAAGGAAAAACAGCTCCTGGGAGGATCTGCTGCCCTTGCAGAGAGCTTGGGGAGAAACAGAAAGGGAGCCTGAGAGTGCTCAGTGCCTGCTGCTCCCCTGTGCCACGGTACCTGCTCATACTCGATGTAAGATGGTATCCAGGTCAGAAGGTTTCCCAAGGAGGACATTGGAGACAGGGAGAGTCAGGAACCGAGGAGACTGGTTTTCTTGCTTCCACGCAAGATACCAGTTTGCCATGTTTCCATCCTGGCTCCTTTGTGAGGCTGTAGCTAACGGGCACCCATGCCTTTCTGCTTTAAGTCTCCATAGTTCTGCTTTCCCTGAGAGGGATCCAATTCTAGTACACTGGAAAAGACTTCTCATTTTATCCGAGTGTGCTTTGTCCTGGCTATTTAACGCAGATATTTTGAACATTTCATTTATATTTTCATTCAAGAATCTTTCCATTCAAGCCTTGCTTTCCAATACTTTCAGCTTTAATTAACCTCACAGCTTAACTCCGACACAGATTCCCATACAYGCAGCTTTGCACAGAGTAAGGAGGCCAACACATGGCTTTTGCAGTAGACTAACACACGAGACTAAAAGGTGCTCCAGGCTTATCAATTTTGTCATGAATAATGTGTGCCCTGTGCTCCCCAGCCTCCGTGCAGCTAACTTCACAAGGACAGACTTGAAGCCAGACACAATTTTCCCCACTGAGTTGAACAGAAATTAAAGAAGTTGGCCACACGGTTAAGCTCAGTGCTGGTGGGGGGCCAGGAGGGTGCACCTAATAACTTGACCTAAATTGCGCTTACTGTAAAAAAGACATGCCCAAGGACACTGGGAGACAGCTGGTGCTTGCATCTCTTGTTTTTAAATTGAATGAACAGAGAAACAAAATTTTACTGGCTATTCCAGCCTAAAGTGCTGTTTTGAAATTTAAGAAAGTAGTTATCGTATAAAAGTTATATGGGGAAACTTGATCCACTTAATTCGGTGAGATCCCTTTGACTGTTTCACATAAAACCCAAGATGAGTAAGAAAAAAAGAAGCTATTTTTTGCATGCGGGAGTAGGTTGTGCATTTCACTCTAACAAACAATAGATTTTAAAAAAAATGTCTTGATTCAAATTAGTGGGGTGGATCTAGCTGGTGGATTACCAGCAGTGACTAAGGCCAGGAGCTGTTTAATCCTTGGAGGGAAGCAGCGCCAGCAAGCACGGCTGCCACGGGCTCCCCAGTGCTCGACCTGTGCTGAGCACACGCGATGCCCAGCACCCTCCCGGGCGCTCGCTCAGTCAGCACGGCCACGTGCCGAAGGGGGATTAGGTTGGAAACCACCCCATGTTTTCCACGTGACTGAGGTCCTCAGAGGGACAAGGTGAGGTTATTCACCGCCTAGTCTCACATCCTCCTTCCCCTCATAATTTTATTTCTAAGTGGCCCATTGATGTCAAAGTGCAGAAAATCCTTCTCTGAGAAATACCCCACTGCACAGGTCCTGCTCTGAAGTGAGAGGGATAGCGATGGAGGACAGCATCCCTCGGTGGGAGCGGTGCCACCAGCTCTTCACCCCTGGGAGAGCCTCCTGCAGTGGCCACAGGCTGCCTCTCCATCCACACACCCTGGTTTTAAACCAGGGGAATAACATACCCCCACTCAAAAGAATGCTTGGGCAAGTATTTCCTTTCTGAAGATATTTTAGATAAGAAAGACAGACAGCAGATGCCTGTTGAAGCAGCTTTACAGGGATATAAAGGAGAAGGCATGGACCCTGGACTGGGGTCTCCTCAAGACCCATGCAGACCCTTACGATGCCAAGAGCCATTGGGCTGGTGTGACTACATCCTACCCCTCCCAGAGGTTCCTCGAGGGATACCTCACAGATTTCTCTTGTCCTTCTGCCAGGTGTTTCCATGGGCTTCCCCTCAGGAGAGAGCACCCCAGCTTACCACAGGMCGCTCTTCACGATTTGGCTAAGAGCAAGGACAAGAAGAGCATCTGTGCTGAGATCTTTGCTGTGGGCAAGGGAGGGACAACAGGCAACGGCCAGGGAAGTGGGTTTAGTGCAGGCAACACTGTCAGGAGATATGTATTTGTTTGCTGAGAATACCTATAATTATCAGACTGCTAATAGAAAACTAAAAATAGCAGCACCGAACACCTGTCCCATCAAGTGCCACTGCAACACATCCACACACCTCTCTTTCCTACCCGCATGGCACCCAGCTGAAGTGCAAAGGTCTGACACAGCCTTTCCCCAACTTCATTTCTCCTCTTCGACCCTGCTAAAATCTCCTTTTTATTTCTTAGATAGATTTCAGAGCCTGCATCTCCAGACGGGCTTTGGGCGATACTGTAATCCCTATTCCCCAAGCCACCCATTCCACACTTATGAAAAAAAAATGCCCTTGAACTAAAGCAAACCCCTGCAATGCAACACAAATAACTTAACTTTGTTTGAATGGGGTAGAAGGGAAGCGATGGGCTGTATGAGTGGGAGGGCAGTGCAAATCCCAGCACACTTACTCTTCCTCTTGCGCCAGCACCAGTGATGGTAACTGCATCCCCCACGGTCCTCCAGCTCTTCCCTTGCCACTCGCACCTCCGCCGGCCCCCTCCTCCGCCTTGGCTGGTGTCTCTGGTGGCTGCCAGCCAACAAAATAATGAGTCCTGACCAAGGTCAGTCTTTGTAGTGGCCAGCCAACCAAAGATAATGTGATAATGAAAAAAAAAATAGTTTTCCACTTACTATGGTCTAGTTTCGAGCCATGGGGCAAGCCATCAGATATGCTACACACAGCAGTGGCTTTTCAGTTGCCTGTGGGGAAGGACTTAGGAAGCTGCCTCTGTGGTCTTTGGGGCACAAAAGGGCTGGGGCGTTAAACCTGTGCCCCCAGGTGCCAGGCTGTCCTGAACACCAGTGCCCATGCTGTCCCACTCACAAAACTTTTTGTGAAAAACCTCCTGCATGCAAGTGCCTGAGCAACTGAAGTAGCAACCTGTAGGTCATAACATTCATATAAACTGATTAAACAGGACGGAAAACAGTATTCCTCTTTCTCTTTCAACTGCTGCTATTAGAGAGGACCTTGAATCCATCCCACAGATTAGTACGTCAGTGTCTTGTGCGGCATCCAGCAGCAGCCAGAGGCACCGAATACACGCAGAGGAGGAGGAGAAATTCCTGAAATGAGCTCAAACTGCCTGCCACCCTTTTAGGTTATGTCAGCCCCAGCAAATCCTGCTTTCCACTGCCCTGGCCAGAGACGGAGCGGCGTGTGAGGTCCTGAGCACTGGCTCTCGGCACCAGGTAGCATCCAGGGCTGAGCACCGGGGAGAGGATTTGCACCTCCCATTGCTGACAACCAAAGATGCACGTCCAAGCCCCAGCCCACACCCACTCCATTAAGAACGACTGCTGACATCCAGCGAGACTAACATCTCTGTGGGTTAGAAGGCTAAATAAATAAGAGACAAATAGCTACCGTACGTCATAGCCCTTTACCCTGGGAGAATCAGTGAACCTGAATTCCCCAAGAAAAGCAAGTAGGCTGCGTCTGCGCCTGTGCTCTGATTAATCTCATCAGTTTGTTTTCCTGGAAACTAGATGTTCCAGATGCCATCGTTTCCATTATAAGTGTTTATCTGCTCTGTTTTGAGCTTGATTGCTCCTGTAGCCTGCTTGGCTTAACTGTTTTTTGTTTGTTTGTTTGTTTTTTAAATTAATGTTCTTAAACAAAATGCCAGTAAATTAAAATGAAGGCATAGCTGCAACCCTCAACACCAGATTTGTTAAATGTTTAAAAACACCTATGGTATACAGAAATCCTGAGCAGTTGTGTGCAGCGTGACTAAATTATTTATAGTTGCCATGCCTATCACACAAGAATTTCAAAAGGGGACTTTGTGTTTCTGCAAAACATTGCTATTTTTGTCTGACAGTAGAGACAAAATCATTTGGAAATTAGTCTCATTGGTTCTAATCGCAACTGTTACTAAAACATTCCCACTATAGGCACAATACAGTCATTCTGCATTTTTGAGCAGAATTAGCCATTTCATTCATTATCTCAGGGAAGATCTTGGAGTTTATAATTTGTTAAAACACAAACAAAACATAATTAATTAAAACATGCTGGAACAAATATCTATTTATATTCATAAAAGCCCTATTAACTAGTACAATAACATTCAAGCACAGATTAAACTGGTACCATTTACAGATGATATAGAATAGAATATTTGTTTTATGGGTTGGAAAGATCAGCTATGGGGTTGTTTGAGGTGGGGGTTTTTTAAGACATGAAGATATATGCACGGATTGCTACATTTAAATTTGCGTTATAGAGAAAATAACATTCCGCTGTGGGCAAAAACACAAATATGGGAAATTTCTTTCCTGTCTCAAGTGAATTATTTCTGGTGAAAGGCTTCTCAGCATTTTGCTACAGGCATGCAGCTTTACACACAGAACATTATGCATGTACACACAGAGAGCGCTCTACCGGGGGTGTCTGTCCCGATGCCCTCCTCTATGCCCAGCTCCCCTGCAAGCTATTTATGGAAAGTAAAGAGACAGATTCAGAAATGGGAAAAAAAAAACAAACCMAAACCCAACAAGCACAGAATAGCAAGTTGATAAGGAAAAAGGCAGCTTCACTCAGTATGTCTCAGCTGCTTCCAAGGCAGAAAGCAATGGGGACGTACTGCTATTATTAGCCCTCCGGATGGGAAGCAGCTAGTTTGCAGCACAGTTTGAAGCTGTTGGCGAGACGTTGTGGGATTTTCTTCACACGTACGCACACACACAGACACACAGGCAGACAGAAAGACGCCCCAAAAACGCTCRTGGTGAGCCCCTTCCCGCCGCTCGGGTGAGACAGACAGACAGACAGCACGACGCCGGCGCGACTGTGCGTACTCACAGCTCGGAGTACAAGAAGTGCAGGTTGCCCACATTGTCAATGTAGTTTGCAGGACTTAGCCAAGGTAGGACCAGTAACAGGAGAGCCTTCATTTTCAGTGCAGGGCTGGCACTGCTGCTAGGTTTCCTCCTTCCCACCGTCTCTCTGTGCTGGTGGGACACACAACGTGAAGCTTTTGTGCCAGCCAAGCCCCTTCTAAGCAAGCCTTTCCATTTCAACACAATGGTAGCACATTACGAATCGAGCTTAAATCCCTTAAACGAAGCTACACTGCAAAAATCATTGACCTGTAAGAGGATTACTCGATCTGACTCTCGGGTGGGTAGATGTGAGGGTTTAGGGACAGCACAGCGTGGTTGGCGAGACAGTGACTTATGCTGCAGAGGAGAGCGGTGCTCGGGGAAGAGACCTGCCTCCTGCAGGATTCAGAGTGGTTCTTCAGAGGCAGCTGGTACATTTACATCACTGCCCACAAGCAGATGGGTTACGGAGCTAAACTGCATCATGGAAGGGTGTAGCTGTCTGACAAGGGGGAGAAAAATGCCCCCCATGGAGTTTTGAAGCAGGCGATATCAGAAGACCACACCTTTTTAAAGTAAAACACCACAAAAGATCACAGCCAACTGCTGGCTGTTTGCATCTCGGTCTGAATTCCCTAAATCCAGTCACATGTTTTTGTGCAAATATAAATCATGTAATAATCCAAGGACATGTCTYTTCTTGGGTTTGGTTTTTTTTTTTGAAGAATGCAAGAGCAAACATTTTAAATAAGGATGCTTTTAATGGACTACTCCGTGGTAACTGGCGTTTAAAAAAAAATAAAGTTCCCTCATCAATTGTAAAGCAGAAAACAGCAAACTCACCTTGTCCCATCAGTGACCTCGTCTCTGATCAGGGCAAGCTTTCATTTTCTCTCTGAGAACCAGGATTGGTCCAAGCCTGAATCATGCAAGAAACGCAAGGACTGCTGACTGCCTCGGTGACTCTAGCGGAGTCTACTTTAATTTATTCACTGAGAACACAGATCACGTTCAGTCGAGATTTCAGATGGGCTCTGAGCCGTTCTCACCGCAGGCACCGGATTGTTTATGATTATTTTTTTTTTTTTTATTAGCGAAGTCGCACACTTTCTCTCCCCTCTGTTGATTCACCGGGGTTAAAGAGAACAGCATCAGCTCGATCTGCTCTGTGCCTGGGCATGCCGGAGCCGGTRCCTGAAGAGCACAATGCCCTTCTCCTCTCCCGCCCTGCCATGAGTTGGAGGTGGGATGGCAAGGGAGGTTTCTGCATTTCTGAGAATTAAGTTAGGCAGAGGCATAAGATACCTTTGGCGATAATTAATAATGCTATGCTTAAAAAAACATAAAGGTTTCTGCACAGTCTCTGCAAGCACAAGGTTGCAGAAGTCCCCCTTATGGGTCACTCAGAAAGTTCCCTCCTAATTCTTCCCTTGGGTGGGAATGCCAGTGAGGCTGCACTACCCACCCACTGGGAAGCTGAAACCCCCAGCAGCAAAGGTTCCCCATGATTTCCTACTCCCCTGCCTCTGCCCTTTGGCCTTAAGGTAACTTGGCCCTCCAAACCTTCCTGAGGAAGGAAAATCCATGTCATGAGGGGCAAAGAAGAAGCTGCCCAGCCTACGTAGCACTGTCTCGTACTGCACTGCCTTAGAGGCTTTAGAGTTTGATGGGAAGGGAGACCCTTGCTCCATCTCTCCAGTCCCCTGCTCCCTGGCTTTGCAAAGCCAGGACTTGGTGGGGGGAGCCTGGCACAGGGGAGGAGGGACAGCAAGAGGCTGTGGGAACACATTACTAAGCCAATTCCTCCTACCCCTGGTTGGGCTCAGGCCAAGTGAGCCAGAGGCATCAGATCTTGAAGATCCTGAGGGGGAAATCCAGGCCACGGACATGCAGTAATAAGCACTGGAATAAAACTTGCCAGGCTTTTACAGGATCAAATCATGGTTTACAACACTGCAATTCTGCAAGGCATGTATGTGAAGGGTTTCTTTACTACTACCTCAAGGAGGAGAAACCAAGATGCTGGAGTGACTTGCACATGTCCCTGTAGGAGAGTTGACACTAAACATCAGAAATTGTACTGGTTGTGTGGCTTCTGTGTAAAAAACAAAATTCCAGTTTGCTTGTTTATTGTGTGAGGGTTTTTTTCCTGCTAGTTTTATGGCCACAGCTCCATCATCTCAAAAAATGAAGACAAAAAGGAGGATCTAAATTACATTAAAGTCAGCTATATGTATAGCTGATATTTGCACTAGGGGATCAAGATTTTGTGGTTGGAATCTGCAGAGAAACATAAACTCAGTGACAGCAGCTCACAGCAGACTGCCAGTCCCTTTACCTGCATTACTGTTGAAATCTGTATTTGAGGCATGTCAGAGATGTACTGACCAAAGGCAGAAAATTATAAGTAACTTTGCTAATTTTATCCCTTAGCAGCAGAAAGCTAACCTTGCAGCGCACTGCTGGCCTGGGCTGGAGGCTGCTGCCACCACCTCTTACACCATGAGACAGCAGCACCCTCAACACGGAAAGCCACGTCCAGAACTGGGTGGGCCAAGGGCACCCAAATCCACAAACACCAGCCTCTAGCATGTGAAAAGTGGGCTTTTGCCCTCTGCAAGGGGTTTATTGCTAATGGGTTTTTTCAGTTTTAGTAATGCGAAACGGTCATATTTTTTGGTTGGTTCAACCACCATAACTTCAGTGAATATCTTCAGTGAATAAATTCCTCATGAGAATCCAGGTGCTTTACAAAATGACATCTCCAGTTCAAATGGGGACGTGTTTGAATGGCAGGCTGCAGAGCGATTTCCAGTTATGGACCCAGAGGCCTGCAGCCATGTGAACACACATCCATGCTCCAGCTCACCAGCCTGCTCACCGGGGATGCTCTGACCCCCAGCATTACTATGTCTGTGCAGGAATGTGCCCCCAGCAGCAGTCTGGAGCCCCGCGCTGGTCGCCCAGGGCTTCCTCCACAACGCGCAGGCAGAAGCACACACCTAGGAACACGACTCACACCTGCAAACCACAGGGGAATTCATTTCACTGGACAACAGATACAGGCCACAAAAGAGGGCATCTCTTAGACCCCACATCTCCTCAAATCCGAGGTGTTGTTACCTGGACTATGCTGAAGCACTTGTCTGCCATCAGAAATCACAGCCCTGAATGTATCTTTTTACTCTTCTGCCTTCCTTTCAAAAGACAGAAGATGCAAGACAAAAGCAGCAGTGCGTGCTTTTACCCTGCAAAACAGAGGATCATCCTCACCTGTTCTCTCCTTGCAGAGGAACCAAACTGYCCCCTGGAGATGTCTCTCCCAGAGGCAAGAGAGAAGGTGTCCTGGCCACCAGGAGAGGTAAGCCTGGAAGGGGAGTCCAGCCAGGGAACTCTTSCACACCACGTCAGAGAAGCTGGCACTCTGCGAGCCCCATGGTACGGTGCAGCGCACAGGTAAGTGCTCACCTGGAAGAAAGGAGCGCTTGGCTCCAAAGACCAATACCAAACCAGAATATCTTCTGCTCTACTTCTTATKTAGGTCATTTGTGATTCAAAAAAGGGTAGAAGAAAGGGCAATTATAAAACCCTTAATGTACTACTAAAATATTTATGGTAGCTCAGCTTCCCAAAACTCACAGATCTCTTCAGATGACTAAATACACACTTCCATTATGCAGCTAACCACAAGGTATCTGCCCAGAACTGCTAATGATAGCATGAAGTACCTTGAATGCATTTGATTCTAAAAAAAGAAATATTGTCAAATAAATGGACTAAATTCAGCTCTAAATTCAGATACTGTAGGCATTCATTGGGACTGAAATCTAGAAATCTTTCTTTATATTAATTGTTTATTTAATTATCACTTATTGAAGATATTTTTTCCTCTCCTTAAGAAAAAGAGTGAAAAAAGGGTTTATCAAAAACAACTTACTGGGTTTGGAAATGCTGTTCGAGGTGACCGCGTTGCACGACCTCTGAGCAGTGTTCTGTGAAAGGGCAGCTAACCATTAGCTTGTCCAGGAGGTTATTCACTAGTATGCTGGATTTCCTGCACGTCTGGAGAATCACAAGCTTGCGGTCCATGGGGCAGAAGTCCTTTTCCACGAGGAAGTTCGTAAGACAGGCTGTGCAGAAGGTGTGACCACAAAGCGTGTCTAACGGCTGAAGCAAAGGTTGCAGGCAAATGTGGCATATCAGATCATCATCTACTTCTTCGGTGTAGCTGTACAAGTGGTTTTCTTCTGGTGAATGYGCTTGGCCGCAGGTGACACAGAGTGGCGGGGAGCTATCCTCCATTTCTTCTTCTTTCTGGTTCATAATCAGAATTGATGCAATTCAAAAGAGGGCAGACGGAAATACCCGACCTGTTTTCTATTCGTGAGAGCCACAGCAAGGCTTGTGTGCCATCAGATCTGTGGGGAAGAAAGCCGAAGGGTTATGTTCTGGATTGTTTCCTCTTACCGTACTTACAGTATGTATCTGGACATGAAGTACTCTAGCAGGTTTTAGGGAAGGATTGCATCTTTGGGATAGGAGGGTGAAGCAAAGAGGTGAAAAAAATTTTAAAGAGAGTTAACTCCAGGGACTTCTTTTCTTTTAACTCTAGCTCAATTTACACAATTACTCTCACCGTAAAGAAAGCTATCAAAATAGGAAGAATACTACAGGCATTTAATGGTTGAAAACCTTAAATTAGCATATAATTGCAGTTCCAGTCAGCTGATTTTGTGGTCACATTACTTCTGCTGGAAAAGCAGCATCATGTGTAGGCAAACATTGCAAGACTATATGCAGAAATACAGGTAAGAATAATGGTTACTGCCCAAGCTACCTGCTCAGCACAGTGAGGGAGAGCAGTAAATTCACCTAACACACACCAGCGTACAGACACAATACACGCAGCCAGAGGGAGGAGGCTCTTAGGGTCATGAGGATTTAGAGCTTGGGATYCTCTTCCCACAACAGCAATGGATCTCTCTGATTTTCAAAACCATTGAACACAAGACCCTACCTTTTACATTACACAGAACGRCGTTACAGACAGCAAGAATGTACTTTGGGGAGAGTTCAGATCTTCAGATCTTCCTCCCCAGGTCTTGTCTCAGGGACCTGGGATGCTGCATTCAAAGCTTGTCTGCTTATGCCCCCATGGCACTGCTCTGGATGCCTCAAGTCAAGCAATTATAACCATCTGCACCAGCATAACCAGCTCAAAACTTCATTTTACTTCCTAAAGCACCAAATACCTCACGTGCTGAAGTGAAGTCCACAACATGATGCCAAGTACTGTATCACTCAAAATTAGGCCTATTCCCTTCATAATTTGTATTACAGAAACCCAGTATGTCCCTAACTACAGGCCCAACTAGCTCTGGCCAGAGTACCTGCCTGCTGGTATTTTAAAGATGTAAACTCTGTGGGTGGCAGCAAAACTGAAGAGTAATTTGTAGTTTTTACTTCATGAACCCAGACTGCTCGTTGGAGCACTTATGTCTCATTACATCTAAGATTATTTTGGTATACTGCTTTGAAAATAAACATGAAGATATAAAATATGCAATGGCCTAATTACTATTCCCTAAAAATGTAAATCTTATTTGCTGCTCTGCTGTAACACTGTACCCTTGCTTCCAGCTTGACTTAATTTGCTGAGACAATGTGTCAGCCTCAGACACCGAAGTTTGAGGGCAAATGAGGGGAAGAATAAAAAAAATCTGACTATGACAGAGCACATTTTCATATAAAATAAACCCTTATTTTTATGCAAAGCTCATAGGCTCTACACCTGAGAAATTAGACTTTAACATGGCAGGGTTTTTCTGACATGAAGGTAAAATGATAGCCCCACTAACCCTAACCAGATGCTTAAATGTCGAACATTCACTTTAATGCTTTGCTAGATCCTATTCTTATGTAGCAATTATGCTAAGTGGCTGTATAACAATATTTTTTGCTTGCAAGACTAAGTTCTGCATAAGCTCTGTCTCCTGATTAGCAGTAGCTTCATTTGAATTAAAATCATCACCTATTAGAATTCTTGCAAATGTTTAAAATACTCTATACTGCGGCAAATGTTTCCTTTTGTAAAAATATTCACCAGAGCTTTATGAACAGCTCTTTGTGAAGAAACAAACATCTTTCTATAGTGCAGAAAACTGCTCTGCCTGCTATCTTAATATAGGAATTAAAAACAGTATTATTTGGTTCTACTAAGGTGACACACAGCAAAATGAAACAAGAGAAAAGATGATCATGAGGCTAAGGTGGGGACTGTTTGGGCACTGCAAGTGACTCCTGGTAGGCAGCTCTTAGCCAACTTCTCGACGAAGTGGGGTGGCCACGAGCTGGTGTTTGATCCACCAGTAGCTGTGTTTCGCAGAGTGAGAGGGAGAGCGTTCAGCTCATCTCCGCATCCCTTGCTCACRGAGGCAGCCCATCTGAAGTCAACAGGGCCGCTTGCAAGAACGGCAATACGCAGCTTGGGGGTTTATGGGATTGTGGCTTTAAAAATAACCTTTAAAAATGAATTAGAAATCAATAAAGCATGATAAACATAGCATTGCTTTATGAGCTTTGGTCCTTCCTACATTTTCAAAATGCCTTGCACCTGGGGCAACCAGGGGAGCGGACAATATCATGCTGTTTCTCCACTTTCCTGCCACGTCCTCTTGTACCAGCACACGCAGGTGGACCCCCATGGGTGCTCTCCCCGTGCACCATGCACCAGAATACGGCCAACCCCAACATTTTGTTGCCTCATGGATGTTCCCAAGAAACTCTTGCTTCCTGCTGGCAGGAGACCCAACGCACGGCTCCCATCAGCGAGCCTGCTAAAAGCTGGACCCGAAGCCCTGCTCTGAGGCAGGAGCAGCCCGCAGGAACAGGAGCATGGGCATCTGTACGGCCCCCCTCCCAGCCTCGTGCCCTAACCCTGAAAGTACCGCTCCTCTGCTCCCACACATGCAACACATCAACTCCCCTGACACAAATTAGGTACAGCTGGAAACGGTGCTACAGCTCTGAAGCAACTACAATTATTTCCACAATGACAATGGAGAAAGAGAGGCATCGCTGCCCTGAGGCCATGCTCTGCTGCAGCAAAAACAATGAGAGAAGCCTCAGTGGACACAAAGCCAGACTGTCCTGGCCACATTACGGATACTCTTTATGAACCTGACAWGCTAATAATGCATTGCTAGGGGAGCTGTACCTGAATTTTACAATGTTTACATAAATTACAAATACTTGCTACAGCACAGGGGAACAAAACCATCCATGTTAATTAGTAACAGGCATTGAATTTTTAGGAGGACTTAATTCAAGTCCTATGGCCTCTGTTACTTAGAAAATTTAGACGAGATGATAGTAACATAAATTCGGGGGGGGGGGGGCGGAATCTATCAGCCTCTTCTGGCTAATCTGGTCCACGTTCACCCATGATAAACCTTCTTAAACTGTTGGACATATCAAGCAATGAAATGATCACCGTCTGTCTTTGGGAGGTGATTCTACCACCACAGGAGTTAACATGGAGGGCATGCGATGGAGTTGTCACACAGATTCAGTCAGAGGCAGACTTTGTTTGCAATGTTTGCAGTCATTTGTATTTATAACATTTATGCACTGTCATAACAAGCTACATAATTAATTTCATTTCCTTTTAGGAAGCTTAAAGCCTTGGTGTTAAGCTTTGCTAATGGTTCCTCTTGAACAACGTAGAAGAGAGGGAAAAGGGGATTTAAAATTGATCTGCTGATAACCAGTGCGTATTTCTACTTCTTCTATTAACTATGAATAATAAAATACACTTTGAGCAAGGAACCCTGTACAGGTAGATGGTAAACCACAGCTAAGTGAAAAAAGGCAATTATTACATATTACGTCTCTTCTTCGAGGCCCGTGCTTCGGGGAGGAGGAGAGGGGAAAGGAGCGGGGAGGAATCCTACGTTCATCTGCAGTCGGTGTCAACACCACTGGCAACCTCAGCAGGGCGAGGATGTCACCTTGGCAGTCTCACACTGGCTTACAGYGAGAGCCGTATTTACAGGGACCGGTTGCTGCATGGATGATTGGCAGGAGGAGCTTTTAGAGGTGGTGGTGGTGCCATGCCCAAGAAGCCAACGCCAGCATTTGCTGCTTTGCTGCTGTGCAGGAAGTTTTCAACAACTTGGGTCCCAGATTTAGCATAATTGTACAGCACCTAGCACAGCTTGGCTTAGATAAATACAATTAAATACTGATTTGTAAGAATTTCACAGTGTTGTGACACTGCAGTAAGTCAAGCTCCCACCCAAGGCATAGAGCTGAAGCACAGGAATATGGTGCAAATGATGAAGAAAGAACATTGTCATCCTGGATATCCATATTGCCAAGCTTTCAGCCACAAGCTGGAATGAGAATGGTCACATTGGGGCTGTGACCACAGTGAAAGCCAGTATCATGGTAACACATGTTTTTAAGAAGTTACCCAACAGACCGCACCAATTTGAAGGAGTTTGCATCTTACGGGTCTTCACTGCTTAGGAATTTGCAGCCACTGGAAGTGTTTAAGAGAATAACAAAACAAACCCAGGCAAAAAGCATGGGCAGTAAACATGGAGAGTAGGTAGAGAGAAAGCCTTTCATCTCCTTGCACAGCCAAGCCCGTAGTTGTCCCACCCCAATGAAGCATTTAAGCAACCTTAAGCTTAAACCCTGACTTACCATCATCACAGTTTCACTGGCAGCAGTGCAGGAAGAGGAGGGCTCGGTGAGCAGAGTGGCAAAGCCCCACCGCCTCCGCCCAGCCACACTGTCAAACATTAACGCAGCGGTTCAGGAGGCTGCACTTGGAAGTAGCGTGGCTCAAAACAGAAGAAGCTTGAGGTAGCAAAAAATGAGTAACCAAGGCTAAAAGAGARAAAAATTAAGTGATGAAAGATAGTGAGGAAGCGGCTAACACAGGAAGGAATAAACAGATGCCTAAAGGCCAGAGAAACAGTGATGTGGAGCCTGGAAGGGCAGCAACTGGCTTAAATCCCAAATGGTGAAAGACAAGCCAGTGAATGGGCGTCACTAGAAAATGAAGGARTGACACAGATGAACTGCAAAACAGGTAGAGGAATTTAGCTCCAGTTGCTCTGAAGTAGCATGGCTTGGGGATAATGAAATCCTCAGAGTCAAGGGAAAGGGTGGCCAGCATGCAAAGGGAAAATGGATTCTGAATAGTACAGTAAGATCGCTAAATATTAGTTGGTTTTGTTTTGTTTTTTCTCTCTGTATTTAAGTAACACATTTTATTAATGCTCCTGTTTTATTTTTGGACTCTAAGCATGTGCATAACAAATCCTATATCCGCTGATTAAAAGGGGATGCCTTTTCATGCCCTGTTTCTCTGCAGCACAACCCCGTAGGAGGTAGAGGTACTACCGACAGAGCTGTTGTGCTCTTCTTGGCCGGACTGTGATAACAAAGTCGTGCTGCATTCGTCCCCCAGCCCCTACATGGGCTGCTATCTCCTGTGAAGGTGCACCTCTAAATGAGTCACGGCCATCATTTAATGCGGTTCAGCATGGCACTGTATAGCCAAAGGGGCTGATCTGCAGGCGTGTAAAGAAACCGCTCTGTGACAGCAGCATTGCCAGCTGCTAAGTAAAGTTAGAAGCTCGTTATTCTTCCAGAGATGCTTTTACCTGGCCTCCCTTTCACCACATTAGCTGTGAGCATGCTGCAACCAACATCTGCCTTTCTTGATATTCAGCTTGTTTTGCTGAGAGCCCGGAGACTGCCATCTTGCTTGTTAATGTTAAAAAATACCCACATAAAATTGCTAGGAGACTTGGCACCTTTCACAGTCACAGAATTAACTCTTCAATGAAGCCTCAGCCCAGCTGCCAGTGGCTAGACTTGGGCAGGTCAGGAGATGTGGGCATTGTCCCCATCTAGTGGCTCACCCACACCGGGGGGAAGAGTGGATCACAGCCAGGAGGGAGCAGAGGTCCTCCTTCACCCTGTAGCAAAAGCTCAAAACCCTCAGGTTATCCAGGATTAGCTGTGACGATACTCAGGATAGCATAGCCCTTACTACTCCTGTGAGAATCAAGGTTGCAAAATCACTCCACCTATTTCATATTCAGGGTTTTATAATGAGGCATCGAGTTGAATGTCATCAGGTTGAATGCTTATACAAAACTATTTGCCATTAGTTAGAGAAATTTTAATGCTGTTTTAATTTATCAAACTGTCTTTCCTGGTAGCAGGCCTCCCAGCTTTCCCGTTACTGTGTTTTGTACCACTAACTGCTTCTCTCTGACCAAAGTTTTTTATAGATTACACTGACTTTACTGTTCAAGGTAGTACTTATTTTGGAGGCCACTGGGCAGCCTGTTTGTTTCACAATACTAGACAACAGTTGTGGAAAACATTATAGAGTGACCCATACTCCAGTAAGACCTATTATACAGTATTTTCCATCCAAAAAGACGGTGATTCACATTCCAAGGATCTGGCTAAAAAATATCATATAATAAATTGCACCAGCCTTGGCATAGCTGCACTTAAGGCCAAAGGGGTGAGTCAGTCTGCCTAGATTTGAACTTTGTTCAAAGGGAAGTTATAAAACACTAAGGTGCCTAAAACCTTATCATCACATGTTAGGACCAGCGTTCTTCCTATGTGTATCTTTCTCTCTCTTTTTTCCTCTTCCACCCTTATTTTTAAATCTGTTCTACCTATAGAAAAGTCACAACGTTTTCTTTCTGCCTGAGGCGTAATCAGTAGTAGACCATCTCCAGCAAAGATTTGTTATGGGCAGAGGTGAGACACATGCCTCCAGGTAAGAAGTCAGTAGCTGGAGAAGAGTCGGGGATCCCGGAGATATCGATTTAGCAGATAAGAATTCAGCCTGACTTTTAAGATTATAGGAAAGACTATTAGAGCTGGCTCTTAGAGGAGAATAGTTTTGTTTAAAAGTTCAGCACATCAGTACAGAATGTCTCTGAGACAACGAACAGGAGCTCCAAAACCTCTCCTCTGCCTGGCCCCCACTTTAAGACAGCTGGTTTTTCAAAGTTATTATTAGTCAAAAAGTCCTTTTCAGAACTTGTAACAATCAAAGCACTTTGCAGAGCCTTTAGTGATGAAAGGCATTTCAAACTGAATAGAAGAATCCAACAGTACAGTACAGTAGGTGAATAACCCCAACTTTTTAAGTTGTAGCTCAAGCTGTGAAACCTAACAGAAATGTCATACTGTGCCTGCACACACAATAACTTCAAAAACCAGAACCAGATTATTTGAAAAAAAAAYGGTTTTCTCTGTGGCTCATGCTGGAATTTACAGAATAAACTAATGTTGGAAAAAGTTTTTTGTTGTGGAATTATGTATCTGAAACGTCTGTTAGGAATGTATGGAAATATATTCTGCTTTTTCGTCTGTCTCTCTCTCGCACGCCCACGCAAACCTGAATTGCTCTTTCTGCCAATTTCATGGATACAAAACTTTACTCAACATGTTAAAATGAAAAAATTCAGCCCAGAAGTAATTTGAGAATATTAGGAACAGCTGGACAAGATTTGAGTGAAGAGAAGATTTGAATAAGACAGTACATATTCACAGGTTAACCTACCCACACTACAAGGAACACGTCCTATGAATGAACTCACCTTAGCAGAAGGTAGTATTTCTGAGAAGACTTGTTGCTGGCATGCCTCTAGTTGCCAAATACTATGTTGGTTGAGGTAACAATTTCTGCTTCTTGCTTTTTTCAAAGTTCAGTAAAGCCAGACTTGGACCAACAGCTTATGCCAGAACTAGAAGCTCAGACTCCAAGTGCAAAGATGAGTTGTAGCAAAATGGGCAGGCTGTGGGTTAACTGCTTCTCAAAGGCACACGGTCTACCTGCTCAAAGGAAGTCAATCATGTGGCCGAAGCCAGACTATGTGAGCAATTATGATTGACTCCTAAAGTGCTTCCTAAACATGTGCTCATCCTAATTGACATAATAAATGCCATCGGCATTTCACATACTAAATTATAAAATTGCCTTGCTAGTTATGTAACAAAAGGTGCGTTACCGCTCTGATTTGGCTGATTGCTCTCGCTGACTTTGGCAAGACTGGCAACCTCACAAAAACCACAAGCTTGCTTTCAGCCATTTGACCAAATCACAAAACTGTATTTGTGTGGCTGGATAACCACATGGCCCAGCTGCCTTTCAAGATGCTGGTAGCTAGGAATAGGTACAACAGTCCATGCAAACTGCATGAGGGAGCGCATCCCCGGTCCTTGCTCCAGGTGTGTCCTTGCTCTGCGATGGGCGACACGTGTCTGCCCACCCTCCTCCTGTGTTTCACAGCAAGGAAACGTGGGCCTGCGGACCACTGTGGAGCTATGGGGTACTCCAGTCAGGTGCTCCTCAATCCAGACAGCCTAGCTCCCATGCATATACAGACCCACACTGGGTACATTGCAACAGTGAGACATTACAAAAAAACCTTGCTGCTACAGAGTAAAGTGCAAAACTTGGAATAAAATGCATTTGCTTTAAAATAAAAAAAATAAAATAAAATGCTCCGCACCTTCAGCACGAATTTGGTTCCTGATATTAACTCCATGACACTGCTTCTACACTGTTCCCTAAAGAAATAGGGCAGTTCTGCACTTGTTCTCTCTCTCTCTCTGTGAGTCTCTTTGTTCATCCCTGCTCTTTTTCTCCCCAGTACCTTTTGGATCCATTTTCCAATTTCAACCCACTCTGACAGAATGGCAGAAGCCTCCATATACATTAAATTATCACAGTTACCATGAGAATAGGTGACTGGGTAGGAGAGAGAAAAAAATTAATGTTCCCACAAAAAGCAAGGCTGCAGGGTGAACCCAAACCATACGGGATATCAATGAAGGCAGGCAGGAAAAGGAACTATGCATAGCCAGCCCTCAAAAAAAACTAATGTTGGAGCTACACCTTATTAGACAAAGCCACAGGGAAATAGTGTTCACTAATTCTTCTGCCCACTGTACCCCAATATGTAATCCAAAAAGCTTGTTCTCGTTCCCTTCCCCACTTCCAGCTTCCATGCCTACCACGCACAGCAGCACAGGCACTGAAACGGCCCATACTGTCAACGGAGGTACCTAGCTGAACAAAAAGGTTTCTCCCTAGGCATGCCCCTTGCTTTCTGGCTTCCTAATGCGTGGATGCACGTCTTACTACGTTCCCAAGGACAAATGTACCCAGCCTCTTTGAGAAGAGCAAGATACCCCTTCCTCCACTATGCATCGTTCAGCTACTCTCCGAGCTGGCCTAGCTGAAAGAACACAGCAAAACTCCCCGTGACCCTGGTCCATCAGGGGGAAAATGACCCTCAATGTGACTGCAAGCTGCTGCCAGTATGCAAGGGTAAGGGGCTAGGGGGTACCGGGAAGTAGGGAAAAGGGGTTGATCATGCTTGGGGTAGATGGAAGGCACGGCTGGATGGTGGCACCCTCGTTGCCAGTGGTGCCCATTTAGCCTCAGAGAAGACTTGCTTGTCCTGATTGAAATGTTTTGCTCACCACGCTTTGAAGATTCTGTGTCTTCAGACAGCAGGTAAGTAATCTCCTTGACTTCCCGATCTGTGGGACCAAGAATATTTACCAAAAAAAAAAAACCCACCCTCAGCACCCTCTAAAATGCTTTAAAGTAGCTTTTATGTGGTGTGAACTCCATTGTGGTTTTGCAGGATGACATTTATATTGGTAAGGATGAAGAATGACCTGCCCAACTCACTTGCAGCTTCGTGATGTGCGAGTGGCTCAGCCAGCACAAACGCATCCCGAAAGCACCTGTATGTCCCGTTAGATGTTCTCTCCGCACAGACAAAYGCAACACAACACAAAACCGCTGCAAGAGCTACAGCATCTGCACAAACAACCCGGCATGCCGACCACGTGTCCTCCGTGCGAGCCTGCCCTACTTAACTTGAAAATACGCAAAGCGAAATGCATGGGAATGTGAAATTCTTAACTTAATACAGCTTCACAATAAGACTTAATCTCTCTTCACAATCCTCTCCCAGGGCCTCAAGTGGGTCAGCAGGGAAGGTGGGCAATGCTACCTCTCTGTCCCCTCAGCGCCAGGGGCAGGAAGAGCTGCTGAAGTGGGAACGAAAGGGCAGGGGCAGAAAGCAGCGTCGAGGACTTCTGCCCCAGAGGACATTGAGGCCTTACACCTCACCTTGCCTCCCATGGCCACGGTGCCTGCCACCCTCAGACCACACAACATCTTCTCACATGTGACCACAAGATAACATTTAATAACTACAAAGTGCAGAACATGTGATGGATAACGCTGCTAATAACATGTAATGAAGTAAGCCGTGCTTTAATTACAGCTGTAATTGTGCCTTTACAATAAGTGTACAACTGTGCCTTTACAACTGCTCCTCTGATCCAGGAGTCTCCTAATGCTTGACAAACTACTTAATGAGTTCTTACAACACCCTGTGGGGACTTTTTTAGGAGCAGCCCGCAGCGCGGTTAGGTGAGCAGGGGAAGGGGCAGCTGGCTGCTCCCATGCCGCAGGGCCGGGCTCCCAAGATGCTGATGCCCAGCCTCCATCACACGAGTCCTCGTGCAGCAGTGTGGCCACAGAGATGCTCTCAGACCTAATCTGAGGGAAAGCCCTCACAAACTCTTGACTTCTAGGACTGCATCCTCTGCTTTATGAACATGCACCCATGGGGGGACACCAGCAACTTGCACCAGCTGGCTCCCCTAGTCATCTAGTCTAAGCAACAGAAACAAATGCTTTAGGTAAAACCTCTGGCCCATTGCACTCAGTGGCAAAATTACGTAAATTCAACAGAGCAAGGATTTAATCATCTGTATCTCAATTCTACTTATGTTGCACCTAACTCCAGTACTATAATTTATATATAATTATTATTATTAAAGATTATATATATAATCTATAATTTAAGTTACAGGTCTGTAAATGTCTATAACTTAAATTATATCTGTATCTTACTATTTCCTTCTCATGCCACTTGAATCCACAAAAAATGACTGAATAAACAAATTCTAACCAGAAAAACAGTCTCTATTGAAGAACTGCATGAAACAGTGACACTCTGCTCTTTAAAATAACGCAATCCGAAAGCATTCCCTGCCACCCGGTCCCAGGGTGACAGCTGCCGAGGCCCAGTCCCATTCAGGAACCTGGAAAAAGGAGGGCACAAGCCCAGGCAGGGTAGTCAACAAGTAAATTTCAATGGCTTAGGAGAGTGGTACAGCCCAGAGGCAGCCTCCTAAATAATGGGCAGACACACAATACGCAGCTGGAAACAGAAATTTCAGGGGGCAAGGGGAAGAGGTTTGGATGAGCTTACAGGCGTTTTGCAATGCCGAGTGCTGAATTTCACATTTAAGAAAAATACACTGTTTGAAAGAGGGAAACATATTGCACGCTGAAGAGGTTGAACCAGCAGCCCAGCTACTGTGGTCTGACTATCAGTTTTCTGGTGCTAACACCGGTTACTTTTTGGGTCTTGAACAAACAGCATACTGTCTTTCACTCAGTTATCTCTCTTATGAAGTAGTGCTGACAGTGCCCATTTATATCTGCTGATAGTCCCTATTGCTCATTTGGGAGTGCGCTGTGTGCTAAAGCTTATAGCCGTCTTCCAAACAGAAAAGGACTGGGGAAACACGAAGTATTCAAGCAGGAGTGGAAGCAGCTCTCTAGCTAAGGCTGTGCCCTCCGTTGCAGGGCACCTTTTTGTAGCAGGGTAATGACTAAGATCCCTGCCCAACAAATAAATTTCAGCAAATAAATTTTGTTTATTATAGTGACCAGGCCCTCAGCTACCAAAACACATCCTCTAGAGCCTGGTTCTGCCCTCATCTGCTCAGTGCTGGGAAACAGCATCCCTGATTATGGTACTACTCCCTGGACTTGATTCATCACTGCTTTAATTGGAGCTTTGTGGGCACTCCCTGATGAAGTCCATTGCTAATTAACATGCATGTGTTACTGATGGCTTTGTAACATTCTCCTTAAAATGAAGAGGCTTACTAAGGTTTTGTCAGCCAGGACACGCAAGTGACACCAGCCTGGGAAAGATAGTTAAGTCTGTGGCTGAATTAATATCTGCTTCCAGAACCAGTTCTGTGGGTGTGGAGACCAATTGTGTGCTGCTTAATCCTGTGATGAGAAACCAATTAGGAATTACATGCTCAAATTGTCCTGCTTCCTGCATCCTTCCACACGGTCAGATGTGATCTGCTGCATGCAGGCAGACAAGGGTTTTTTTTAATTCTTTGAAATTCCTCCTACAAGTCATAGCTATTTCAGTGCCTCAGACCCTTTTTGACTGGATCTAAACTGTGATATTCTTTTAAATAGCAGTAGTATGATTAGATGACTCCTCAGACTGAAACTATGAAAACACAAAGCTATGCTACAAGATACTTTCCAGCACTGAGTTCTACTTGCAAAATCCTGTGTGAACTGATACTGTTAAATATATAGTACAAAGAGCTACAAACAAAAATCAGCTTTGAAGGAGAATAGCAAATAAAATAACAGCATCACCCATATTTTTTAACATCAGCACCTCAACAGTATCTATACCATGTAGCTGTAGGCATGGAAAGCAAAAGACTAGGGAAAAGACAAGCAAAAAGTGAACTAGAATTATACCCAAAATCAAATCAAAATCTACCTGCTTTCAGACAAGCCATTTTCTGCAAAAATGCATCAATCCAGAGAAGTAGGCATCATCCCTTAATAAGAAATTACTGGCACATGGAAACCATAATTTCATTAAGGTTCTTTGTTTTAGTAAGAATGTTGCAGGTGTATTAAAGTAAAACTGGAGGACCAAGGAGAGGGTTGCCAGGAGCCACTAGACAGGTAGGAAGTTTCAGGGTGTTTAGCTCCTTGATTTCCTTGTAAAGGAGTAATTGATGTTGACTCAGAAGGATGGCAACAGTATGCAGTTGGAGGCAGTTGTACGAGACAGGAGCTGCCAACTAACCATTCCCTGAACATTTACCAAAGGTGAAAGTTTCTGCTTCCATGTTGAGTGCCTCCACATGATTCAGGTAATGAACTTTTTTACAGATTCAGCTTGAGCCTTTGGGGATAGCCTCAGAAAGATCCCAGTTTCCAGGAGCAAAAATTCCAGTGGAAGAACTGGATGTGCCCTGCAAACAAGTGCCAAGTCAGGCAGCCTTGCATGATACCAGTGTTTGGCCATTTTAACCAGAGAGGGGCCTCATTAGCTCCCCAAAAGGCTCTGGCCACAGAGTCCCTCAAAATCAGCTGCAAGCCTCCATCTGCCTCTGCAGTGAGAGGAGCCAGGCAGGCCAGGCAGCAGCACCCAGCCGTGCAGACAGGACTGACAGCTCCAGAAATACCGGACTGCTTCCCTCCAGCAGTCAGCCTGGAGGAGACTCTCTGCATTTGAAAGCCTTTACTAATTTACCTTCCTGCTGGAAACAATGTTGCTTGATTTCCTGGTTTGCAGTGAAACGAAGCTAATCTATCATCTCATCCTGCGTGCAAGATTTATTCGCGTTTTGCAAAAGAAAAGCTACGCTGAGGGAAGACGCCAGCGCCTTCAAACTTCTTCCAAAAGACAATTCAATTTTCTCTTCTGATAGACGATCACAGCCCAGAGCCAGGAACATTCCTCTTTCCAACTCAGTGCTACAATGAAGTCCTGGTGCAGTTCATGCTCAAACACACGGGCTTGGAACAGCCTTCCAAAAAGCAGAACTCATGTGAGYGAAGGGGAGGAGGCTTGTACAGGACCACGAACAAGTAAGAGAAATTAGCAGCAGGAGAAAGAATATTTTCAAGGTGGCAAGAAAAAGATAACAAAGAGACAAGCTTCCCCAGATTGATTCAATTTACATTTTTGGAAAAAATACATAGGCTCTGAGGTTTGGGGTGGAAGAATATAAAATAGCAAATTAGTAACAGATTACTTCCTTAAGAGGAATTTTCAGTCTCAGGAAAGTGGATGGGASTATTGAGGATAAAACTCCTTGCAAGGCAGCAGCTTTCCAAATGCCTGACGGTGAATCCTGGCTTTTATTTACAGATCAGCATTTGTGCTTTTCCAACAACAGCAGATRATAGACAGTGCTGTTTCAATAAAGTGGTGGAGCTGCCTTGATATTGTTCTGCATGAACCTGAATGAGCAAATGAAAAGCGCTTTGAAGGGTGGGATGAACAGGGAGCTCCATTTCTACAGGAGACTGTGGGAAAACAAGTGCCTTGTGTAGTGCCCAGTACAGTCACCTAAGGTATTCTTGCTTTTCCTGCTGTTGGAGGAACCCTTTCCTAGTCATCAGGTACCCGGGGAAAGCATGAAATACAAGTCTAATATGCACACCTTTCCTGTTTTTTATGCTTTTCCTTGGTAGATGTCAAAGCCACCGAGAGCTTGATGCAAGCAGTCCATCCCTAGTCATTAAAAACACCCCAAAACATTCTTAGCTTTAAGCATTTGAACAGGTCCTGCTGATTTATCTACTTGGACCTCTTGTCTACCGAGTACTTTAAGTATATACTTCAGTGTGTGAGGATGTCCACATATCCTCATCGCAGTCCTGGGTTCTATATTGGCACATCTGTGCATATACATGTTCTCACATGAACGATCAGGCTCATTGGTAGAAATGAAACTTATAAGAAGTTATGTGTATTCATACATATTCACAGGTTTGCAACCATTGCAAATATCTGTACTGAATTACAAGACAGTTTGAGTTAAGAACTGAGTATAAGTTTAAGTAAGTGGAGGAGAACACGAGCTAAAGATAAAAATGAAATCAAATTCTCTTTCCTCACCTCAGCCGCAGTTATATGCATAAAATCAAGCTGCAAGATACAGCAGGGGCGAATGTAGCCTCAATTTACCTCCTACAGCTGTAGCRAGACTTTGTGGGTTTTAACCTGGGAGAGGGGAAGAAATGGGTTTCCAGAGGATTAATAAAACGATGGGCTAAGGCAGYTGCAGTACAAATGGCACCTCTCCACAGATAATCAGCTGGATTTTAACACGCTTTACTGAAGAAATAGACCTTCTTAGCAAAAGGAAGACAGAAAACCAAACACATCTAGCTGACAAAAAGGTAATGAACTAAGCATGGCACTTTTGCATACTAGCACGTAGTATGTATGTAAGTAGCATTTTAACACCGGCTATCAAGAAACGCAGCAACCTACAGGTATGTTATATGGCCTTCTCTGTAAGATTATGGAAATAATCCCTGCATTAGATTATGGGGAGACTGAATCACTAATGACAGACACAGTAAATATTTATCGCTGCCTTGCTGCGTGGCACTCCCGAGCGTGCAGGCTGAGGCTTGGACCCACTCCCTCCTGCCGCAAACCGGGGCTGGTTTGTTTGCCGGAGCATTTCCTTCCACCTTTTTCCTCTGGAACAACTTGTGCCCAATTCAAGGGTAAAAGCAGGAACAGCACAAAAACCAATACAAGTCTTTAAACTCACGTGTCTGGCTTTACCGTGTCTCTCATCCAGTGCTGGCGGAGTCCTGCAGATGTAAAATCGCCGGGCTTGGGCAGGCACTGCCGGGCAGGGGCACAGCACTCAGCCTTCAGCCCCGTCTCTGCAGGCAGAGAGCGGCCGATGGCCGTGTCAGACAGGGAAGCCTATGGCATGACAGAAGGTACAAAGAAAAGCTCAATTGCATAAACCTGAGCAATTTAAGGTTTAGAAAACCACACCCTCCCAGTCATTTCTGTCACAGGCAGATAAGCATGTGCAGGCTGCTCGGACAACAGTGTAATTTGAAGCTTTTACTTTTCTTTCCGGCATATACCAAAGTTCATTTTCAGTTTGACTCTTCCTTGCATTTCTTTTCCTCTTTCGGCCTTGCAGTCAACATGGTTTAAATTTAATAAAGTCAAGTGGACCATCTTAAAAATTGCTTCAAGACAAAAGATTCATGTTGGCTTTCCCCTCGGAAAGGGAAGATGAAGCCYGCAAGCTCTAACCTTGAGTCCATGCTTTGGAAGCTGGATCTTCACCTTGTTCCTGCACACTTGAAGTTGGTGGTGAAGTCTTGAACCATGTAAGAGCAATTTGTAAACTCCAGAATCAGCTGGCTGAAAATATAAGCTCTGCTAATTTTCTGAACATTGCAAAATAAAGACTGCTTTAAACCCTCTTATCCAGTAATTTTCAGCTTACCCCCACCCCCCAGGAAAGAGGTAAGATGTTGTACTGCAGATAAGGTGTTGTACTGCTGCACTGTAATGCAACAGTTGATTGTGAATGTTAATTATGAAAGCAGCGGCAGCAAAAAAGATCTTTTTTTCAAAAAATATTTTCAATGGAGGAAAAGTAACCCTGACCTTCCAACTACATGAATTCTAACTTCTTCCAACTACTCCCAATTACATGAAATGCAATGACTTCAGCCATCATAAGCATTTGCTCCTAAGAAAGGAAGTATTATTCAGGAAGCAAGGCAGCTTCAGAGATGGACTTGAAGCAAGCAACTGCAGTATATGCTGAAAACAGGCGGAAGGAAATCCCCAGCCTCTGATATAAACATCTACAGCTACCAGGTCTTGGCCTCCAATTCATTCTTACGAAAGTTTGTTTCCCTTCAATCATTTTAAAAGCATACTTGCTACTTGTGATTATAAAATCCCTTGTCAAATATTTATTTTAAGAAATCATCAAGGGACCTGTCAAGTCCTACCAGCAAGTGTGACAGTCACACCCTTAGCCTGATGGATGCTTGTTTGCAGTAGTATTTGCCTTTCCTGCCCTGACAGCACAGCACCTCTGCTCTGAGTTGCAGAGGGGATGGGTCCCCGCCAAGCCAGCCTGCCAGTGCTCAGTGCACGGTTGCCCAAAACCCAGGTGTGTGCCAGCTGCGCCCTGCTGGAGCTGGGGCACTGTGCAGCGCTGAAATGCTGCTGCTCTTCCCCYGGGATGAGTGCAATACAGAGAGACGCAGCCCGCACGGGACCAGATGTCCACGGCAGTCACAAGGCCAGATATGCAAGCCTCATGCGTCAGCCTTCTGCAAAATTGACCTATGCATATGCAATGTACTTTTAAAAACATGCTTAAGCTACAGAAGCTTAAACATTAGCAAATACATCCCCACAGAGCAAAGCGCGTGTTAAAATCCTTCATCGCATGGGAGGTCTCTCCGAGGCTGATCGCCCTAGATCAGAAAGCCCAGAGCCCTGCTGTCACAGGTGACCACATCAGACACTCTCAGTTACAGACTTAATTTTAGAAGCTAGCCAAGTTTTCACCCCCTCCCACTGCCGGGAGGCTTTTCTAAGTTTCCAGACTAAGGGCCAGTTCAAACTCATTTGTTCTCACGCTAATGATACTGGATTGCTTAAATAGCCTTTTCCATCTCATGACATGTTTTCCTATTTTGCTTCCCACTCAAACTCTCTAACTCTCTGCTCAGAAGAAAGGCTCTCCACTCTCCTGCTCACCCAAACAACCCTCTTGGGCACTTATTCTTGTCCAAATTCTTCACTCTGGAATATGGCGTTAAAACTTTCTTACACGTACCAGGAAAATTCTTTCCCCAGAAGGTGAGCTATTTATCAGGTCTGAACCAAAGAGCTAGTGAGCTGTACCTGTTGATGGAAGATCCTATGCTGAACCTGTCTTTCATCTGCTGGGGAGGAACATAGAAGGATCTCCTCTGAACTACAGCCTGTGTACTGCATTATTTACAGATTCCCTCCTTTGCCTGCAGCTGGCTAAAGGTTCTGGCAGATTTTCTTCATCAACAGCACAAAAAAGTGAGAGTATTTTCCTACTACAATTCATTCTTTTGCATCGAAATGACAGCAGCATCTCATAGATCTGACTGGTGTAATGACATAAACTTCTAATTCCCTGGTATAGCATCATACATCAGAGGCGAAAAAAGTTACATATTTAGCTCTGTTTAATTTTAGAACAAATTTGTACAGTTTGTCTCAACCTTTGCAAATATGGGTATAAGGACAGATCTTTCCAGTTGCAGATATTCCATACTTCACTACTGCTGAAATTATTTCCAGGAGGACATCATGCCATAAACACTATTGTATTAAACCTACTCATTTATTTACTTCAACTAAATGATTTCAGTATATATTGCAACCATTGGTGGTACACACTGTGCAAGCTAAGTTAGAAGATTAGTTAAGTCAAATTATGGGAAATTGTAGTAATCAAATGTTAGCTGATAATATCGTAATGGATGCCATCTGTGTTGGGTTGAAAAGATGACCGTGTCCTGCAAACACAGAGGTCCGTGCAGCCTCCTGTGAAGCCCCGTGAAGCCAGAGCAGATGAGGCAGGGGGCAGGTCAGCTCTTTGCCTGCCGCTGACCCCTCTCTTCCAGCCCCTGGTCCGGCAAAGCCAGCAGACTGCTTGCAAAAAAGGAAATAAAAGACCTGTCTCCAGTGCATGTTACATTCCTGTCCACACAGATCTGRCAGGGGGCTGAGCTATGCTGTCTCTTTCAAGTACACAAGGAATCTCCAGTGCTGTTGAGTATTTCTGTGATATCCCCACAATGGTAAAATATGTCCCTGACCCCCATGGATGGACGGTAGGATGYGGACCAGGAGATGGAGGGTGGGTGGCCCTGGCTGGTGCTCTGCCTTGGTGGAGGAGCAGCGAGAAGGGGGGAGCCAGCGAAGGAGCATCAAGAGCTGTGGGTCACAGCTCGGGGTGGTGGGGACAGGCCAGCCAGGAGGAGATGGGGTCCYCTGGGATGAAACTGTGTCCCCTGACCTCCATGATGGCAGGCCACATCCACATCTGGTGTGGGCATTTGTTTCAATGTTCTCACGTGGGATTGCGCCAAATACATACCTCGGCTTGTAGAGGCATACCGGAGAATAGGAACAAATTCTAGGGGGGGAAAAATCAGGTTTAGAAATTACTCCAGAATGAAGGCCAGTGTTTTCATGTCAGTTCCCTCTCCTTGTTTCCTCTTTGTGGAAAATCAGCAATCTGAATTGGATCACAAAACATAAAACGAAAGACTGCCAAGCACTTGTACTATGGACTGTCTGGGGACTACTGAGTGCCACTGACAGTCTGCTTGAAAATGAGACTATGGACTCTGCAGTCATTAATCACCAATGTTAAACTAGCAATTCTGTACAGTGTGACAGTTTAAATAGGATGTTGACTTCCAAAGTTGACCTACTYGGTGCAGTTTACAGATGGCAAGGATCTCACACAGTGTATGTTACTCTGGAAAGCCATGTTTCATTTGTCATAAAAGTTTACTGTATCTTCTGTATCCTGTACCTTTACATTTTCTAGAAGACTCCTGAGAAGGAGGACAGGAGCATAATGAAGAAACTAAAACCATGGGATTAAAATAATCTCTTGTCCTCAATTAATGAACCAATAATAGTACCAGACTTACAACTACTATTCTCTGAAATGGATAGCTTTCATGGGCTGAGAAAGCACAGAATTAAATATGGCCCTACTTGGAAAAAACCCAAAACAGCAACTTGTGCCATACCAGCAACTAAAATCATCCCACCAAAGAGCTCGCATGGCATCCATCAGGAAGGGCTCTGACTGGGAAAGCCCGCAGACCCAGCTGTACAATCTCAAGTGAAGCTCGGGGTCCTTCCACCTCCTCCAAAAAAAGCCGTGAACACATGAGCTGTACGTACATAAGCAAAACAAACATTCAAGTGGCCAAATCACTCTGGCTGTTGGGAGAGGATAATATTACAGATAACCAGGCTCTATATGTTTTCCCTTGGGAGAAACWGTTGAAGTTAAAAGATTAATCTGGGCTCTCAGCACATTCATTAGTTAAATTGCAAAGCAAGCTCATTACATAACCAATCCCAGGACAATTATATTTGTCTCGTTAAGGTTCACAGTACGGGTGGATTGCTGACCAAGGTAATGTGAATACCTTCTGTGGGATGGAAGCTCTCTGATCCGTTAGAAACATTCTGTGCCCTACCCCAGTTTTCGGATTACCTGTGCCTTTTTGGAAGAATACATTCGCGTAGTACCTCCCAGAGGTCTTTCCAGCATGGAGGGAGGGACTGGGGAAAGCTGGGTTCACTCTCTAGAAGTGGGCAAACCAAGGCACAGAAATTAAGTGACTTGCTCCTAATTACCAAGGAAGTCTCTGGCATAAAGAGCATCTCACTAATTCTCCCATACTTTGTTATACACAGTAAAGGAATTGTTTAAGGTGGAGTAAAATGTCTGTACTAAAAGAACGTACAAATAYGTAGCATGTGCAGTCCATCCTTGAACTAACTTTCACATTCAGGTTTATATTCTGGGAGCAGTTAATGGAGTTCAAGATTAGAAGAGAGAAGGAAGTCATCTTGCCTGACTTCTTGCATGTCACAGACTGCCACATCCCCTGCTCTGTGCCCTTTATGGACCTCACTGCCTGGATTTAGCCCCATCAGGAATCTTTCTAGAAAAGTGTCCCATCCTGGTTTGAAGAACCAAAAGGTGGGGAGTCCACTGGTCTCTTTGGTAGCTTGTTCTGGGAATTAATTGTTCATACTTGTAAAAACACATGGATAATTTATTTCTAATTTGATGACATTGCCTCAAGTTATCATCATCAGTCTATGTTACGCATTTCCTAGCTGACTGAAAGAGCTCTTCCCAAGCTGGTATCTGCATCTTGTACCACTACCTGCGTTACGCTTGTGCTGACATCCCTGTATATTTTTCATGTGGACCAAAAAGACTGTGCTCCAACTAGCAGGTATATTACCTAGCCCTTAGGTAAGATTTTTGCTATTCCCTGCATTCTCCTCCAATTTTTAAATCATCTTTTAAAGTAAAGAATACTTTCAGGGTCTATTACGCCAATATAGTTACTTTATTAACCAAGCAGGTAATCTTACATAAAAAAGCAAGCCAAGCTTACCTGGCAAGACCCGTGTTCAATGAAAACATCATTGGCTGCCATTAATAATATTCCTGTTCTTTATTACTTGAATTCCCATATCAGCTTCTCTATTATTTTACTGGAAGTGAGGTCAGGCTAGCTGCCCTGCCGTTACCAGAATTATCCTGTTTGTGCCGTTAGGACATTGGCAAAAAAATGAGCATGCTTTCAGTCTTGGCAAATTTCTCCAATATCCCCAAATTTATTAAAAGTTCACACCAGTGGGCCAGACAACTTCTCAGGCAATTTTTTAAAAAAGATTTTTAYGGTGCATAGCTACAGGTTATACAGGGTCTACTACTTTAAAGTTGTTTTCCCAAAGCAGGTATTGTCTAACATTCTCTTAATTACAGGTGGGCTGGAAAAGAATTCATCATCCTCACATGATATATGCACATCATCTTGTTTCTTTCCAAACATAAACCAGAAATATTTTCTGAACATTTCAGCCATCTATGCATTTCTTATTAACAGTTTTAGTACCTTCAACCCTTGCTGAGCCTACACCGTTGCTACGTTTTTTTTCCTTATGTAAATTAAAAACTCCTTCAGAACACCATTTGCTTGCCAAGATTAGATTTTGGTTTAGCCTTTGCTAGTAATTTCCATACTTCATAACATATAAATATCAACGGATATCTATCTCCCTTTCTCTAGCCCTTTTTTCCAATATAAGGCCACACGGTTTATTTAAATATGTAAGTACTATGCATATTCATGCCCACATATATGTCTATAGATATACATACATAGCCCTACATACAGATATGTGTGGACAAATATATACCTATTTAAACACGTGTATACACATGTGTAAGCACATTTCTACTTTCTGCCTTCTTTTGCCACCCAAGTTGTCTTAATAACGTTTTGCCCAGTTAGCAAACTCTTCTTGAAAAACTTGCAGTTTTCATTCATCCCAGTCAATTTTAGTAAGGGCTGTCCTTGGTTTTGGGAAATTGGCCTTTTCAAAGCAGCATGTGTAAATATTGCTGTTTGGGATTGTTTTCTCTTCAACTATATTGAATGCAATCAGGTCATGATTACTTCTTCCTGAGACAACCCCTGATTTCCAGTCTAGTGGATAAATTAATTTTTATCTATTATCAGGCTGCCCAAAAGCAGAATTCTTCCACGCCAGGTTTGACAATGTTTCGTAGAACTATCATCCAGTATTTAACGCTACTCTAGTAATGTTTCACAGGTAGCTAAATGAAATCTTCAGCAAGTCTCCAAAATAAAGTTCCCCATAATTACATGGTTCTCTTCCCACATGCAGTAGCTCATCCTGTCTTCAGGTTCAGTTCAGTGACTTATAATATCACCGCTGCCCACCCCTGCTTGCTCCTGGGCTTTGGTAATCAGCATATTGCACTGCATTTCTTAAGATCCTGCACTTCCCACTTCTAAGTTAGGCAGATGTAAGTCACTGGGTCATACACAAAGTTATTCCTCTCACACAATTTCTTTTATCTCCCTTAGCCGGCTTAAACAGCTTATACGATATTCTGACATACTGGTCCCTCTAGCACTGAAACTTGATGAGACAATTAAGTTGAATTTATCTTGATTATTGAGAAATTCCAGTTCCTCTTACTTATTACCCAGTCTCCCAGCTTCAGCATGTAAGCGTTTCCAAATGCATTTCTCTTTGGATCCTCTACCATGCTGATTTAATTTGTTCCTGACATGGCGAATTTGAACCACATTTACTATCTTAACCCCCTTCTGCATGTTGTTACTTTAAATACAGTTGTGGCAGTTCCTAATAGTCAAGATTTTTTGTCGCCCGCCACACCTATTCAATCTCTCTGTCATTTAGTACTGCATATATTACAAGCCAGTACACAGTTTCGGTCCATGGTGTGTAGTCTGTCCAAAACCAACAGAGATATTTTGTGCTGACCTGTGGGATGCTGGCACAGGCTGGCTGGGATGCTGTATCTGCAGCACTATTTAAATAATCAGGTTCAGCATCGTTCTTTCTGCATCGGAGCGTCCTGTTTTTGCAGGTGGCTTTGCAATATAATTCAGCAAATGCAATTTTTAATATCAGTGCAAGTACTCCACTTAGGTCACACAGGCACTGCTCACCAGTGAATCGCAGTCTGCTGCAATACTTGCAATACCTTGCAGTCACAGGACTCAGGGCTGGCCTGAGCCAGTCATGGAAGCTCTCTAAGAGACACAGATGTGTTTCACACATGAGGAAGAAATGCATTAACATCTGCGCATGTCTGACAGTTACCCACTTGTAGCTGCTTGTTTTCACACAGCACGAACTACGAAGCTCTGCAGAGCCTTGCTGGGAACAGGCAGGGGCCGTGCCAGTGCCCACGGCCATCTCTGACGTGCCTGCTTACTGCCCTGGTACCTGCCTCTTCGTAAGAGGACAAAACTTTTTGGGGAAGCAGGTTTCACTTCAGCCCCCACTGACTGCACTGAACACTGGATTGTCCTTTAAAGTGTTTAAAACCTGTGCAATCTAGCTAAAGAAAACCAGGGCCCATTTTATGAAGTATGCTTACTTTCATGCATACCATAGGAACTTGCGAAGATGTAAATTCATGTCAGGATGCTATGGGGCCTCTGCTTGTATCTCAGAGAGGTAAGGGTTCTTTTTCATGTGTGGAAAGGTTGTATCTTTTGTTAGACTAATTGCTACAACTGGAAAAATGATGTGCTTTCAGGTATGCCAGCGTTCCTTACACTCACTGTAAGTTCTAGTATATCCACAAAAAAAACCCACAAAAGGTATCAGCTGGTGGGACAGAGCACGTAGGAAGGGGTCACTGAGATGTTTTCAATACACCAGTTCCTGAGCAGCCCAGCCCCTTCAGGCTGAACATGTTATCGCTTGGAGATTGAGGCACAGAGTGTTGCTGACTCAGCAAGCTCAGCAAACAGGGGATAGTGCACATCTTGCAAATAACCTCTCTTTGTTTCACTAAATGAGTTAAGCATCAGTCTAAGCACAACTCCTTTTACATGCCAATTGCTTAAATTGCTAATTCATTTATCCAAGGGAGCGTGCAATGCATAGAGTATAGACTACATGAGGAACAAAAGTTGTAAGGACACACAAACATACTTACATATGGGCAAATTAAGTATATAGCATGTTACACATACACACAGAGAACCTCCTTAGCAATGCCCATTGCAAACTGGGAGATGGTGGTAAGAGAAGACATTTAGCTCAGAGGTGTAACCTAAAGCTCAAATGAATAAGTGCTACATTATCCTTAAGTGATCTACTTTCAAACCCAAAAGTCTGAAAACAGTGGCTAGAAAAGCAGATGGTTTGCTGACCCTCCCCACGTAGCACAAGCCCTGGCCTTTCATGGGCTTCTGCCCTCGCTCTGTAAGACAGAAAACACATTTAAAGTTCCCAGCAGCTCATGTAACTGTGCTTGTGTACCTGTCAGTCTCCCAGAACCCACAATGACTTTTGGATTCAGGGAACAGTTTCAAGCACTTCTGACAGATGAGAAGGGCTTTCAACAGCAATTAAACAAGTTTGGTGAAAGCAGGTAAGCAGGTGGAGATGAAAGACTGATAGCATTTTCACCGGGAGAAAACTCTCACTGAGCATGGCTTACGAAAATGCAAAGCTCCCATTCCTAGCATGGGAAAGAAGTCTTAAATGTCCAAACAGCAGGAAAATCTCCCCTTGGAACTCACAGCACTCATGAATCTACAGCAAAACAGGATTCTTTAGGTTTGGTGCTTGTGAATCTGTTTCTTTAACTGTACTTGTTTTCCGCACTGGAAAATTCAGCTCTTGCATGTTTTCAAAAACCGTAACAAATGGATATATAATTGTATAATATATATATAATGCATACATATATACAAAATTCAACAAAAAGTTGAATGAAATTTGAACAGTTTCTAATGGAAAGATGATTATTATTATTATTATTGATTTTGTCTGCAAGTCCACAATGTGAATGCTTAAGTATCATTTCAAACAAGAGCTCCTTGAGAAAACATTTATTTTTTATGCATTGTACTGTGAAATGCCTTAGAAGTGGCAACTTCATCGAAACTGATTAAAAGAAACTAAGAATGTCCATTTAGTTGACTTACAAATCTCATATTATTGTGTCAGTGTCRTAGTGCACTTCCCCTTTCAGTATATTATGGCCTGCAGCAGAACCACAAAAAGCTCTTCAGCAAACTAGAGAAGATAAGACTTATCTGACATTGCAAAACCTTAAACTCAGCTTTCAGTGCCTGATGATGTCTTCAGCGAATATTTTGTGTGCTTTTTCTAGCATAATTATACCCGGATAATCTGTATTGAACATCTTTAACTGCTAAAAAGGTAAAAATGAAAGCCTGACCCAGRCATATGATGCAGAAGCTTTTTGAAAAGCACTTCCACCACAGCTCCACTGTTTGAATCTCAGTTGATAACACTGACATAAGAACATTTTGTTCTTGTGGTTTTAGGCCTCTGTAGACCACATATGCTGAAACATTCCAGACCTGGGACAGCAAAGCCACCAAACTATTTCTGTATATGATATGATGGCAGGAGTTGAACCCAAATCTCCACAGGTTCAATGTTGACGTACCCGTGCTTCATGCKACCAACCTTTCCTCTTGCTGCTTTGCTGGGGAACTGGTGCTAAGAGCTTACACTACATGAGGTACTTACTAAGCGTATATGAATGGGGTTGCTATTATCTGTCAAAGGCTTCAGGCTGAAGCAGTTGTTCAGAGCATCCCTGACACGTATCCCTGCTGCTGATAGAACAAGTCTATATTCATGCCCTGCGGACAAAATCGCCATTCGTATTTAGATTTGCACCATGTTCACAAGGTTCCTTGGGAGATCTGTTTGCTTTGTATGTGGGGAAATGGATCAGAAAATACTGACAATTTTCAAAATGCTTGCTTTGAATTTCAATGTCTCCTCCTTGTACTGGCTAACAGTGAACTACTGTTGGTACACACTAAGTTCCTCACACCGCACGTAAAGTACGTTGACTTGCCGAGTGTGCAGAGACTGCAAACTCCCTTGCCTACCCCTCCCTTTCCAAACACCAGCAATGGACCATTATCTTTGATTTTGACATCTGAAGAGAGAATGCAAATGCCAGGAAGGAAGTTTTTAGAATCTGTAAAAAAATACTCTCTAAAAGGCCTTCCAAAGGGAATATAACAACAGGATACAGTAAAGAAAAACAGGAGAAGTATTTGAGGGGGAGAAGCTCACACTATAAATGAAAAATACTTCTGAGAATAAACAAAAACAAAAGCACATCCAAACTTATTTCTGCTCAACAGAAAATATATCATTAGTGAAATTTCTGCTTAAAATAGACTAAGCACACTAGTGGAATACTTGAATATGTCTAATTTATACCTTCCGGACTGTGCAGTGTAGTACAAGATGAAAGTACACTCAGAATTGAYGTTGGGGCTGCCCCTGCTGGACCACCAAGGCAGAAGGTGAAATGCAGAGGTCACAAGCTGAGTACTAGGACTCAAATTCTTCGAAAAATTTCCTTTACATCACCAGGGTATCTCCTCAAGAATCAGGAAAAATTTATCTCTAAAGTCACTGAACTGAAGATTAGGAAACCCCAGTCTTTCTGAGCATCTTGGTAATAGCTAGTCGCTATAAAATTGTCATGACTTATYACGTTTTGGAGACGGTGACTAGTTTAAGGCTATCTATATTCTACACTATAACAACATGTAATAGAAAAGCAAACATTACCCTAATTGCAGCCCCTCTCCTCCCCCAGTTTCTTTTGCTAAGCACTGTCAGAGTAGACTGTGCTGTGCAAGCACGCAGACAGTCTGCACATCAAAGAATTTGCAAGCTAAGCAGCGGAGATCAGGAGATCAGCTCTGCATAAGGAAATCCAGAACTACTCAACATTACATGGATCTGCACGGGGCTTTGTRCATGACATGAAAGTTACGCTGGAAAGGCTGACTCTCAACAAAGATAGGGGATGGTGACTTGCTGAAGAAGGCTAAAAAGCTCTGAGCAGTTGTGAAGTACATCTGACTTTCAAACAAATTTCTGAGCAGCTGAGAATCTATCCTAGGGAAGAACAGGTCAGAGCACAACAAAGCAGCCACACTGACTTGGCTTGTGGTTTCTCCTCAATTATCAAGGGAGCAGGTTTTTGTCAGAATGCTTTCCAGGCCCAAGGACTTTATGACAAACTCGGAACAGACCTTTGCTGGTCTACATGAAGAAGTGCAGATTTGTTACAAAATAAAATTTGCTGGTTTAAACTAAAATTGCAACGAAAGATTATGGATGAGTAAATTAAATGGAAAGTATTAAGTTTATGGTTGAAATGATGCTGCAGTCTGAAAGGAAAAATGTACAGCATCTTTTGCTGGTGTTTTCATAAGCTGGGTGGAATTGCACTGGTCTGTAGGTGCTGAGCACAAGGAGCAGAGCTTTAGCAGCCCTCGSAAGGCTCTGGGTGAGTGACAGGACAGCGCTTTGTGACCCAAACTATCAAAAGCTACCCTGGGAAAAAAAGGTGTTCGCACCAAGGGGAGAGGGTATAGAGAAGAACGATCCTTTTGAGAGGAAATTTGTCTGCCTGTCTACTTTTAATTAAGAAACAGAAAATACTCAGCATCACAACTTTAAATTCACCTTCTCCCTAATTAATAATTTATCCTTAACCCAGTTTCCTAGGGAAACAAAGTTGAGGCAATCACACCTTTCTGTGTGTGTGCCTCTGTATCTTCAGAGCCCAGTGGCTATTTCCAGTACCCTAATGTTGACAAAGGATAATGATCTCAAAGTTGTTATGTGCCCATAAGTATAAAGAAATAAGGCAGAGTGGTAGAGGAAAGAGACCCCATTAAGCATTCGCATGGAGAGGAAGGTTGAGGCATAAATACATCCCTTATTAGATGCTGAAGAATCAACAAAAGGCTTGAAATACTTGAATGTCTCATGGGAAACACTTCAATTGAACTCATGCCTTTCTAAACATCAGGAAATCCAGCTACCAGACACAAATCTGTAAGAAACCAGGCTTCACTGGCTCAGCTGCTCACCCAGCAACTTCACTTCAGCAAGCAAACTGATTACTACAATTGCAAAATACCCGTATTTCATTGGATGGAGAGTGCAGCAAACAGGCTCTTGGTGAATAATCTAGGCATGAAAAATGTCAAGTAGGCAGTTTCCAATTAGCAGTCCTCACCAAAATAAAGCTTCCCCTCTCCCCCCTCCAGGGCAGCTTTTTCAGGAGCCCATGGGAAGGGGCACTTGGTGGCTGGGGGCACATGGGGCTGGGGCTGCTGCGCTGGGAGGGCTCCCTTGCTCAAGGGGAAGCGCAGTCGGGAACCCAAGAACAACAAAGCAGCATTACACTTAATCCACCGCCATCTGGCTTCATTTTGACAATCCACAAAATCAGACACAACATTCTTCTGCAAAATCCCTGAAAAACAACACAGAACTAGTGTCAAACCCAGCGTCCCTTCCCTCCCCGGCCCCTCCGAGGGCTTGAAAGAGAGGTTTCTCATAAAATGAAGAGCGATTCCCCCAAGTGACATTTCTGCAGGAGCATTCAGGCTACAGATGTTTCCACTGTGGCGGAAGAGTTTGTATAATGCAGCGCCGCTTGTCATATTTATGGAGACAGGGAGGGGGAAGGGGATGTGAAACAGAAAACAGGAGAGGCTGTGAGCAGTGGTGTTGATCCATAGGCGAGGAACCGCCTGAAAGAGGCTACCGACTCTGCATGTTTGCTCAGCTCTCGACCTGTCCAAGGGAGAACCAGGACCATCCATCTTGTCCAGCAGAAACCAAATGGCCATCCCTGAGGGGACAAGGCRAGCCACAGCCTTTAAACTAACTGGGAACACAGTCCTTCTGCAAATCAGCAAGACGAAACCCCTTATTATTATTATTTCAAAACAGTGTGTTGCAGGAAGCCTTGGTTTGCAACATTTGCGTCGTTACTGAGGCATTAAGGTAGTCTACATGGCCGTGCTAAGTGGGCTCAAATATTGCCTTGTAGATGATGGCTCTCATAACTACATAACAGAGATGTTTCTTTCCACAACAGAAGGCAGGAAGGCAACCAAAAATCCTGAAATAATGCCTGATTCAGGCTGAATTGTGTTCCCATTGACAAACACTGATTATCTACAGAAAACAACTTGCCAAGGACTGAATCATATTTTCATTGTCACCTCCTGGCTTAGGGGTGCAACTCAGCTGCTGGGCTTCTTGTGCCCTTTCAGACACTTGAGCKTTGAAGATGCCTGGCCTCCAGCATGAGACGGACCTCCTGTAGTTCCTGCATCATTGCTGCCAGCTCTGTGCGAATGTCTCAGATATTCTGGGACATCTCAGCTAGCAGTAGATACCTAAATTTCTGCACCTGCATGAGATTGCAAGAGTTATCCCRCAGAGGCTATGTCCTCTGTTCAAGCATCCTCATGTAGTCCATGACCATATATCTATCTGCTTGCACTCCCTGGGTGCTACCTACGACGGGAGCAAGCATGCGTGTCTTCCCAGTTGCCAAAACAAGTGCACTAGCAAGCAAAACATTCACACTCACAAATGATACTTTGCTCAGCTTCCATAAAAAACCGTCAGGACAGAAAGCAAGGCAGACTCCATTCGCATGCCTGCCTTAGGGCTGAACACCACAGGGATGTTCCCAGGCATGGCCTGTGCTGTGCTTCTGAGCATGGCTGAGCATCCTGTCTTCCGGAAAGCTCATTACTGACAGCAGCATTAATGTTAACCAGGCACATTTCTGCGGAGCGCTGTGTGTGCACATGCATTAATCAGGCATCTTTCTTAATGTTCAAGATTATGCCAGGGAACAACCTTGCCTGGCCTGCACACATGGATTAGAAGAACTGAGGGGAAATGGAAAGAGTAAGTTCCCTGTGCTACAGCAGTGCCACCTGCAAGGGACACTTAACTTCATAAAAATGTATCCTATTGAAACTCCCAAATGTTTCCAGTTGTAACATACGAAAGACCACATTCACATCATGGCCTGAGAGGAGGAAATGGCACACTTGTGCTAAGTACTGTGGGATTGGTTTTACAGCAAAGGTTGTATCTGCACGAGCTTCAGCATTGCAGCTAGAAAGCCGTGCTCTCACACACCAGCAGCTCAAGCAAGTACACACCTGGGAGGGAGGTGGGGGGAGAACATAATCTCCTGTAAAACCAGAACTGTAAGCAATACAAACGAATACTTATATTGAGGAGGACAGTAAAGAAACAATGAGCAAATAAGACACTTTTATCCCTAATACTGAAAAAAAACCCTACAGAAAACTTGATTATGGATTATTGGAACAGGCTGCCCAGGGAAGTGGTTGAGTCACCATCCCTGGAGGTATTTAAAAGACGTGTAGATGAGGTGCTTAGGGACAAGGTTTAGTGGGCATGGGGGTGTTGGGTTGACGGTTGGACTCGATGATCTTAGAGGTCCTTTCCAACCTTAATGATTCTATGATTCTATGATTATGACCCCGGCTAGAAGGACTGGGGAACCTGCACTATGATGAATAATGCTGATTTGTGATGCCAACAGATTTTTAGGGTAGTCAGGGATATAAAAGGCAAATACTGTGACTAGTAACAGACTTCAAGCTGAAATTATAAGCTGCTGTGATGTTGCTGTTTAATTAGCTATATGTTTCATGAAATCGTATCTTTCGCAGGTTCAATTTGGGGTTGTGATCATTTCATGTAGGCTTTTGTCTCCCCTCACAATGTGCATCCTCCAAGGATGCTACAGCAGCATTCTCACTCCAGATGGAAAGTTAGATGTGCAGCTCCACTTTACAGCCAACGAGCCTCTAAAAGGACGGTGGAGTCTGAATTGCAAGTTTTTACTGATAGCAGCATTCTCCAGATTACAGTTTCTTTTTGCACAGACATGCCTGGTACCTCCCTCTCTCTCTTTCTCTCCTCTAAGTCCTTTCCACACACCATGACTAAGTAGTCACTCACCTTAGAGGTGGGCTGAGTTCCTGATGGTATCAGAGAGGTTTCTCTTGGGGACTGAGAGCAGACAGATACGTAAGGGCAAGACGATGGAATTGCTGGATTTTGAGGGGATATTTCTGTTTGTTTTTCTGAAAGATAAACTCCAGTTTGTTCCACTTTCATACAGGGCCTGCCCAATGCTTCGTAGTGATCACAACAGGATTTGACTTGGCTCTTGGCCAAAACTATGTCCTCTGTATAATCAACAAGTGAGAGATCTGCATGTCAAATGTTTACAGTGCTTTCTTCTCAATAGAAGCAGAAAAGCTCTGCACCACCCATCCCAAAGAGGTCCCTTTTTCTACTCCAGGAGCTTGTGAGGGCTCCCAAAAACAAGTTTACATCCTCCTATGCTCATTTAGCCACACCTGGGGCAGCAGCTATCTGTTCAGCAGTGTTGTTAGAAAGATGACAGCAGAAATCTGACAGTCTTTCATATGCTTGCAGTAGGAAGGAGGAGTTTTCTCTACCTATTTTTGAGTATCTTAACTGTGTCTGTGGAGAAAATTAAGGCTGAATATTACAACATTTCAAGAACTTTTTACAAAAGAAAAAAAAAGAAAGAAAACACCACTGAAACGTGCCCTCTATATTCAGGTCATTACTAAATGAATTTTTTTCACCTTTCCTTCATCGTATTAGACATACACACCAATGAGTTTCCCTGTGSCACTGGTATTATTGCAAGCCTACAGGTGGTTTGTCAACAGGGGTTGGAAGTATCAGTCTGGAGTTACTAAACTTACATATTCAGAACCAGGTACTTTGAGTACAGCTACTCTTGCTTCCCACTCCCCTCGCTGTCCTCTGCCTTTTCACTTGCTGAACTGGAGCTTCTCCAGGCAATTTGAAATAATAAGTATTTTCAGTTGATACCAATGGATACCTGACAAGATTCTGCAGCATTACTCATGCCCAACACTGTATAATTTCAAAATAGTCTCACCGTACCCTAACTTTATTCCTTTACTGGAGTACAGTCTGGCTCTTAAATGGAAAGAAGGGCTTTGTTTTAAGGATGTTGCTTTTGCTTAAGTATTGTCTTTCCCTGTATTGCAAACTGGCAATACTCTTGGAAATCTTTGCTGAGAGACGGTATCCTATAGCAATTAAGGTGTGTCAATGGAGCTATATAAAACACTTGAGGAAAATGGAGCAAAAATTGTGAAAGACTGGAATATTCATCTCCCGCCATCTGTTACACAGGATATATGCTATTTTACTGTTTCAATGCCCGTAATCTCTCTATGTACAGCAGTTTAAAGCTCTGTTCTGTTTTAAAATAGAAAGGTAAATCTTTTTTTCACACTCCATTTACTGGCCAGCTGGAACTGCAATGCCTGTTCCTACTCATTTATGAGAGTTCAGAGGAGAGGGTGGTGGGCAGCACCCCAGTTTAGATTCTCTATGAAAAAATGTTGATAGGAAACAAGGGGAAAACTGGCTGTAAAGGTCTTCCTTAAAAGGCAAGAGAGGTCTTATGAATGAGAACTGCTCTCCTTAAATTCATTTCACAAATAGCCTTCTCAAGGCCAAAATCACTAATTCAGAAAGGATCTCTGAGACCAACCGGAACATGCTGCGTGGCCTTGCAGTGTCATTCTCACCACGGGTGGGAAGCTGCAGCAGAGCCGCAGACTCAAAACCCGGGCCGAAATATCATTAGAATGCAATTATAGGATATAGCACAACAATCGTGGAAAAGGAAAGTGCGTAACAGCAGAAAATAAATCATAGCTAATTGAAACATCGTTTTAGAAACTATTGCGGCTCACATATTAAAAACACAACAAAGTATTCTTGCTCTTTTTAATGGAGGGGTTTTTTTATTTTAATTTTTAAAGGGCACATTTGATACTCTATCTGCTTTACACTGTGTAGTGTTATTTTTTCCGCCTGTTTATTTCAYCTTCCTTTGACAGCTATCTTTCAGTCACTTCTTCACAGAGTGCTAGTTCAGTGTCAACAAAAGGTAAGTCGAGTGGAGATTAAATATTTCTGGCATTTTATCATTAGTATTGCCCAAATCCTGTTTAAAGTAGTCCCTCTGAGTGTCTCTAAAAAAAAAACCCCAGGTTTCTGACCCAAGCGCTAGGTCAAGGCAGTAACAGGCTGCTTTTTGGCTGATCTGTCAGACAGAATGATAGCTTACCAGACATTCTTTATCTGGACAACAATTGCTATAACCATCTTTCTGGGTTAATTTTTTGCTCTTCTCTCTCTGATTATGGGAAGACCTGTTCTATTTTAATGTGTGTAACAACCTGTTTTAAATAAACAAAGATTCTCCTTAGGTCTTTTCCAGCCTACATTGCAGTCAGCTTGGCTGCAGTTGAAGGAGGAGGTCCCACACTCTGGACTTAGTCCTGGAGCTGCTGAAACGGGACCGCTGGCCAATGTTACTTTAACAGAGGAGGAGAAGATACCTTCCCATGGAAGGAGAGGGTCACCAGCAACCCTGTCGTCCTTCCTCTCCTCCAGCTGGTGGAACTTCAGCCTTGTCTTGGTTGAACCAGGGCCAGAGGCTCTGCTCCCCGCTGCTCACTGCCTGTTGAGATGGGGAAATATCTCCAGCTTAGCAGATTGCATTCATGCAGAAGTAGGTACATGGGCAAGAATTGCTGACATATTGCTGGCTGTGAAATCTATGGCGCCTTAAATTGTTCTATATGGAGAGAAAAAATATATAAAACCGAAACCTCCAGACAAAAAAGCTTTTGGAAAAGAGTGGAAAGTTGCTTTTCATTAACCTCATTGAGAGAGGAAGGACAGGATTTGCCACGGTACTCTCCCATCTGCTCTGCAGCATTGCTGAGTTGGAGCACAAGTGCTCAGGCAGTGTTGTCTGTCATTGTCCTTCGGCTCTACGAGAGCCGCTCGTACGGCAATCAGTGTGGGGCACGGACAGACCTCTGAACTACCCTTGCTTTCTGCAGAAGTACATCCATGCAGAATGATAACTGCAGCAGTGACCAGAATTTCCTTCATTTKTCAGGAAAAACACAGTTGATGAAACGTCTGTGTTGTTTCTGTTCTTCAGAGAAGAAAGTCTATTAAGTGAGAATCTTTTCCTCTAAGAGGTGTCTGATTTGCTTCAAACCCAGTGTTTTGATTTGCATGTTCACTGCTGTCATGAAACACGGGAAAAATCCTCTTCAGAGTACCTTGGCATGCTGAAGACAATCTTTTGAAACCAAGTTACCACATGTTCAGAAGGAAAAGAAAAGTACTCATGGAACGTGTCCCACAGGCTCAAAAAATGTAGTCATTAAAAAAGACAAAAAAAAGAGTTAAAGTGTGACAGCTACAACGGGAAAGAAAATGCAAAGAGCTGCTCAGATCTGGAAAAACAGAAAAAAGCCCTTAAGAGCGGAAAGAACATGAAGGATATTTCTTTCAACTTTCTGCAGAAAAATCCTAAAATACCTGCTACTTGAAAAGCCTATAAGTTAAGAAAAGACTAGGAAGCATCCTAAAAGCAGCTGCAAATGACACATCCACCGTAGTCCTGCGAGCTGGTGCAGAGCGGCCTCCTTTCCAACCCTGCTGGCTCACAGATCATAAGAAGAGAGCCTGAATGAGTCCCAGCTGTATCTTTCTAATTGCATTTCAATTATTGAAAGGGAAGGCTTGAGTTTGGCCTGCGCATGAAAAACACCAGCTTCCCAGAAAGTTTCCCCCACTGGGTGTTTTGGGGTTTTTTTGTTTGTTTTTTTTTTTTTTTTTTTAAAACCCATGTTCTAAGTCTCTAATGAAAAATGAGAATTTTATACCCTGCTGGTGGCATAATCGTTTCAGTTTGCCTGGATCCGGTAGGCTCCACAAGGAGACGATATTATTAGGAAAAGAGAGGACAAGACTTCTGTAAAGACACAAAAAAGGCAGCAGGGTTCTGGCGGAGGCAGAGATGCTTTGTGAGTTAAATTGGGTGGAAGCTGCAGGCTCAACAGCCCAACCCCACCACTCGAAAGGGACCTGGATTTCAACCCAGCATCTAAACTCCTGGCTGCGTCACACGCAGAGGCGTGCTGTGAGGCTAGCGGTGGGAGACAGCCTGTGCATCTCCGCTCCCAATACACTTCCAAGTCAGCCAAGCAGCAGTAGGGACCAGATGTGCAAAAACCGCAGGTGGGCTGTGTTTTGCACAGACCAAACGAAGGCCAGCAAGGCAGTACAGCACGGGTTTACATGAGAAAATCATCAGAGCTTGTTTCAGTCTGGTCGCTTTGTCCATGCTTCCCAGAGTGACCATCACCTCTCTAACGAGGGCAATGTAGCTCAGATACCTCTTTCCTTAGCTGGGGACTACTACACTGTAATTTCCCCATCCCAAAGTAGACTTTGAGGTGGCATTGCTTGGCTTTTCTTACAGAATAGTCTCTGCACAACCATCACACCTAGGAGAGACTTAAGCCACACTTGTACTAAAAACTCCCGGGTTCTTTGGTGTCTTTGGCACCTTTACAAAGTAACTAATAAAAGCATTGGCAAAACAGAAGGCAAATGGCAGCTGGCGAGTTTTGGAGGGAACATTGGCTATGGTTTTCAAAAGTGGAATGACTTTTCCTTCTTACTGCATTTCCTGTGAGATCCTGCCCTTGAACCTAGCACTAAATCTCAATGTAATTACATCATTCATTTTCTCTCCCTACCATGGCAAAACTTAGCCTCAAACGGCTTGGATAGCATAACCTGAATTTATTTTGCATCGCCCAAGTTAGCTCAAATGCTACTTGGGATAAAAGAAAGCCATATGCAATAGTGGAAACTGTAGTAGGGTGTGTTATAGGTTTTCCTGTAAGAGGGAGTTTATTCAGAGAGCCAAGAAGTAGAGCTCACACTGGGGTGGGGAGCGGGGGGGGGGGGGCGGACACAACAACAAAACTGAGAAAGCATGTTAAGGACATAATGATTGTGCTTTAACAAAAACAAAAATCTAGACTTGAGTTCAATTTGCAAAGCCATACACAGGAGGCAGCAGGCACCCCAGGTTTGTAAAGCTAGGTAAGAAATGTACAGCCTTACATTATTTTGAATCACGAAAATCAACTTGCTCCACATGAAGAACAGCAGATAACATGAAACCCCCTTTTAGCAAGATGAATCAGAGCAGTTGGTGCAAATGATCTGAGATGTGAGCGTTGGTGCTGGCATTACTCACATTCCTCTCCCCCCACCGCACGGTGGGCAACTGGAATTTACAATTTACAACTGGCAGACTGCTTACATGTTCTCCCAATATGTTAACTGTTGTCTTGATTTGTATTGTTTTTTCCTAACATCACAGCTCCTTCGCTAGGCTTTGTTGTGGGCAAGGTTATGTACATGGCAAAGCTTCCCATATGGAATGGCTTAATGGCTCTGGGATATCAATGCAATCACTGTGGTTTGCAACAGATGGGGCTTGGTTAGACAAGGAGACATTTACCGTGGGTGTTTTTACAATTGTTTTACGCAGCTCTCCTATCACCATGTGGAGGTAAAGCAGGCAAGAGATGTCTTCAGGGACGGAGAGGCTGGCTAGAAGGGACATGTTGGCCAAAAGACAGAAGGAACAAAGGAAAGCAGAGGGTTAACGAATAATGTTCATGGCTGCATCTGAATTTAAATTCATGACCAGCCCTGTAAGTGCCACTTAGCCATTGATCTTACTATCAGCCATGGGATGGCCATTAATTCTCCTCCAGGTTGTGACTGATCCAACCAGTGAGGCCAACAGCCAGTGCAGAGACAACAGCCTTGTCTCCTTCAGCTGTTTCAGCCCTGCTTCTACTTTCTCCATCCACCTCCACCCCCAGAGATCAGGATACGTTATGCAACAGCGTGCATATTAATGTCACTGTGTAGGCAGAGAAACGTATCTACAACCTCAGCACAAAACTCCAGGTTGAAACATTGCAGCCCGAGTTACAGCTTGCAGTTGTGAAAAGCAGTTGGAAATCCCTAATGGTTTGCATGTGGGGTTCAGGTTAGGTTCAGGTTTAGGCTGGGGTTATATTCCACAGAATAAAGGTGATTTAGAGGTCCTCAGCTTGGGATTTCCCTCAGGGTTTCTCCCTTTGTGAAGCAATGCGGCATGACCCCGCTGCCCGTGTGTGCTGGTTACCACTTGTAATTTGTGTTTCCCTCTGGCAAACTGCCATCCCTGGCTTAAAAACCACTCTGAGAGAGGCAGAATGTGGGCAGTGGTGAAAACGGGTCTGTTGAGGGTTGAACGTACCCTTCCACTTCTGCTAATTTCCGAAGCAAGCTGCTGGGAAGTGCCAAGTGTCCGCAGGCTCGTTGAGGGCGCATGGAGCAGGCGAGGGTCAATATGTTCCAAATGCTTGGGGAGACAGTGTGGAGATGGGAACACCATAGCCCTCCCCAGCTTGGTTCAGAAGAAAACCTACCTTCGGCCCTTCCACAGATTCAGCTAATCTCAGATATAATGGAGCCACAGATCTCCTACTCTCAGGGTCAAGGAGCAAAGGAGAGGGCAGGGTCTGGGCAAGTAACAAAACAAAAATCAACTGAAACAAAGAAGGGCATTTAGATGAGGAGAAGAAGAAGGAGTTGTGTAAAAGCAATGACATTTTTGATGGAACAAAAAGCATATTAGCTGAAAGCCAAGTATTGGATCCAGGGAGGAGATTTGAATCATCCCCTTGGATCCGCTCCACTCTTAATAAAACATTAACTATTCATTGAGAGAGAGCACACGTGTGTGCATGAATCAGTAGGCCAGCGGGTCTTCTTTTGAGAGATTAGACTTCCTGAGCACCAGTCCCTCTTCTAGTAAATGTTAATTGTTTATCCAAAGTGGAACAACTTCAAGAGGAGAGGCTGAGGCCTTCCCGACTGCCTCCTCCTTGGGCAAAGTAGTGACAGGAGAACTGGACAAGTTCCTTAACTGCTTCACCATTCAGTAAAGAGGACACACTCACAAACCTCTTCCTCCCTTTCTCGCCAAATAGAAATATTTTGGGGTTTGGTTGGAAAAAAACCTGGAAACTAGAATCCCTCTCAGTACTATCTGACTTGGATTTACCCTTGCATTTTTTCAGCTGCAGAGCAGCCCCAGTGCTGACCCGGGGGAAGGAGCCCTTTCCAGCCCCAGCTCTCCCTGTGGTCCCCAGCCCCGTAACTGCAACCACGCACCTGCCAGAAGATTTGCGCTCTCATTCAAAACATAAGCTGACTAGATGCCACACAGAGGCAACTGGATTTCTACAAGCACTGCTGAAAGAAGCACCTCTAATAGTAGCAGGGAATGGCTCCCCCATAACAGCCAGCCACCTGTCTTGGGCTTTGCCGTGGCCACAAAATCAAGAGCGGTAGCGAGCCTGTTTTAATTAAACACTATTTAAAAACATCAAACAGTAATGCTCGCTTACATATATCAGCTGGTCACAGTCAGCTCTTAGCCAGTATGTTTTCAAAACTTGTTTATGCTTCACATCAGCTATTTCCCGCAGGACCAATCCCTGCTAGCAGGCTGAATGCTTAAAAGCAGTGTTTCTCGGCCATTTAAAATCAAAGGACAACCTACCATTGTGGGGGAAGAGAAGCCACTGTCCTTCTGTGTCTCTTTTTGTTATTAGTTGCACACTTTCACTTGGGCACTGCCAGTCAGGAAACTTATGTTTCCATTGCAATGACCAGAGGGTAGGATGTTTTGTTGCCATCATGTCTCCTATCACCTTCCTATGTCTTCTGAATCAACCATGGACTGCAAACCACAGGCTGCACAAGACTGCTCTATGGCAAGTATTGCCAGCCTGTCATCGTTTACTTTTTCTTATATCTGGGGAAAGCAGAGATTTGGCTCAATCTGCGGCGGGACTGCACTGCTTATCCTGATTTACACCTCAAGATGCAATGTGTGTGCATGGAAAGAGGGATCTGCCCTAACTCATACATGTACTGAGCTGCAGGAGCCCTAGTGCTGCGGCATTTCCAAGCTGGAGGGAAGGCAGCAGAGCAGAGGGGTGAGACGGAAACAAGGGTGACAGCCCCAGGAACAGAGGACCTGGACCCGAGAGGCATGGACAGCTGCCAGAGCTCCCACAAGAGACTTGGCTTCCAGTGCACAGGGTGGTCTCCGAGTCCTTCTCGTTCCTACTGCAGAGATCCCTTGCTTCCTCCTGGTGCTGGGATGAGGAGGGAGCTAGTAGTGTTAACACACCTAGAAAATTCCTCTGCACTGGGACATTCCCACTTGCTTTGCAACTCATAAATTTCTATACAGAACTCAAAGGGGCAAAATTGCACTGACACAGTTGGGATAAGGATTTGAGGATCACAGGTTCATAGGAACAGGCACGGGCAACGAGACCATGCAGATTATTTGCAGACCAAGATGAAAAGCACCAGATGGATTGGTTTCCTGTCGTATTGGAGCTCTTCCCCCCACACTGTGCAGTGCCAGTGTCGTCTGGGTGCTTCGCATTCCTTTCCAGTTCAGAAAATTCAACTTTGTGAGTCATCCAAGTGGATGGCTGAGCTAGATCAAATACAGGGCATGCCTTGCTAAGATAATTAAGAAGTTAGTAGAAAGAAGCTTACACCAGGCCTTAGGAATTGCCCGGCACATCTCTGCTAGACAGAAAGCAGCAGTGACTTCCACATGAATAATCCTCATGTTGGAAGGCCTGCCATTAGTCTTGAGCAAATCAAATCCAGGCAGCAACAGCATAGAAAATATATCAGCACACCGAAGTATCTTGATGGTTCATCTCTTCCTAGAAAACAGTTTTCATTCCTTTAGTTACTGCTTTTTATGGGAATGACAGATGTGCTTAAAAAGTAGGGGAAGTTCTTCAAGTCTTGCTAAATACGAACATGCACAAACCAGCTCCGATTTGGAGCAGAATCACAGAACCACAGAATGGCTGAGGTTGGAAGGGACCTCTGGAGGTCATCTGGTTCAACCCCCCTGGCTCAAGCAGGGCCACCTAGAGCTGGTTGCCCAGGACCATGTCCAGATGGCTTTTGAATATCTCCAAGGATGGAGACTCCACAATCTCTCTGGTCAACCTGTGCCAGTGCTCAGTCACCCTTTCATTAAAAAAAAAAAGTGTTTCCTGATGTTTGGGAACATGCTGCTGAAGTTTATTTGCAACCTAAAAATGATAGCACTAAGAGCAATCTAGCGTAATGAATTTCCCTGAATTTCAGAGCTAGGCTTGAACACTTGCAAGAGTTGCCTAGAAAATACCAGTCTGACAACAACACAAAGTACAGGCTGGGCCAATTCTTTGACTGTATCTACTATAAACACATACTACCCATCACAAAAACATATGAATGAGAACAGAAATAATACCCACACTCCAAATATGCATCAATATACACATGTTCTATTATCATACATACACAAACACACATTTGACATAGAATTATGTGTGTATGGGATATATACATGTTTACATGTATCTTCCCCCATCTTTCGCAACCACATTGAAAACAAAAGCAGTTCCTTTCTCCAAAGCAAGAAACCTCTCTCAGAGGAAATGGAGCAGAMTTAGCAGTCTGGCTCTCAGGCACTTGTATAAAATTACACACAAGTTACACTAAAAATCTCCTCATTGTTATCGGAAAGAGGAATATTTGCAATTAAGCAAGAGGTCACACTGGAGTAAAAAAAGAAAGACATCAAATCAAACCTTAAGCATCATATCAAAGTGCATCTCATGTATTCATGGCATCCCAGGAAACCTGCAATTACTGTGCAGAAAAATAAAAAATTCCAGGTTCCTTGGAAGCCAACTGCTAAAATCATTAAACGTTCCTGGAAGCACATACTCCCTCGTGCCTTAGCTAGACCTGTCAACAACAGGAGCCCTGAGGAATCTCCCATGTTTGCTAGTTACCGCTCTCATCCTTGGGGTCCTTACATCACGTCGTGATGTTTGTCTCCTGGGCAGAGCACAGCTGGATGTAACTTCCTCTGGAGCCTACCAGGACCATTCCTGAAACGACCCCACAGCTGCAGAGGGGCAAATCGGTCACTGTACTATGCGAGATGGCTACCTTGGACATCTGGGGCTCTCCATGGGACATGGTCATCCCTCCCTGCCTCCTCCTTCTCCCCTTGGGACACGTCCATTTCTTCTCTTCCTTAACACGCACTCTTCCCTCTTCTAAAGCATACTTTGCCCTTATTTATTGTCACTGCACACATAGCCTATGTCTCCTTTTTCTCCTCTTCCCTCTCATCTGTAGCCACCCCATCACCTCCTCTGCGGAAGAGCAGCTCTGTTCAGAGGGAATGGAGCAGGACCAGCAAACTACTCTCATGTTGCAGAACATACAGCATGGGCAGAGATGCCCAAGAAAAGAGCTGAGTAATGAGACAATTTACAAAAGCAAGGCACCTGTGAGCTCTACATCAGCACAATATGCTACTCCTAGGCCTGACCTAGCGTCTATATGTGTACTTGCAGAACTATTTCAACACACTTGGATGATTGAGTTATTATCTCCTTGCAATGGGATGTTTGTCTTTCAGTCATCAAGCAATCTGTGCAAAATATTATTTCATGCAATCAAAATTTTAATTACTTGAATTAATGAAGTTTAATTAAATTATAATTAAAGTCAATCACATTTCAATTAAAATAAATATTAGTTTTAATCAAGAAAAAAGATATCTTAATATTTTCAAATGCTTTCTTTTTATTTTACGGCATTTTCAGAAACACTGACACCTGTAAGACTTTCTCTGAGAAGATGACGTTAACAAACTGAAAGACAAAGGAAAGCACTTAATAGTTTTAGTTATACTTAAATTTTCCTAGAAGAATGGCTTGAACAGAAATCTAACCTTTTGGTTTTTAACAAAACCAAACATTTCTTTGTAAATCCTTTTCCAACCTCTGTAACTGGATCTATACCACTGTCACTAGAAATGTTATAGTTGTTAGTAACTGATCAAGCACAGGGACAGTACATTGCTTTTGGGTGATGCTACTCCCTGTATTTTTTTTTCCTCCAATCAGATCTCTTTTAGGTAAAAAAAAAAAAAAATCATAACAACCCTTTCCATAGACTTCATGATTATTTAACTGGTACTAAGCAGATGAGGCCACAGTGGTGATGTATTACTCTCCTGAAGCATAGACCATGGATGAAGTTACAGAAGAATCGTGATTCCAACCTTGCAAACACTATTCAGGGTAGCTTGGCTCCATGGCTAAATTTGAGCTTAAAAGACAGCTCCTATCTTTACAATGAGCTAAGCCAAGTGAAGCCAAGTGAATCTTTATTCCTGAGCAGATTTGAAATAATGACTTGGGAACCAGCTAAGACACTCAGAGGCAAAAAGTTTTCATCTCCATAAAGTTTTGCTTTAGAAAGCAGACTTCTTTCCAGATCAGCTGGTTCTAGAGATGAAAAAAGGGCATCCTGCTTCCAACTTTGCCTGTCCGTACTGGAACAAGGTCCCCAGAATGGGAAGGTCTTAGAAATGAGGGTCCCACTCCAATGGTTCGAAGTCTGGCAGCAACGTCTGAGCAGATTTGCCACATAATCCATTTTGAGAGGGTTTGACTTCAGATGTCAAAAGACAAACACATTACTGACTGGCCTGCTCAAATTATTTTTACTTGTAAGTACTGAGGATAAGAACAGTGTTCTTGTCCATCTTTTGGGTTACATTACTGTAACTTTACAAATCAAGTGGTGACATAAATGTAAAGCAAAAAAGAACTAGAAATTATGTGCAATTTGAGAATTTACAGTTCTTTAATTTTGCTGTTAGGATGGCATCATGTTTTCCTGAAAGCTCTTCACAGTTTAGGCAATGAAATGATACATATAATTAAACCTATATTATGTCTGTATCGACATAAAATGTATTGACCCTAAGCAACCACAATATGCAAGCAATGTGCAAACACATGGTAAGAAAAAGAACAGAAAAGGAAGCAAAGTCAAGTCTTTCTCTATAAATAAGAAACTTGTTACATGGCAAGTACATGATTTGCCCACAAACACAGAAGGTTGGTAGCACACAGGATCTCCAAGCCAACCATTGGAGCCTTTAACTAATAATCCCTCAACCACAACTGTATCTAGGCCTCTTTTCTCTGTTTTTGGCTGATACTTGTTGCTGTGTGTCTTTGTGTGCCTGCACACACGCATATATGGACTAATACTAACTGTGTCAGCTCTCAGTATCGGCTTTGAAGAGGAACGTGTCTCCATTTTGGGGTGGTTTCACATTTTAAGCAAAGTTTGTCTTTACTGGTCATAGACACAAAGCAAACTAGGCAGCCCGGGAAGCAGGTCATATGTCTTTTAGAAAGGTATGTGCTACATACTGCCAGCTCCTACTATACCATATTGAACCAGAAAGCCTAGGCATGCACCTCCCTTCAAAGGCAGATACAAAATGCTTTACTTATTTCTTCCAGGGCTGGTGTTAGACATACATAGGCAAAGCAGTATTGGGTTGTTTGCACACCTAAAAGAAGAGCATGTTGCTCTTGCCTGCGTGGCTTGGCTCAGCTCCGCTCACCCAGGCAGTCCAGGAGAGAGCGGCTCCTTCCTGCTCACTTCCAGAAATCTCTACCCAAAATTTCCGAAACACACAAAGAACTAACATCCAACCTGCAAAAACAGGAGCAAAAAGAAACTGTTTCCATGAAGCTTCAGCAGGATCTACAGTTGCAGCTGGCAAAGACTTTTGCTAATGGGAAACAGCATAGGGAAGTGATTTAACAAGTAAATTAAGTATTTTCTACACCTTGTATATATGCAAGTCTCTTACCCTCGGGCATGCTGTCGATGAATGCAACTGCAGCTCTGTCATGACAGCCCCACGTTCAATAGCACCTTTGTCAGGGGAAAAATGTCAGGGTTTTCAGGCAAACTGTAATAACAGGTCATTGCTTACAAGCCCTGATTCTAATTATTGGCAAAACAGCATTTGAAGATTTAGCTTTAGTTTGCACTACGCTTGTTCTCTGGCTATTAGTAAGTATTTAAATAGAATTAATTGGCTACTTGCAAGGTCATTTCAATAACTTTTGCAACAAAGCCTGGTGAGTTCTTGCACATACAGGGTAAATGGCATGCACAGATCAGCCTGCCAGCAGTGGTGTGCAACACGCAGCTTCGGTGACCAAGCTAACTATTTCAGTCAGCTCCTCAGACTAGTGACCCCTTTTGTCTATGCAGAACTACATATAAGCAGTCCCTTTCTATATTCATCCTAATTGCTTTATATTTAGGGCTTGAACTGTTGAGAGAAATGTCAAGAGAATGAGCAAGGTGGAGGAAGGCTGGAGAGAAAGGAATTGAATTTTGCTGATAACTACAAACTGGTATTTTTTTCTCACCAAAATTATGCATTTACCTTTGAAGGGAATCATGGTGCAGCAACACAGCCATGCTCTATGAGACTGCTTTTTAAAAACGTTCAAATATTCCTAGTCTAAAGATAGCATTTCTCTCAGGTGCACGCTTTTTGTCAGGAGAGAATTTAAACTCTATGCTTCCTTTGTAGTTAACAGCTGCATTAAACAATTCAGCTAGCACCATAAATTATACAATTAGCAATCTATTGTGCTTGAGCCAGTCCTAAATTATGTGCCAATTTGTAGCGTGATTGGGTAGTTTGCATAGTTAACACAACACATGTTATAGATCCTATCTTTGCTCACAAAGTTGCAACAATCTGCAGACCAAGAATTACTTAATGAAGATCATGAACTTCTCAAATGCATTTATTAAACTGTTGACAGAAAATTCATAAAAAATTGGCAGGGAAAAAAAATCAGAGAAAAAAGGAATAGGCATGGTACTCCTGTAAATGTTCACACAGATCTAATAATAATAATGCAAAATAAAAGAAGACACGGCATATTCAGGCATTTGTGAACAGCGTATTGTATGCTTGCCCAAGAAGGCAAGTTGCACCTTGTAATAGCTGAGTCAAAATGGATAATCAGAGGATAATCGTTACGGCATCAAAATGGATAATCATTATGGCATATTGCCAATTAAAAGTAAGAAAAGAAAGCCATACTTTATCATGGAATTATACATGATTTTTTTCAGAACTAATATAGGCACAAGGGTTTTGATAATGTAACTTTGTCATGTTACAGTTGGTATTGGTACATTAAAAGTAGTGTACCAGGGAAAAATTACTCTAACTGTACCTGTAATAGGCTCTAAAGTAGCCATTATCACTCAGAAAAGAGACGTTGGGACCACTGGGAAAATGTCAACACAGTGCTCTGGAGAGACTATATGAAACATCAGAAATAATTTAAAGAAGAAAATGTTCTCTCACTGCATTCATCTGTGGATATATTCAGAGATTTTTTTTTTTTTTTTTTCCCTGAAGGCAATAGTAGAACTACAAGAGACACCAAGACAGCACAGGAGATGCAATGAAGATCTATTAAATCATGAAAGACACAGGGAAAACAAACAGGGGATGATTATACCCTTTTCCTTAACACAGAGGAAATAGGCAGCAATCAATCAGGTTATCAAGCAGCAGGCTTAAAACCAACACAAGGAAATACATTTCCAAGCTCTGCAAAAGGTCCAGAGCACATCTTGATCAAAAAATAAACTGATCAGAGCCACAGAACATCAGTCTTCTATATATCTTAAACATAATAGCTTATATTCAACTTGTGGCTCAGGATTTCCAAACCCAGAGAAGTTCCTGAAGGTGCCTTCAGGCACTCTATGCATCATTTCTTTTATCCCTTCCAATGGCTTTTGTTACTGTCCATTTCTGAATATAGGGTACCCGGCTATATGGACCATTATGGAGAGCTCCTGTGCAGCGACTAGCCCCGGTGTAGACACAGCTATAAATAATGCTCTTAACAGTAGAACTTACCCTGGTTTGGAGAAGGAAAAGAAGCCAAGTTAATGTAAGGACCTTGGAGTTGCATCTCCAGTAGAACGCTTCTTCACATAACAATGCTGGTGAAAGAATTTTATAGGCTAGACTTAGTCTATGTTTCCATGGTTGTGGCGATGTGAGAAAACTACAAATTAATATGTGCTGGCACCAAGACATTCAGAGACCTACAAGCTTATCCTTGGCTTAATAGTGAGTTCACCCAAAATAAGAACAGAAGCAGCATTATGCATTTCTAATTGGTCACAACCAACATTTCATATGTGGAACTCGACATTCCCAAACTATTTGATCATACTTTAAAAAGAGCTTGAGCTAAAATAAAAATCCATTGAGTCCATTTGTTCTGCAGAAAAAGGCAGTAAATTATCTGAATTAATGTTGCCATTGTGAGTTCTTTACTGAAGTCCCTTAAATAAGTAAGCCATTAAACTAGTTCCCAAAACCATGGATGTTGTCACATAGGAATCAAAACTGAAAAGTTCTGTGACCAAAACCCGTGCTCATATACTGTCATAACAGTCTGGTTTTGTCTGTGGGCTCCCTGTGCAACTGCAGGTTTGCACATGTGTACGTGAGAGAAGTGACTGAGCTTGAGCTTGCACATGTGTGCCTTGTTCTCCAGGCAATTTACATCAAAACAGGTGACTTTTGTGGTGAACTCTCCAGGATTAATTGAAAGGAAAGAAAATGAGCCTCCCTCAAGACTTTTTATGAAGTTCTTCATTTAAAATTTCTTATTTGGTTATTTACTTAAAGAGCTTTTAAGACGATATTGCCTTATCTGAAAGAGGTTGGTAATGAAAGGAAGAAAACCCAGTCCTTTCAACTAATTCCTTCCATCAACTGCAAACAGATTCTAGCTTATCTATTCAATGGGTTCCACATTTGGGTGGTTTTTAACAGACCCAGCACCAAAATGCAAAAATCAATGTACCAATTTAAAAATATCTCAGAAGCAAGGTAAGCAGCCCTTGAGTGCTAAACACTGTCATGCACCATATGGTGTGGTGGTTTACGCTTGCGCAGAGCATTTACATAGCACCTGTTAATCTCAGGAGTGCAATATGAAGGCAAAGTTGTCTGAGTGCTGCCAGGTACAGTAAGTAAGGCAGCAGCCTTACAAGAGGCCTTGTTCACAGGCATACCCATCAGCATCAGTCATGTCCTGGTTTCCTTCTTTCAGCCTTCTTTTCGCATTTGGTGGGCTAGCAGAAAGCAAATACCATTGCAAACCTTTGTGCACACAAGTACTGTACCAGCAGTGCTTTGGGATGTGGGAGAACAGGACCTGGGCTCTGAAGGAGGAGGGAAGCTTGAGCTGCTTTCAGATAAATTAGAGTACAAGAAGGAAAAATATTGCCTTTTTTTTTATGCTGGCCTTTCTTTTTCAAATCCGTTACTTCTAAAAAAAGATCTTCCCTCCTCCCTCCTTACACAGGAGGAAGGAAAGAACTGACAATACAATTTCCGTATAGAAAAGGAGAAAAATGCAGTAATGTCACTTTATTTAGGGTGAGTAGAGGGGATAGCCCACACTCTAAGCACCACAGAAGACATCACCACATGCACCAGAGAGCAATGGTAAATACAGTAATGGCTAAGTGGAACTGGGTACACTCCAGTGCCTCCTACAGATGTCACTTAAACATCCCCTTCCCCAGTGTGAGTTCATGGCCTGGCTTAGCCCTTGCTCAGGGCTTTTTCCCTGAGGTCCATGGGTTTCAGCCACCTACTGCACTGCACTGAGCCCAAGAGAAGCAAGAATACTTCGCTGTTTGGACCGTGCCAGTGCAGCTCATTTCCTGACCCCTTCGGGAATATTACTATTCCCACCAACCTTGAACAAGACTGTTTCTGCTTTCAGTACATAATTGTGAAAAGCAAAACTTCCATATCTTGGGGAAAGACCACATTTATATGGGGAGCAGGAGATCTTGGTTGGTGGCTAGAATTACCAGCCTACGCAGAGTTACTTTTGAGCATGAATTACTTACAGTGAGCACCAGAAAAACCCTATAGCAAGCAGCAGAATGACTGCACCATTGAGACCAACGGGTACTGTTTATTCCTAAACTGGTTTCCTTTTTCTGACCCCAGGCTGGATTTTTGTCCAGGATTTTGTCCTGTCCAGCAGGGTGTACTGTTCCTGCTGACAGCATAGAAGCCCATGCATAGAAAAACAGTCGCACCAAGCCAAAAAGAGGCAGCACTTCTCCAGCGCTTGCTTACATAGACTTTGCTTATATTTTTTCCAAATTACCACTTTAAAGGATGCACATTTTTCTTCTGTGCTAGAAAGGACAGGATGAGGTGGAAACTCAGTCTGAGGACTCTACCACAAAGCAATTGATAGGAGCTTCCTGGCTCCTTGGTTTAGCTTGTGGAATAACAACCTCTACAGCCACCACCTCATCCCTTCCAAGGAGCCTCAGAGTAGGCTTGCCAGACGTCCCAAATAATGATTTTTCATGTTTTCTACTTTTCTTTTTTGAAGGCTAATCGTCTGTCTACTCCACTCCAGGATGTCATGCCTACACACCCTCCAGCTGTTCAGCAGAGACCTCAGAGCCTCGGGACTGCTCTACAGCACTCTGCTGGGACTCTCCATGCTACTGCAACCCAACTGGGCTGGGTTTCAAAGACAGACAGAATAGGACCAAAAAAATCCTCCAGATTATCAGGCCCCATAAAGACAGGGTCCTGTAAAGAGGAGCACCCGTTTCCTGTGTGGGTAACTGCATGAGAAAGTTTGGGGGAGATTCCTGAAGGGACTGAGGGGCCTGATGGTATAAGTAAATGCCAAGCTGGGTATTCAGAAGCTTGTTGCTTCTGTCCTCAACTTTTGGTGTCTTCATGCATCTAAAAATGTGGCCCTCTGCCAGCTCACAGAGCTGCAAAGCAGGAATCAAAATCAAGCTCCAGTTCTGACAAGATGACAAAGGTGGCTGCCACCAGCCTGCAAGGCTGGCCCTTCTATTATTCTTAGCTAACACTGCATGGCTGGTTGATATAAATAAATCAGTAGGCTTTCCTAGCAGAGGGTTGTTAAGAGCGGGCTGCCTTGGCTTTGGGGCCGAGTGAGCAGTGCTGCTGCTGCTGCTGCTGCTGCTGCACCAGGGTCTGGGTACCACCACTGCTGCAGTTGTCACTGGCTCAGTCCTCACCATGCCTGGCCGGTGGGAGCACCTCTGCCAGGGTGGCCAGGAGCTAGGCAGGGCCAGTGCCATGGTGCCATGAGGGTTGTGCCACAGCTCTGGACTCACCAGGAACCTGCCCACGGGCTCCTGGGAGGCGGCACAGAGGAGAGGGACATGTTTTATTACACATGCAGGCTTAAGCTAAGATTACCTGCACGTTCTCTAAGCAGATGTTTAACTTAGCTTATAGCTACCCCAGCCATGCGGGCAAATCCCAGGCAGAGAGCCACACAGCACGGTGCTGTCCTGCCACTTACAGACTGTTGCAGCTAGAGCAATGTTTGCTTTTGCAATTTGCCACACATGTGATTTCTTCCATGAGTTAACCAAGGCTGAAACGATGCATTTTTTTTTTTATATTTCAGGGATTATTTACATAACCAAAGGAAAATAAATCTCATAAGGAGGAATCTTATTGCAAAGGGTGAAATCTTTAACTTGTCCACAGCAGTGAAATCCATGGAGCTAAGCCAGTGTAGACCAGCTGAGTTTCTGTCCCTTCATGTTTAATGATGGAGGTAAAGACCTGGTCCAGAGCTTTATGATACAAAAATGCTCTGTAATACAAAACAGACCAACTCCATATAAATGTTCCCAACATTTTTCTTATTTCCATAGCAGACGTTTAGAAGAGAGTGGCACAATAGTGTGACTTGAGAAAGCTTTATTAGAATTAGAACAAGAAAAAACAAACAGAAAACAACCATTAATGTCCAGGGTAATTTTCAAAACCTCTTTGGCAATTTCCTCTCCCCTCCTTTTTACAAATGTGGGAACAGTTAACCACTCAGGAAGAACACTTTGTAAATTTGGAAACCTGAAGAATTCCCCTGTTAGACTCAACCCAGACTAAACCAAAGATTTTAATTTTTTTTTATCTAATGAAGGATAAACATAATATTTTATGTGGCAAAATATGAAACAGGCTTTTCTCCCCCTGACTTTAGTCAGCTGAGATTTTAAACAGCTCTTAAACAGTGTCATGTAACGACCAGGCTAGCAGCACTGCAGTGAAAAACCAAGGAAAATCTTTCTGACTTTTTACACAAAGCACACCAAGAGAAGAAACCCAGCCCACCAGAGATCAGATCTTACATCCCCTCTGCGGAATGAAAGGACTTTGTTACAGCTACAAGAAGTCAGTACAGTAGTGATCTTGTCGGCCAGAGTAAGACTAACCAGAAATGTCTTCTCCCTTCCAGCCAGCAAGGCTCCCCGGCCAGCCAGGGAGACTTTGCACGGCTCACAGGGTGAACCCTGCTGCCCACTGCCCTGCTGGGAAAGAACGTCTGTGAAACTTGGAGGCGGTTTGGTCAGAAACTTGTGACTCAGCTCCGTTTCTCAGCTTTCCTTGCAGCTCGGATAACCCCCTCCCTCCTTCTCCAGCTCCCTCCGGTACCCGTCTCCAGACCCCTGACACCAGGCCTGTCTGGTCAGACTTTTTTCATGTGTGTGTGTCAAAACCCATCTACTTTTTGATGGAGTGACACTCACACCATCATAATATCTTCAGGGGATAAAGCAAGCCTGGGTTCAAAGAGCCCAGCTGTGACCATGAACCCACCGGATCTTCCCTGCAGTAAGCGTAGCAAGAACACAGAGATACTGTGCAGTCTCCAGGTATTTTTAGAGGTGCCAAGAAAAGCAGAAGGGACCAGCATCTCCTGCCTAGAAGAAGGGATCTGGTGGCTCTGACAGCAGGTATCTTAGCAGATTTTTGTCCAAAAATGTTTGTGGATAAAGATGCAACGAGGTGCCTGCCATGCTCACATGYTCCTACCCATAGTGTTGTCTGCATCTGAGAAGCTCTTCAGCCCCTTCAGAAATAAAAATCTCTGCAAGGCTTGGCAAATACAGAGCTTCTCAAAACCAACAGACATCTTGCCTATTATAGTGTTAAAAAGGGCTTTTTTTGTCAAGTATTATTTAAGTTGAACATGTTAGGATGTGTTGGGCTGAAAAAGGCAAGAGAAGAGCACAGGAAGAAAAAGAAGTTTAAAAATGACCAAAACAAACAAAAAATATGAAAAAAAAAATTAAAAAGCATCTCTATCTCTCTCTAAACTGCACAAAATGTTTCAGCCTAAGCACAGCATGGAATAACTTCATGTTTAGATGTTGCTACATCCTCTTARCAACCGGAAAAATGTTGCATCTGGATGAAAAGATCTTTTTTGACCAATGAAATCCATGGGCAACATAATTACAAAAGCTGGCATTTTCATGCTGTCCTGTATCCACACACATACTAGTTTGCTCTTACCTGTACAGCTGTTGTATGTTGGGAAGCTAAAAAAAACCAGACCCATGATCTGGAGGTAGATCAAACATCTTTACTACATGCAAAACCAAGCACTCTATCTCTATTAAAATTCAGCAGGGGTGATATACCAAAAACCTTGCAGACTGCTGTGAAAATTTACCTTCAGGGAAGCTGACCTCTTTTATAGCCACAAGGAAGATTTTTCACAAAAAGCTCACTTTAATGTTATTATTACAACTGAAAATCTTTCCGTGTTCCCATGAGATGACTGCATTGCCTGTTATCCTGGAGACAAAAATTGCAGGACAGACTTGACAAATCCAGACAACGTTAAAAGTAAGCGGATGACGATTATCTGCTGGGATAAATCCAGCAAGTTCTAGACTTGTTTACTAGCCCCAGACTAGAACAGCTCATCAAACTGCAGTACTTAAAACCAGAGTTGAAGCTCAAATATTTAAAAGGGTGTTTTGGAAACACTCTGTGTGCACTGAAAATCTTGGATTGGATTCAAAAGTTGTATTTGAAACTGCCATCTCCTAATTAAAACAATATACTCCTAAATGTTCACTTCAAATGATACCTTAAGCACATTTTGTTGATTGAATTTGTTTAGTAAATGGAGATAGGAAAATTTCCTCACAATTAATTTCCACTTATTTGAATGTCTAAACAATTTTACAGTTTCATGTTTCCTTCAACAGCCTGATTAAATGGACTTACAAATAATAAGGATTGGGGTACAGTTTTTTCAATGTCTTCCAGATTTTTGGCTGCATGATTCTATAAATGCTGGGCTGATACTGAGTAGAAGTTTCAGTGTTTTAATCACTTAAAGTTGGTCCAGGCTTTAATAAAAACTTGTGAAGAGAAAAAGAAATATTCACACCTTATTTAAAGGTGTTGAAGATTTTTGTAATGAATTTCCTTTAAAAACGAATGCCCGAGTTCCCCATAAAAAATGCAGTGTGTCAGAACTTTTAAAGGAAAAACAATCTAGATCTATTCTGAGAGGATTTTCTTGTCTACACAGTGATATATCCAATGGCTTTCATTGAACCTAAGCTTGTTAAGAATATTCTCCTGATAATGGAAATGTAATTCAAAATAAAATTAAATGCAAAGTTATATGATCATAAAGTCTACATGCAATGCTTCCGAGGACAATGATGATCATCTGGCACCATGTATGTAGGACCTCAGGCAAGTCACCACTTTTTTCCCTGTTGCAGAATTACTGAAGATCAGTGGATTATGGAAGCCGAACAGATTTCTTCCAAAAGATTATTACATTGTCCTCGGTGATATCTTATAAGAGTAGTGATATCTTATAAGCAGTTCATCAGCGATGTAATTGCTATCTCTGATATATGATCCAATGTCTTTTGTTCACTTCTTTTATGTTGCAGGGTGTTGATGTGCTCTGTTGAAAAGATGTACCATGGCATTTTACATCAGTAGAAGTAAATAAAAAATAATTATCAGTTAAGACTAAGATCACTAAGAGCTTGTTGCAGTGCTGAGAAGACCATGGTGGCCGTACAGAGTGATCTGGACAACTCCATACATTACACCAGAGACAGTGTGTCCAGAGCCAAGCATGGCCATGTTGTCAGGAACAGGAAACACAGCCTCTGTCTGCAGAATTGGGTAGGCACGAGGTTAGCAATCATCAGCTACAAAGACTAGTTGGGGTTCATGACAGATAAGCAACATTCACATTTCAAAGCTGCAGCAAGAAAAGCTGGAAGGTTTTGAAGAAAGAAGAAAGTAAGGGTGTGAATAAGGCACTGTTAAGACCAATAATAGACTTCTACATACAGTCTGATACTCATACTTTAGGTGCTGAAAAATCTGGAGAGGGCAAAAGAGAAAGATAAGAAGACACAGAGGACTTGAGGGCAGAAGAAAACGTCATTTACTGAAAAGCTTAATGAGTGAAAACCAATTCATTTTATAAAAAATAAAATGTTCCATGAACAACAGAATTCCTGACACCCGAATTCATATCAATTTTTGGCAGAAAGGGGTTTGAGGGAAACAAAACTGAAGGAAAACTCTCCCTAGTCTCGATGTCTCTTACGACTCCTCTACTAGACATGAGACGACACATGCTGCAGGTAGCCTGTAAATACATTCACACTGACCGGATGGCCCTGTGCTGCCAAACAGAGTGTGTGACGGCTGAGCTCCCCCTGCCATGTGCGGGACAACCAGGGGATCAGGCCCAGCCAGCATGGGTTCATGAAAGGTAGGTCCTGCTTGACCAACCTGATCTCCTTCTATGACCAGGTGACCCACCTAGTGGATGAGGGAAAGGCT
>JAYKAV010003277.1:1538659-1655353 GCA_035582835.1 Phoebastria nigripes | reverse complement strand
GCTTAGGGACATGGTTTAGTGGGCATGGTGGTGTTGGGTTGATGGTTGGACTTGATGATCTTAGAGGTCTTTTCCAACCTTAATGATTCTATGATTCTATGATTCTATGATTCTATCTTTGAAGTTCCCTTCCCAATCCATTCTATGTTTCTATGATTCTATGTAGGACGAAGGCCACTCTGACAGTGAAATCAGTGGCRATGGCTCTCACCATTCTGGCTGTGCTGGGAGGCTCCTACCTCCCAGCTRGGTAGCTACTCAGTGCAAAAAAAGTTAACAATCCTGCCTAAAATAAAAATTAAAGAAAATACTGCCACTGCAAGGCAATCTCTAATTCCCGGGAAGAGCTATGGACAAAGCCACATCAACTATGATTGTCTGAGTCTTTCTCCTTTACCCAGGCCAATTTTTCATCAAGCCAGTGTGAACTCTCTTTTTTGAGACCTCTACACTCCTTCAAATTTGTTTGAAATCAGCAAAGTATTCCAAATGTGTTAGGTAAGAGAAGCTGATGGACAAAAGGAGAAGATCACAAATCTTGTCACTGCAGGAGCCAGATGCAAAATAAGGCTGACTTGATGACAGTATTGACATGTATGTAACTTCACTAAGAACAGGTATTTGAGACTAAGTGTGCTCTTTAATCTGAAAAAAGCACAGCACCTTTTTAATCTGAAAAAGCCTGCCGAATTCAAGGCAGAAAGGTTGACTTTTTCTTAACAAGCAAAGGCAATAATTTGCCATGTGAACAAGTCACTGAAGAGTTGATTCTACATCTCTTATGTGTTCAACACTAGATGCTGATCTGAAAAAAACATATTTTAACCAAAGTGGATGAAGTATGATGGCCTAACATAAACAGGGCAGACAGTGGTCCCTCAGGTCTTTAGCTCTGTGAACCATTTCCCAGCATGGCACAGCAATGGTAGACATCCATTAGTCATGGATGCTATCATGCAATAGGTTGGTGTCAGCAAGGAGTCCATGAGTTGTCCTAAAAAGTGGGCTGAATGGGCCAGCTGTGAACATGGGTCTTCAACCAGCAGAGACTGCAAACTCTTCAAAATGCTTTTCTTTGCACTAGCAGCCCAAGCACCACCCTGCTTGGATTCTTTGTCTAAGAAAAGACTAATATCCATCAATCTACACAGGTAAGCACAGCTCACAGTATACCGTTGGAAGCGATTGTTATTCCTAGCCATAAATAATGCCTTGCACTTTCTCTTCAGGAGTACTAGAGGACTTCACAAATGGCTGCGCTGCTCAGTGCAGCAGTGGCGCAGGTAAGGGCTGCAAGGACTTCACACAACAAAGCTCTGCCTGTGGCAGCCTGTGCCAGCCGTGGTGCAGGATCGCCCTGTGTCCTCAAACAGGGTGCTGCCGTAGGAGGAATGCAGGGAGAGAGAGTGCTTATTCTAGTTGGAATAATCTGGCTATTTCAGCCAACACTTGCCCCCTTTTAAAAAGCAGCTATGAGACTGCAAAATGGTCAAGACCTCATTCTATGTCTTTGTTAGACAAGATGCCTGGTACCCGTGGCCCCACTGCTTGGGAGCACTTCTGCAATTCCAGCTCAGAAGGACAAGGGCCAGCTTCCAAGCCTCCACCTTCTCCACCACATGCTTCCTCGAGGATCCAGCAAATGCCTGACCTTGCTTGACTTGGGAGCATTTGCTGCAGCAGATACAGACAGAGCTGTAAGTGGAACACTTCCTCTGGGATTGCGTTCCCCCTCCATGCTGAGTCTCACGGGCCAGGCTCAGTCCCTGCTTGCTTAGGCAGGGCTGTCGGCTAGGAGTGTCCCACCGTAACCATTTGCAGAGCAAGGCTGGTGGAACCTCAAGCTCCATAATGAGACTATTGCAGCGAAAAGCATCTGGCAGGAGGAGATAACTTGCAAACAACTAGGGTGAGAAGAATTGAGTGTTGGCAACCCTAAYGAGCTGGATTCCCAAAATTAACTTGAAGGATCTGGCAGAATTCAAATTACATTTTTAAACAGTTACTGTAAGTGTAAATGTTATTTTATCCACCCCCTTGAACTGTATCATACTGGCCAGCCACCAGGCAACCACACCCACGCTCTTACTTTTACAGCTGCAGAGATGGGGTCAAGATCATCTATGTTCTGTGTAACTCAAAACCTAGTATTAAAGTAATTCATTTGCAAATAAATCATCCTTGTTATGCAGCTCCAAGTAAAGAAGGAATAAAATAAGTGCTTGTGAGCTTAAGCTCATTTGCTGAATGCAAATCCTACTCCCTTCCCTGACCACATTTAAATAGTTAATAAGAATTTGGTCACCAAGGCACCTCTCCTTATTTAATTCAAATCTGGGGAAGTTGATACAGTAATCATTAAAGAAAAACAAAAATTAAAAAAAAGCCAAACCCCAAGGTTTATTAGGTGATGGCTCTTCACAGGGAAACAGAAAAGGTCAAAGGACCTTACAGCACTCAAAGGTCTAACACTGAGCCAGAATGTGACCAGGAATGTTATTTCTTCTTATTTTCAGCATTACTTTTAGCACGAGCATGTGAGTGTAGACCTGGCCCCAGCTGAGTCAGGGTAACGCCCCATTGACTTCAATGGAGGCAGGATCTTAGCTACTGTGGAGGGCTTGAAAACTGCCAAGTGATTTCTGGGAGGAAACAAGTAGCCTTATTTTCAGAAGCACTTTGCATGACCTGGCTTTAAATGCTTAGGGGTCCAGTTCTGCATTCATTCAGGACCTTGCGTCTACATCAACCTGCTCAAGAGTTGTCTGCTTGCTGGCGTTGTTTTTTTTTTTTACTCTCCCCTTTTCCCTTCTTACAGCTCCACAGTTGGAAGATTTTTCTGGATTTACAGGAATGTCACCAAATCTTTTGAATGATAGGCCACAGGCATAACACATTTCCTTTTAGTCTTTAGGCAAAATTTAAGGTTTGTTTACTTCTGCAAGTCTGCACATGGTTATGGCTTTTTCCAGTACCTTCTTTCATGTTTCTGTAAGATACTGGATATGCATGAGAACTACAAACAAATTTATTGTTAATCAAACCTGGCCTGCAAGATTCATTATATCTTTAAACAAGACAAATAAAGGAATAACTTGTTATTAAGCACAATGTTATTTTATGCCTGCTGCAATATTCACAAATATACATAAAGATTAGTCATCTTTCATGTGATGAATTAAAGCCACAGGACGAGCTTTAAAGTGATACCACAACCAGAAAAATACTATGCTGAAACTGAAACAGCCAGAGCCAAACTTTTGTCTTACATTATGGTATAAAGAGTTCTGAGAGAAATTTCCACACCATGTATTAGATGATTTAAAATAACCATTCTTAACGCAGTGTGCCTTCTCTGACCCTGTATTTTAGGGTCTCTGATGGTTTAGCCACCCACTTGCAGCTGTGGCTATAGACAAGATCTTGGCCAATATCCAAGCTGAAATACTTTTTATATTTTATTTTTATTTTTATTTTCATAAAGATGATGTGTTTATATTCACACACAGTTTTGTAATAACTATTTGAATAAACCCCACCTGAAAGATCAAATTAAATTTGCTTAAATTCTTTACTGTCTACAAAAGGATAAGTTTCATTATGGATGTTTCTAAAGATGCCATGCTTCTTCTCACTATGTGGCCATATGGCCTATAAACTGGCAATAGACTTTTTCTACAGGAAGATTATATTTCCAGTAATTTTTTTCATTGCTTTAAACTAACACTTTAACAGAAAAAAGAAAGATTTTTATGTATTAGTATTGGCAATATCTGGAAGTCATTACGTTTTCTGAATCCCAGACTAAAATCGAAGAGCACCTAGTAGAAGCAGCAAGCATATTTTTGGATGCTACACATTAAGCCCCACTGCTTTTTTCTTCCCTATGGTCTACGTGACTCAGACCTCGGGTCCTTTACAGCCAGAGCCTGGATGTGCAAAGTGCCTTTCTGAAAGTAATGCTGCATGTTTCTGCTCAGAAATTTCTTAGCAGCTTACAGGGGAGAAACAATAAGCCATCTGTCATGCAAAGTCTGGGCTGTTACAACCAAAAGGAGAACTGAATGAAAAAAATATGAACAAGCAGAGCAGACTTTGTCAGTAATTCACTGTTTTCCTCCACCTCCCCTTCTCTTTCTCTCCATGRGACCTACCTCAGACGTCTACCGAGCACAACTGTGGTAACAACCTGTGAAGAGACCGTTCCCACCGCCAGCTCTCCTGCCACCGTTACTCTCACGGCACTTGCCACCCATCATCTGGAAATTACCTCATCCTTCATCAACACGTGTCTAGTTGTTAGAGGCTTGGGAACCTAGCAGTGATGCTCCCTGGCTTTGCCAGGGAATAGCCTCATTTGCTGAGTCTCAGGATAAAATTAGCCATTAGTACCAACAGTGTTGGTACTCACTGCTTCTCCCCCCTTTTTGGCTCCTCAAATATGTAAAAAGCAAAGTGGCACACTATTTTTATGCTTCAGAGAGAGATGTGCTGGGCAAAGGACACATGTGAGATTTGGGAAAAAACTAAAAAAAAAGTATCAATGGTCGCCTATTCACTCATCTTCCGAAAAACAGAACCACTGAAACAAAGGCACAACTGTTCCCACACGATAAAGGGCGCATTGATAGTCCTAAAAACAAGCTAGCATGCTCTTGACATTCCTGTCTTGTTGAATCTTCATGAACCTGTTACAACTGCTTGATTTTAATTTGTCTGTTCCTGTCATGATCACTGACAACTAAAATTGCCATAAGAGCAAAGGAAATGCCATGCCAGCTCGGGCAGTCTCCATGCACAAGTAGAGGGTACCTAAGGAGGTGTTAGAAGGAGGGCAGGGCATACATAGAGTGGAAATTCCAAGTAAATTATCTATTACATCTGACTAATGCTTTTTGACTAATACTACCTTTTTGGTCTTTACAAAAGTCTGTAGCACTGTGTCCTACATTTTAGTTACAGGAGCATGCACAAAAGTAGCAGGGTCACAAAAATTCACATGGGAGCAAGTATCAGAGAGGACAAACCTGACCCAGTCAAAATTAGAAACAAAACAGAAAAAATATTTCAACATCACTACAATATATACCTTCTTGTAATTTTGACAGTGATATAAATATGAGGCCAAGGAGTGACGCATGTGACAGATTACCTGGTGTGTTGGTAGTTCTGCTAAAAAAATGAATGGTTATTTTCCAAATTTTTCAGTAAACCAAAAAAATAATTTCAGTCAGGAGGGTGAAATATTCGTATTCAAATGTGTAGAGAATTTTGAAACAAAATCATTGTTAGTTATAAAATATTTTGTTGATATTTTAAGATAATGCAGAGGCTTTTAAAAATATGTCCCATCTTCCCCCAGTAGAAATAATTTGCTGTGATAAAGCCAGTTTTTTCAAAGCATATTAAATTGCTGCCTACGTTCATTAAAGGAGTCTGAACTAAAATATTTCACTCAACCCTTACTCTCTCAATCTTGTTTAGACTGAGATTTGTTAATCTAGGGGAATAGCACTGGTATATTCTTGTCATATTATCAGCCAACAGCGTTTGGAAAAATGCATGCTGTTTTCCAAAAAAAAACTGCAACAAGCACTCAGGGAAAGTGATCTCTCTATATATACAAATTATGAAGGATGAAAAAAGAGAGATAGACTATTCCTAATCTACAGGAATGCTGAAAACTGAGACATAAAGGGATGCTTTCCAAGTACTCAGGGCAAGAACGCTGCTAAGTTTATCCCATGGAGCTGATCCACCCCAGCATGATAAAAGTGACAGTAACTTCGCTGCCTTTCTTGAGGGGAGTGACTGTGAACTACTAGAAAAAATTGTATCGAACACGGTCTAAAAAGCTGTTCATTCTGCCTGCTGTTCTTCAAGGAAAATGCATTGTTTTTTCTTTATGTTAACCTACCAGTAACATCTTACCGATCTTAACTTTTAGTGCCTGGAACAATTTTCTGTACAGTAACACTGAAGCTGCTCTGCCTGGCTGCAACTGCCTATGGCATTACAAAACGTGAACAGAAGGGAAGTACGTGTCCTGGTGAACAGATACCTGGCCCAAGGAGGGTCTAAGGAATGACAGAGTGATAAATATATTCTTAAAGAAAAAAAAACTTCTAAAATCTGAGATTTGAGTGAAAATTTAAAATAACTGCTGTAAGCTTCAAGAAAGGTGAAAAATTCTAACTGATTTCAGAGTCTGGAAGCTGATAATAACCTTCCACATAGACACATGGTCACAAGATGAGCAGTGATGACTCCTAAAGAGATGCAGAATACTAAACATCACTGTTTATTACTAGTAAATAATGGCTAGTGATTTGTCTTTTTTATTAATAAACTCCAGAATATGCTTCCACGTGGCTCTTTTTATTCCACTCTTGTGCATCAACTTCTACTACCTATACTAGTTTGTGCTTGTAATATTTCTTTTCAATGAATTAAAAGAAAAAGGACAGATGTTTCTGATTTTCCTCTATATGGATGACAATGTAGAAATGTACTGTGGAATCTGGCATTGACTCGTTCTTGAAGTAGAGTTACCACATGTCCCAATCACAAAACAGCAACACATACTATAACATTTCTGGAAAGAATCTTGCTGCAGTAAAATGGATCACAAAAAATTTGCAATCTATGAATTCTGCCCAGAATATAAACCACGGAAGATTCCTTCTATTAAGTATTTGAAATTGGAAACCAATTCACAAACTGGGGCGGGGGCGAAGAGGAGGGGGTGGAAGTTAGTTGTACTTTACAGGAAAATGCATTCCTGTTTGGAAATCAGCGCAAACTGCTGATCACAACAACAAATTTTTAAATTCATGCACAACCTCTTTTGCAATCTGGGAAAAATATCCAGTGAACATACTATTTGGACAAAATGTTAATAAATTCATAAATCAAAAGCAGGACTAGCACAACTATCTGGTTTGATATCCTTTATCACACAGGCCAGAGGGCTTCCCTGAATTAATGCCAGTTTGAACTAAACACATCTCTTCTAGTGAAAACTCAACTCATGGTTTCAAAAACTCCCAGTGATGGGGAACATATCACAGAACCTGGTAAACCACCAGGTTAACAGCTCGTTGAATGTCACAGGGTGTGTGCCCAGGCTTGAGGGTGTTATTTCCCGGGGAAGCGCTTATAATCTTCAGGTTCCTTTCATTCCTCTCTTCAAAAGCTGAGCGGCTTGCTTGGCATTTTTCAGCACACACACGCCTTCGTTCCCAGACTAAACCTTCTCTCACTCCGATGGCATCCCTGCCCCAGACTGAAACCTCCTGAGCTTCCCCTGAATCCACAAACAACCCCATTAGCACTTCTGGCCACACTGCTGACTTGGGAGCTCATGAGTAAATAAATAAAATAGAAGCATCCCTCGTCTCTTTTACAGTTGCTTTTCACAAGGTCCAGCATGTTTCTTGCGCGTTCGCAGACCACTTTTCCCAAGCAGCATTAACTGAGGAGCACACCAGCCCGTCTGGGGCAGCGGGTGCCCTGACAAAACATGTCTGCTCCCACCTTGCTTGACCAAATGACCCGTCAAGGTACCCTGGACAAGTCGCCCCAGGTCTTGGCAACTTATTTTATCCCACCTTTAAAATAAGACTTGGGAACCCACAGCAAGGAGGACAGCAGAGTGACCTGTTCAAAATCATTACAGAAATGATGACTCGCTCACACAGATCAAACCATACAGACTCACTGTTATTAAAAATGGACTTCTTAGGTGTTTGCCCCCTATACCCTCTGGACTACATCCACAATTCAGAGCTCCCCAAAGCATCTTTATTTTATAAAATGCAGGCAAGCTCAGGAGGATGAGGATTAATTTTAACGCGCGCCTCTTGCCAATTAAGTGACCAAGTTAAAGCAGTGTGAAGTGTTCAGGATGCGGCTGCCTGGCGGGTGACTGGATAACAGCCGGCACTGACTAGCAGGATGCCTGCTTCATCTGTCAGGCTTAAAGAAGATGCTTCTTATTTGCCCTTCAGGGGAAAATCTAGCAATTCAGGAATGGGGCAATACCTCCTGTGGCTGCTCAAAGGACAGCTCTCCCCCGAGATGGAAACTTCATCGAGTGTCACAGGGTAGCGGGAAGTTTCACATGCTGTGTCACTAAGTAGAAACTTTCTTCTGAATCTGGTTTTACTCTCAACCCAACAACAGGACTTTCAGGCAACTCATGCTAGGAATGGGAAAGAAGTTACCAAATGGTAAAAAAAAATTTAGAAATGTAGAGAAACAGAATAGTGACAGTGCAAGAGGAAGACAGCCAGACTTTTGGCGTGGTTTCTGGATTACAGGTCTGCCACAGGGAAGATGCCAGGCATGTTTAATTTTTCCACTCTTTTACACATCTTTCCTTTTGTCTTTCATATTTAGAGTGACAGCTTTAGGGGAAAGGGACACCTTCTTGTAATTTGTTTTATGTAAAGCTATTTTGCATAGTAAAGCCAAAGTCCACCAAGGTACAAATGATAAGATGCACTTTAGACACACTGCAATCCCCCAGGCTTCCTGTTACAGAAATGAAGGAAACCAACAGTATCAACAGCCACAACAAAGTTATGACAGGATGTAGGACAACATATCCTAAAAGTCAACAGTCATCCTCAGGATCAGCGCGACACTTTGTCCATTCTTCATCTGTGATGTGCTCCAGAGGAGATGGTGGGAGCAAGTGCATCTCCATGGGGCTGTTCATTATCAAACGTCTGGAATGCTAAGGTAAACACCTTGTATTTACTTCATGCTTTGCCTTTAAAGACTTTTGCCAACATTAATAATAATGCTACTACTCATAAAGCTTTTGTAAGGATTAACTTGTTATGGTCATTAGAGTCCACTGCTCTTTACCACAGTCATGTAATAACATACTTGGTGTACTCTCCAAAACAGAAAAAGAAGCCAGCTGCAGTACATTAACATCCACTTACAGGAATCCAGTGATTTCTCCTCTACACCTTCTGATGATGACACTCAGCCACATACGATAGTATCTTAAATCCCATGTCTGCTCTAACCCTCGTATGCACCCGTGAAAAATAATTGTCACTACATCTGCCAATCTACCATTTCTTCTCTTTCATGAGGGCACTTGCAACTGTATGCTGATGTACCAAGCAGTACTGTTACTGGCATCTCTGTGAACGCTTCTTTTCCCTCAACATGGCTCACCCCATCCTCCCAACCTCTTCCAGAGGTCTGTGGAAAGATAGCAGCTGGCCTGTGACCTTGTTTTCACATTATTACAGAGAATGCAAGCTTTGACCCGACAAGCCCATAAGGAAAGTCTGACATTGTCCATATCCTGAAGAGTTACTTGGTACACAGCACTGGTGCATGAAGAAACAGACTGGGTTGGTGTCTAAATAAATGTTTCCTGCCCTGCTCCCTATTACTGTCGCATCAACATGCCCGGCAACCCTCAATGCATTCCTCCTCTTTACCCTTTTCTGACATAAAGACAATTTCTCCTGCTTTCAGAGATGAAAATTGATGGCTTTTACCTGATGCTTAGTCCTTCACTTCAGTGCTTGGTAGTAGTGCCTCTTCTTTTCCAGTCTCTTTATATTTTCCCAGCCCTTCCCTGACCTCCTCAGCCCCCTCCCCAGGTTCTGAGAAATATAAGGCACAGAGAGACCACAGCCCAGCGTCATCCCTGCCTCCTCCGGAAAGGAAGCAAAGCTCCTACCTCAGGCAGAGCTGTTAAGTGCCTAAATTTAGCTGGGATGAATCTGGGATTAGACCATCAGAGCAGGGAATAAAACCAAGGCGTCTCAAGTATTAGGCCAGAGTCTTAACACCATCCCCTACGTTGCACTGGGGATGTCTGCCATTCAGCAGTCCAAGTGTACAACATTAAAAAAGACACTGATAAAGACCAGCACTGAATTCAGAGCAAGTAGAGATCAGATCTTTAAAAAGGACAGTATTCAGTGTACTTCTACTCTCTTTTTTTTTCTTCTTTTTTTTTCTTTTTAGGGAGAGCAATATTTTTTGCCAAGCCTGATTTTGTCAGTAAAGTGCTGGAGCAACATCTAGCTCTCCATGTGCACACGCAGGAGAGTGCCACCACACACCCCATGGTCCTGACCAGGCGCCTTTACAAGGTAACTTCATGCACCAGGCTGCCATGGCATGCTGCAGTGCAAACGGACCCTGTGTTTTGCTCTGTGACAGTGTTTAATTGAGTCTGTGAGCAGTCGGACAGGTAGACAGCCTCTGATGAGTGCAGTCGGACAGGTAGACAGCCTCTGATGAGTCATGGGTGCTTGTGCTCAGAGAGCTGTGCCTAATGGAGGCAATTGCATCATGTTGGGAAGAGCAGAGCAGCCAAGGCACGCCCCTGGGTAAAGGGTGCCTGATGGTTTGCTTCATTATAGTTAACATGCCTGGCTGTATGATCTCAGGAATCAGAGATGGAAAAGACCTGCTACATAACCTAACCATTACCATGGTCAAGTATGTCCCCCTTCGTGTTGGAGGCGGTGAGGCTTTCACTGCTTTCCTTTGGAGGAATAGCCCACATTTTTTACTGCGCTCCTACTTCCGGGGAGTTTTTGCTGTCTCTTGTTATTACATTTCATTATTTTCTGAGTCAACTCATTTCCAGCTGTTAATGGCTCCTTACAGCCTCCTACTCCCACCTGCTTAGCGCCTTACTGAGCGCATTGACTTGCACCCGCCCTTCAAAACAGGGAGCGGAGGTGGCTGTGGAGAGCCCTGACCTCCCCATAGCCCACGGGAGGTCCCCGCTCCCCACAAGAAGTTTGTGGTGCTCATCTGCAAGCCGCTGCCCAGGGCAGGGGGCCTGACCCTGCCGCCACAGACTTGCGGGGCTCACTGCGGAGCCTTGAGCCCAGATCCAGCTTCCTTCTCTCCTCCCCCTGCCTGCGCCGCCCATGTCCACCCATCTAAGGCACCTTCCACTTGTTTGCTGATTTCTTCCTGCTCTGCTTGCTGTGTGACAGCTATCCACAGAAGGAAAGGAATACGAAATATAAAAGGATTGCTTTCCTTCAATTTTTTCTTCTTTTTCTTCTCACCGATGTTTACACATTTTGGTGGTGTTTGCTCTGGGCTCCTGAAATTTTTGCAGCATCACTGGTGCAGTAAGTCCCACTGAGACAGGACCCTGTGTGTACAGCACTAATCCCAAGTCACAGCCTCCTTCCCTGTTATTATCTGCTGAGCTCTAATGTGAGATGCGTCACCACAGGAAGTTCATCCAAAATTTTCTGTCTGGTAAATGAGGAAACACCTCATGCATAAAACAGGGAGTTCAGATGTGCATTTCTCCACACCAGAGTCAACAGAATCGCCTATTTATTTATTTTTTAAACCCCGAGATGGCTGCTGTGCACTTTTGACCTGCTGTCAGTTTGAGCAGCAACTAGCTATTCACAAGATGCAAGTACATACTGCAGCAAGGATGCATTTATATAACTATGAAATACCAGAGATTTCAGTGATTTATCTCCCCTTCTGCACATTCAGCACTGGAGATAAACCACAGTGAAAAGAAAGGAATGGGTCTGAAGCTCAGAAAAAAGCCTCCTTTGTGCAGGTGACAGGTTCCTACAGTGAGCTGAGGCTGCCAGCCAGCTCAGGAGCTACATACGTTTTCAGACTCGTAGCCTGACTATGCAAATGGGCCCCTCATTTCTACCAGTCTTTTAGCAGAGCTCTTCAGGGATTTCTCAGGAATGTGTCATTTTTACAAAGCAATTAAAAAAAAAGAAAACAACCCAACTTTTTGTTGTCAAATGCAGACAAACTCTGGATAAGGAAGTATTTGAGCAAAGGGTAAACCTTTGTACAATGTTACAGAGATGTCTTGGTGCCCTGACCAGGGATCAATCGACCRCTCTCTGACATGGTCCCCTGGAAGTGATGCTGGGGGAAAACTGCCCAAGTTACCCCGTCACATTTGGTCATTACTTATTGCTATTTTGTTGTTGTTGGCACGCAGCACGCGGAGAGATCCCTGGTTTCCCAGAGAAGGGCTCGTGATGCACACTGGTGGGAGACGTTGCTGGCTGCCAAGCTGGAGGCAGCGTCACGGCGCAGGGTCTGGGCGGTTCAGGGATGGTAACAGGACATTAATGCACTAAATGAGGGCATGGTTTTCCTGGAAGCCCCAGTTTCTGAAAGATAACTTTCAAAGTTGTGAACCAAAGGAAAACAATCTTTTCTCCCAAAGAGTAGCCCAGACAAAAAAAAAAAAAGCAGATGCAGGAAGGCCACATGATCCAGAACAACTCAGAGACATCCAAAGTAATACTTGAAAAAAAGAAAACTCGCTGCATAATTTAGACCAATTAGTCTCATTGCATTATTGCTGTTCTGCTGCCCAAAACAAGCTCTTGGCTGCCTAATGAAAAATAGCTATTTTGCTTTCAAAATTGCCATTCATCATCCTTCCTGAATTTAAAAGAAGCTGAAATTTTACAAATTAAACAAAGACATATCTGGGTAAAAATTATTGAGAATCTTCTATGTCACTATGATAGGACAGTTCCTTCCGAGGGACAAAAAGAGAGATAAGTGATACAAAAAAAATGAATGATGCTTAAGAAAGTCAATAAGAAGTAAACTTGTGAGCATCTGCTCTGGTCTGGCATCAAAGCAGCAGCAGCAGCAGCAAAATAAAATATTAATTAAATGTGGTTCAATGATTTATATCAGAACTCATCAGAAAAGAGTTATTCATTCCTCCTTCTGCCCTTGAAAATTTTTCACCTGAAATAGCCAAAGTTTTTGCAATTGAAGAAATAAAAAATGTTTTGAATCTGAATTGCATGAGGAGAGGGGTGCTGTCATTCTTGCACTTTGGTTCGGTTTTGGAGGAAAGCCACGCTCCTCATGCTACAGTGTGTTTTCTTCTCTTTGTGAAGAAGAGAAGGCAATTCCTCATGGCAGTCATGTGCTCGCAATGCATCACAGGAACAAAAGATCTGCTGAAGATCATCTTTTCCAGGGAAACACAAGTCTCAGGTACCCAAACAGAAATTCCCATGAACATCTGTGGCATCTTTACAGCCAAAATGTTTATGCTTGGGTCAAATGCTTTAGCCTTTGGAGAGATGAATAAATAAACAGCTTTTCTGGATACAAGATGAATGTTCACTTTTTTCCAAAAAAAAAATTTCCACACAAATGACATACTTTTAAAAAGTAAACAAACCCTGAAACCCACAACCTTGAAAATATATTTATCAAGGAAGAAGTGTTTGTGTGAAAATACTTTTTATAGGAAAACATACATCCGAGCAGCAGACCAGGTTCTTCCAAAATATAGCTCAAACTACATGAATCTGCACTTGGAAGTGCTGCTCTGATTTAGAACATTATTTCTGGACATCATAAAAGAAAGTAACTTCCACTGTTGTGAAGAGAAACTTCCTCAGGGAGAGCCTCAGCAAACTGATGCAAGATTTCTGCCATCCTCCTGCATCCCCAGTTTGCAGAGGTGCAGATAGCAGTCCGTGCTTCTTTTCTGAAAAACGCCTTAGAGCTCTATTTTCCAATATTGAACTTCTAGGGATTGTGTTTACATTTAATAAAAATCCATTTTAATTTAGATACCAAGAGCTGCTGGAGCTGCTGTTCAGCTATCCACTTCACAGGAGTATCTAAAATTTCCATGTAAAACTTTTTTTTTCCCCCAAACCCATGGAATTCCCATCACGGGTTATCCAGTGCCAGAGTCAGCCTAAACGGAAACTGTAACTATCAAATGCAGTTGAAAAAAAGATAAAAGGAAAAGGTTTTGTGCTGATGCTCTTTCCAGAATCCTCAAGAAAAATGAATGAAATTCATAGTCCTCTGGCACTTGCAGCAGCTCTAACCTGAAACCGTCACACTTATTAGAGCCTTGCCAAGAATATTTTCAGGTTTTGACTGAGCAATCCACCTGAAACAAATGCTGAATTCTCCCAGACGTTAACTCTAATGCTTTACCATTTCTACATGCTGAGAACACATATATTATACTCTGACTCAGGGCTTCTGTCATGACATATGGAAGTTCTTAACTTCCCAAGCTCTAAAGTAGATGGACATAGCTTATACTTCTGCAAAATTCCTTTAAATGACACATTTTAACATTTTTGTGTTTCTGAACAAAAAACAAAACATGCAGAGCAAAAATGGGATTATTAACTGGAGTCACTAAAATGCCAGGCATAATACATCTCAAAGGGGAAAAAGAAACAATATCTGGAATCGCAACACTGACCTCACCTCATTTGTTTTGAACCTTTGTAATGTCTAGCATTGCCCAAGAATAAATCTGTAACAAAATTATAAGCAGTGTAGTTTCACTTTTAGATCTCATGTCATACATCAACTTCTTCAGGAAGAATAAAATCTATGTTGAAAAGTTGAGGTCGGAACAGCTAGAAGTTGAATGGATGTGAAAAAATCTCAAAGAATCAGGTGGCTGCTTTCTGTCCAGGGGGTCAGCGCAGTCGATGGGGCTGTCTTAGGTGAGCGGGAAGGGCGATGGGTGCCGAGGGAGCATCCCGTGCCCTAGGGAAGGGGAGGACAGGGAAGAGCAGCCAGGCTGCCTGCTGCCTCCCTGCCCTCCCGAGAAGGAGACCAAAGTCAGCACTCAGCCAGTGACTTTGCAGCCTTGTCAGAGACTATCCCCGAGAGCCATTTCCCTCCTCACCTAAGAGAAAGCTCTTCCCAATGTTTAACCTGAATTTTCTTGGCTGAAATTAAAGTCCATTAATTTATATCCTCTCTACCGATGCCAAGGAAGACAGACTAGCCCCAGTAGCTTTTATGCATCCCTTAAGGCTGCAGCCTGGTCCTGTACCACTGCTCTTCTTAGACAACAGTAAGCTTACTGCATCCAGCCTCCCTTCATTGATCACAGGCCTCGGAAACATGACCTCTCCCGCTGCTGCCCTCTGGACTCGCTCCAGTTTCTCCAGACCCTCTGGAAATGTGTCATCTGCCGTACTCCAGCTGAGGCACTATCCATGTGGAGCAGGACGGAAGGATTACTTCACATTTCTCGTGGGCTATACGCCTGTTTATACAAGCCAGTGGGATGTTTGCTTTTTTTGCGGCAACGCGACTCTACTGACTCACAGACAGCTTGTGACACCCTGCAACCTCCAGAGCCCGCTGCTTGGACGCACCACCTACGCAGCCACCCCTCATCCCACATCCGCATGGTCAACTAGTCCTGCCTCCACCGACTGCTGCTCCTCGTCATAATCACACTAAATGAATGAGTCTTGCYGTACCTCTGAAAGGCTGTTGAACTGCACTCATTAAATTAATTAAAAAAAAAAAAGGAATAATTACCAGCAGATGGCAGCCCCCTGGCATGATGCAGACCCCATGCCACCAAGGTGTCCATCTTCCCTGTCTGCTTTGTAGGGAGGGAGGAGACTTGATCCAGAGATGGTTTTCTGAGTGGGCTGCTGCAAAGCAGAGGGACAACCCCGGGAGAGGGAGCAGTGCAGAGGGTGGCTCGCTAGCTCTCACCTCCTCTTCTCTCCCATGCCCAGAGGGGAGATTGGGCTCAGTATGCCTGCAGCAAGGCTGCCCAAGCAGAAAGTCCATTTCTAGCATCACCACCTTTGCAAACAGGCTTTCCTCTGTAGTTGTCTCTGCYCATCTGGAAGCAATCTAAGGCCGTGATGAAATACATGTTCTACGCGTGGGGAGGTGGGAATTTAGCTTGGGCGTTCTTGCACACACACTCACACACCCACTGTGGGAGCCAGTGCCTGGGGTCAGGCTCCCAGCCGACCCCAGGACCATGGTGTGGGGAGGGCAGCAGCACGGCCACCTCCACACGCTTGCCATCCTGCCCAGCCCCACAGGGATGAGGTCTGGGGAGGAACAAGCCTCCTTTCTCTGAGCGGGGTTGCTCAAACAAGCACCACACAGGATGGGACTTTCTGTTCTGCTCTGCTACATCCTTTATCAGTTCATGGGAGATGTTCGTGCAGTAAATCTAATTCAATCACATATTTATTTCTCATACACTCCAGAAGGAGCCTAGGCTATTGAATAAACATGTGGTGGCCTAAGTGGGGCTGCTTTTTCAAAGTGCCTTTATAGCTTTTTTTATTATGATCTGTGCAAAAAGGCATGTTTATAAACAAATTGCAAGATCTATTTATACTAKAGCTCAAGACATTTAGACAGTAGCATCTCAGAGACTTTTGATGGAGGCGGTAAACTGGGCTGGAAGTCGATCTGACAGGAAATAAAAGCTAAAATTGTTTTTCTAAAAACCAGCAGATAACACTAACAGGCTGGGATGAGTAAGAGCATGGAATCCAGATCAAGACGTTGGCTGCAGCAATCTGTGTTCTACAAAAACCTCTGTCAACTGAAAGAGATTCACATTTAGAACAAAAACAACAGCGTATTTCAATCATACAAGAACAGAAGTGGAGCAGAGCTACCAAAATCCCCAGCAGGATCTCATGTTTAGCAAGAGAAAATTTCATGGTGAGCAACATAAAAAATAATAGAATAAAAGCCAAGATTAATAAATGACTTGAATCCAAAGACATATTTTTTGGATGACTGGTCGGGTAGGTCAGCACGATCTCCACAGTTTGTTCTAGAAGAAATCTTGATTAGGTCCGTTCATACAGATCTTTATCATACATGTAAACTTCAAGTTTTACCATCGCTTTAAAAGCAAAGAGCAGATGCAAGATGGAAATCAGCCAAATTAAAGATGGAAACAAATACTCTTGCAGCAGTACAGTTGTTAATGCCTCTGGAGGGGTACAACTACATTGAAATATGAAAAAATACAAATGTAGCAATTTTTTATCCTGGTAATATAAATGTCAGATAAACAGTTCCTAGCGAGTTCATGCAACCAAGACAACTGGGGGAGGGAAAGCCCACAGCACCTGGATGACTAGTATTAGACATAATGAGAAGGAAAAAACAGCCATAAAATGTTAGCATACTGCAGCTCCTGAGCTGCCTGCGTATGCAATCCATTTACAGCCCCAAACGGCTTCGGCAGAGTCTCTGGAGAAAGCAGCGTTCAGCAGACTGCCTTGCAACACCAGCTCCAGGAAGTCATCAATCAGCCCAGGGAGAGTTAYGCTGAGATTCTGCCCAGATGAGAGGTTACCAGCAAAAATAATGTTCCTGCCGAAAAAAGTGGAACCAAAAATGGATGTTCAAATACCTAATCAAATCGCATCCTTCTTGTGATCAGCAGGGAAACTCAACACCTTTCGCAAGCTGGATGTCCCTGACCTTCTTCTGAAGGTCCTATGGAGACACAGCAGTGTTGGTGGTAGTATTTCAGCATGGCAAGATGACACATCAGCAAGAAATAAGCTAGCTTTTACATGAGCTAGGCAGTTTTGACTGGAAATGAAATGACTAACCCCCAAGTCATAAACAAAGACAGCCACATGGGGTCAGAGTGCAGATCCTGCCCAGCACCCTGCTTCTGCCCCACAGGAGGTGTCCAGGAAAGAGCAGGAGAACAAAACACCTGCAGAGAGATGCTTTCCTGCTACCTTCTCCACATCACCTGTGGCTGAGGAACCTTGACCAGAGGTCGCATCCTGCTTGATAAAGAAACTCCATGCTTGAACCGTCAATTCAAAGAAACGAGGGCACTGTAAGTAATACTACTCTCAGTGAGGGAGTACACATCTGGATACAGGGAAGCAAATAAAATAATAGACAGCTGAGGTGTGAAGTGAAAAGGTGTGAACACCTTCAGTCCACCTCAAACCCTGGGGGCGTTATAAAGCACATAGATAATGGGGCTCCAGGCTCCTGCTGTCTGAAGTATCTGACAGCCAGGAATGCTGGCAGGAAAATGGGAGTTTTTATTCTCTGGCATAAGCACAGTGTCTGGATCAGGGTTTCAAAGTCAAATACAGTGTCACATGACGAAGTCAATATTTTCTCCGGCCGTGAGTGTTACACCCGCTGTGATTTCACCCATATCAAGTCCCAGTGATGGACTGTGGGGATCATATCTAACTGGCAGCAACTACTAAGATGTTGTGGGGTTCCTATCTAGAAACAGGCCCCCCAAAACTGGCTAGCTGCCACCTAACGGAATTGTAGTTTGAAAAACAGCCCACTGTGGTGTCGAGGTGAGGGGAACATTTTTCCTTTTGGCTACCAGCGACTGTTACACACACAGACTTACAATCTTTGGAGTACTAAAACTATACGTGGTAACCTGTACTTTGGCAAATACAACAAGTAAAAGTGGGCATTTAAAACAAAAAAAAAAGTCTACATCAAATTTCTATGAATTTAGAACATTTGAAAACATGAAAAACCCATCAGCATTTACTATTGCGCAAATCTTTATAAAAGAGATATTTCTCATATATTCATATTCTTCAGGAATGTTGCCATAATGTGGAATGGTATTTTTTGTATGTTCTTTTGTACGTTTGTTTGTTTAGTTACTAAACAAAGGGCCACCTATTAAGTTTTCATATGGAAAAAATATGTAGGTCCGCTAATGATGAAGGCTGCTTTCCACTTCCATAATCTGAAAGATGAGTAATAAAAAAATTATTTTTCACAAGAACAGTAGTAGCTTAATCTAGCAATTTTGCAGGCCCCAGCAAATGATAAAGGTATCCTACTTTGTCTTTTATACCTCTACAGTCACGTAAGAGCTAACCGTATTCTGGCCATGATAGATAAGAACACTAAATGAGCAAATTTGTTGGAAGTCTGTCTTCAGAGGATGAGTACAGGTGCTGCACATCTGGTTGTGCACCTAGTGGTAAATATTTGAAAGTGCTCAGGAGAATAAAGGAAGAGGAGATCTTAAACAGGAAGGGAAAGTATAAAGGGGGTCAGCAAGGACATAGCAAGGAATCCTGCTAGCAAGGTGAAAATGAAAACACCCAAAAAAATCCACACTAAGAAATGAAATTTCAACAAACTTATTTCACTGAAAGCGAGTTAGAAGTTCTTGCTGTCCTGGGAAGCAGGAGGCTCAGTGGCTTCAAGTCGCAGTGTCTCATTAGATACGTTTTTCTTATTTTTACCTCTCCTTCAGTGTTCTCACCACTTGTACTATGATGTATGATATGATCTGCAAGGCCGTTGACCAGCCATTTTGGGCCAATTTCCTTACAAGCTGATTTCAGATCAGTTGCAGATGGCTAGTTCTTTGTGCCAATGATGCTGAGCATTTGAAATTGTTTTATCATCCAGATGATTGCTTTGGTTCTGTGGAAGGAAAAACCCCATCTACTCCGTTTTGTCAGAAAGCAGGAATGCATTAGAATATTTTTGTCAATATAGACACTGTAAAGTTATATACCTATGAAAATTTCAATATACTATAACATTTCTAAGCCATTTACGGAGGGTGACAATTTTGCAAAAATATTAGTGTTAACTGTAATGTGTGAACCAAGAGAGAGATCATAAAATAATCTCTCTACTCTGTTGTAATAACAGTTTGATAAAATATCCCTTTTTTCTGACTGCTAATCAGCTGTTTTTAATGCTAAGAGATTACCCAGCTGATTCTTACACCACCACTCATAGCAAGGCTGGAACATGCTCTTTTTTCTCCTTTTAGATCTAAGCTGCAGATCGCATGTTTTGTACAAGAAGCCTGTTCCCAGAAAAATGCTTTCCAAGTATACATTTTATTTAAAATGTTCTTTTAGTGCTTGGAGTTGTCTGTCTCCTTATCTGTTGCCTGTTTTCATTTTGTGGAGTTTCACTGAACCCCACAGAGATGGCTCTTCTGCGCTTTGGTAGGAATTATCATACTCTTACCCTAATTGCCCAACACAAATCTCTTCAGATTTACTGGGTTTAAGACTAAATTTTAATAGAAATACTAGGGGAACCACTTCCATCTCAGGCAACTATTTGACTATACAGCACAGAAAATCTCACAATTTTTTTTTTTTTGTGAGAAGGATATTTCTACTCTAAGCACATAGCACAGATTTGCCTTTAGCCAGAACACTGTTTCTTAAAATGAGTCATCCACAAAAACAGATAGGTTTAAATTACAGAAAAATGCTTTGCAAACTAACCAGTGTTGCAAAACCAGAAATAGCTCAGGAGACCTGGAGAGACTCCAGTTCCACAGCATTCATCCATTCCCCCAGTCCCCAGCCGTGCAGTCTTCCTGTCATCCTCCCTCCTTTTGGGAGATTGTTAAGTTTTGGTTAATGCAAGACTGAAAATCTGTCCAGAAATGGATGTGTTAATAGGGAGTAAGAAACAAGTCATTCTTTCTTCTTTTATTATTTCCAATAGGAGAGTCACGTTGTAGAGGCTGTACTGAGCTTTGTCTCGTAGTCTCTACCATGACTTTTGTTACATACACAAATTTAGGACAGCATATTTAAGTAACAGATAACCACAGAGTATCTCATCCAACGCATTCCCTTGCCTGTTCATGGAAAGAGTTGACTGCAGCATAGCACAGTGTTTCTGTCTGTGGTTTTGATGAGCTGAATCCAAAACCAACCATTTTCTGTTCTGCCTGGGGCCATAAAAGTCAGAGCCTGTCCTGGAAGTACAGGCATTTTAGGTCAAGAAGGAAACTCCTTTAGCAATTGCAGAAGAGCCTGGATTATTCTGCAGCACATAAGGCCTAGACTGTGCATTTTACAAAACCTTTCCTGCCGTGACACACTGCAAACTGGACTCATCTATTTCAAGCATGAATTTCTTTCTGCCTCCTGCTTGCAGAGGTCTCCTCAGGGACAGGAGCTAAAGTAGAGCTAAATTCCTGACCCCTGTCTCCTCACCAGCCAATGCAGCCAGCCAGGGCCACAGGAGACTGCTCATCCCAGCCACCACCCAGGCCCAACGCTACGTTGCAGCCTGCATATAATTATTTGGAGAAGCGGTTTTCGTAAAACAGGGTAGCCCCATGACTTCAAAAATATTTGCAGGAAAAGCTCTGTGATGTATGTACTTCTTTGCAGAACTGTGAACCCTGAATCACAACACTTATCATGAGTCAACGTCAACACACGCTGCTGATGGCCTGAAGATTGTGCCAAGGAGAGCACTGCACAGTGCGTGTCTTGGTCTACATTTCCCTGAAAAGCTTCTCCTGGCCACCGTTTCCCTAGTCCTCCCCTTGCAGACAGGTCTCAGCCCAGTAGTAACTGAAGCAAAGTGTGCTCATAGAAAGGGGAAGAGAGAAAACATGGGGGAAACTATTTGGATGACAATAAAAAGCAGGTCAGATGGTGACTTCCCTGCCAGGAGGACTCCTGACTTCCCTCCTGAATTCCCAGGCCAGAAGGAAGCTCTGCGGCGTGGTGGGGGCTGGCAGGACTGTCTGGGATCTGACCCTCTGAGGCTTCTCTTGCCTTCCTTTCCTAATAATGTTAAAGTAGATCTTAGCTCAACAGCTCCTCTCCTTCCTATGTTTGGCAGCAAGGTTCAGAGCAAACACCAGCAGCAGCCCTGAGGAGCCACTCCTCATGGTCTATTACAAAGGATTGCTCCACTGCAGGTAAGCATGGAGAGGCATACAACACTTCCAAACTTCAGCTTTTACAGATGGAGTATCTACGTATCTTTCAGACACCTTCATAGGTGTCTAGCATTTCAAAATGCTGAGAGTATCTGGTCTTGGCATTAATTTTTTGTGGGGATTTTGGAGAAGGATGTAAATACTAACAATATGAAATATACAGGTAGCTTTGGGTGGAGATTTTTAACATCTTCAAAGTTAACCTGATGAATATTTTTCAAATATTTTAATGAATCAAGTACACATGAAAAAAGTTTATTTTGTCCATCTTTCTTTGTTCAACTCAAAAAACTCCCCCAAACCTGCAGTATTTTATTTCAACAAAATTAGGGGACATATGGGAAGGAAAATTTCCAACTATTCTTATGTCAAATGAAGTGCATTAACTGTTAGATGTCTGTACTTGCATTTCCTTTCTCCAAACACAGTTTGTTAACACCTGAACGAATTCACAATATTTCTCCATGCCACTGAATACAGATTCATTGTTTGCATCTACCACCTCTTCTTCCTCTCTCCTTCCCTCCTTCTCTCTCACCCTCTCCAAAAAGGTTTGACCGAACAATTGCACCCAGCTCAATCACTGTCAGCTTTTCCAGGCATTTGGCTGCCTATATGTAATAGCTGAGGATGGGCCCCCAACTTTGAAATCAGACAGCCTGTATACCAATTCTTGCAGTTTCCAATGGGAAACATCTTACTTCTGTTCTCCTTTCCCATTATTCTTTTTCCTTTCTTCTTTCAGTGCTCTCACGCTCATGGTTGAGGGAGGTATAAACAGAGTCTCACCATGCCACAAAATACATAGCAGCACTTTGGGAAGTTTGACAAACTGGAATACATGTTTAGATTTCCTGACTCAGAGACAATGCAGAAAAGAGGGTTCTGGCAAGCTTCCTGGAGATGGGATGCAATTGCTTTGCTCTGTGATATACAGTAGGGGTTACAGGCACTTTGAACATTTACAGAGCACCAGTTCAAGAAGAACAAATCATTTTTTAATCTTTGTGTTGTAATTAAATGCAACTTAGTGGAGTTTCTGCATATGAGAAAGCTGACTGGAAAGAAATCAGATTGCTGTGAACTAAAAAGAAATTATAACATGACACTGCACAGCATGTAAGTATGGCACAGTTCCTCTCAAAGTACCTCTCACATTTTGTTGCCTCTTCCTCCTGTGACTTCTTTAGGAAAGATGTACCCCTTCATCATTTTCTCTTCTGTGTGACCATTCATTTCCTGCACACACGGCGTTTGGGACAATTCACAAAATTTCACCAGGTCCACAGATCCTGGGGAAAACAGGCTGGAATTTCCAGGTGATATTTGTGCACATCGCTATAAAAAAGATCTGATCTAACTTCATGGCCAAACGAATAACCTGGTTTGTATATCCAATTTTAGTAGCAGCCACCTAAATATATTTGAACCTTTCCTGGCTTATTGTAGTCTTTGGTCCCTAGCTTGCCTTCTCTACAGCATGCTGTCTTTTGAGCGTCCGTGAGTTCCCCACCCACAGCTCCTTCTGACCTCCCTCTCYTCCATCGCTGAACTGCCTTCTCTTCCCCTTCAGTGACCACGAAGGCCCCGACAGGCAGATCCCATCATCCCCAGATCTCCTCTGGGTCGACTCCTTGCATTCCCCCATGTTTCTATCCCTAAGGCAAGTGAGACAGAGGCAGGTGGAAATTATGCTAAGAAATTCCAAATTCTTCCCTTTTTTTTAAACTAGATTTTTCATTTCAAAATTTAGATCATTGTTTATAAGGTGAGTTTGCACTTGTTGATAACATCATTATTTATAATGCACTTTAACTCCAGTGATCAGTTTTAGCCTTCATCAATTTGCAGTTTTATTATTGTGATTCAACAGACCCAGATTTTTAAAACCAGGAACCTAATGTTTTCTGAAAGGCTGAACAACTAGTACAAGAGGTCAAGCGCATTGAAACTGATCTCTCAGATTCAAAGAAGCTCTTGTGTAAAAGCAATGCTTTCTTTTCAAAAATAAAAGAGCAGATTACAGAAACCTTAAATGAAGCTGGGAAAACACTTCATAAACATATTTTTGTCTCATAGCAGTTATCAGTAGTTTGTATAGAAATCTCAGTGCACAAAGCACACTCCTGCCCCTAAGGCACTCGGCTCCCCCTTGCTCTGTGTGCGATGCCTAGAGTCTAGAGCAGGCGACTCGCCCTTGAAATGTTGCTATAATAATAATCATAATCATATCAAAATAGTCTAGTTGATCTTTTTTGGCTCACAGCCAGAAAAAAACCCAACCATAAACTCTTCAGAGAGTACGGCAAGGTTTTTTTTCCCTTCCATGTGCAATCACATATATTTCACCTAACAGATACGAGAAATAAAAATCATTGGTAATGGATAAAATCTTAAGAAAAAACAAATGTTTCAGACACATCTCAGCTGAATAAAAGACAGCTTCAAAACAAAGCTCCACCATATTGCAGTGGTGCTAGTTTTTTTTATTATTTAAAGGCAATTTCTCTCAGCATAGGAAACTCAAGGGAATAATAAGGCAATTCGAATGGATGTAAGAAGAAAGCCAGGGCATACAGAACACAAGGCAGCTTATTGCATTATTCTGAAATGATCTGTTCAAATATGCAAGTTTTAACTCACATCACAGGCACTTTCAAGCGATCTTGCTGTATTCTACTAGATCGTGTTATCTGTACAAATCCAGGTAGACAAATATTTTAATTCATAAATTCACAATGTTGATTAGGATCATGAAGGATGTGCAAATAAAATTCACAGAGAAAAATCAAGCTCTTCCCAAAAGAACACCAAAAAAATGAGAGGACATTAGGGAAAAAGTTTTAGGAAGCAGTAAATACCTCTGAGAGAGGCAAGGTTATCGGGGATTTATAAATTTTTCCAAATATTTATGCCAGGTGCTAAAAAGCAGCATTGCCCTTGCTTAAAACTATTTGGACAAGAAGACTTACAGCTTCCCTCTCTGTGTAAACAGTACAGCAGCATTCTAAACAGATTAATAGTGGTATCTGTTCAAGTCAAATATTTATGCAAGCTAGATGAGTGAAAAAGGTAGTCTAAGGAGAATATTTTAACCGCAAATTCTAAAAGGTACTGAAGTATCCTGCCTGCATGCAAACAGCCCACCTTGACCAAATCACGTTGTTTAAAATGAAAAGGTTTCACGACCTAATCCATTATTTCCGGTGACCTAAGAAAGATTTTCTCTCTCTTTCAGAGTTGTCAGAGATATTTATACTTGTGCTAACCATCACAGCAGAGAGGTACCAGTACAAAAGCCTGCAAAACCAGAGTTCAATGGCCGAGCRCTAGACTGGGAAGGGGTCACAGATTCTCTCCGGTCTTACTGTGGTTTTATTCTACAATTATGAATGAATAACTAATGCTCCAATTGTCTCATCTGCAGCCAGATGGAAGGGAAGAGGGAGGAGAGACGGGCACCACGCTGCTGCGTCATGTCACGGTGCAGCAGAGCCCCTGGCCCAGCCAGAGCTGCTGCCCTTGGGGCAGGCTGCTCAGGTGCAAGCTGCTCCCATGGGAAGCTATTGCTGCTGCTGTTTGCACAGCAAGGGCCTCAGCCTACTCTCAGTCTGTAACAGAGGCCAGTATGGAATAGCTCTTCCAGTCCATGAAATCTATTGGAGAAACTCAGATTTTATGGTGGTGTTCTCGGTCAGGCAAAATTGACAGACACTAAACCAGGTTGAATTTAAGACTTCTGAAAAAGCTGAGGTGGTGTTTGTCTCTCTCTCATACCCATGATCAGTGGATTTGAAGAAAACTTTAGACATCCCCTTGCATATGAATCAGCATCCCTCATCCGTTTCTGTCCTAATTTTTTGAATTTTTCAATTCAAGTAAGAATTCATTTCAAACAATAAGCAGCTATGGAATTAGAGCAGCACGTCACAAAGGCTGAACTATTTTATAGCTAAAACCTGACAGGTCATATTTCACCACAATGTTTTCAACATCTGCAGATTTCTCTTGTTTTGTGGAAGACAGAAGTAAATGTCTTGCAGGACAGGCACCAGAGAGGAGCAGCCAAGATATTTAGGTGGCACAGCTGTACTGCCTCAAGAGCTGGACGGAAAGCTTTCTCTGAGAGCAAGTGGATCACGGAAGCCTTACACAGCTACATGYATTCACCGTTGTTTTGTTAAACCAGGCATTTGTCTTCTCCTGCTTTGGAAGCCAAACAGCAATGGTTAATTGCTCTGGATCACAGAAAGACTGGTGGGAGCAGTCAACGCAAGGGAAAATCCCCTTCCCCTAAAGCCAAGTCTCTAAACACCAGCACCCRCAGGCTCTGTGGAGGTTACAAGCCCAGCAAACCCACCACCTCCAGGAATCGTCCGTTTCTGCACCKCAGTGGGCTGCAGCACAGCCCTGGACCTGGTTGTTTTGGGGACCTCGAGCACAGGCTGAGAGAGCAGAAGGTGCAGAGGCACCGCTGGGCGCATCAGCAGCGGGGAAGGGGTACACATGGAGGCAGACAGCTCCAGTGAAAGTAAGCGGGGGCTTGCTAATTCGATGGCTGGTGTTTCTTCTGCTTGGCACACTAAGGGGAGTTTGTGCCGCCCGTGCACCTTGCAGGAGGCGATGCACCTGGTGTGCAGCTCTACCGGGCCAACATCTCCTCTCCAGCCTCCACATGTGGTCTGAATTTGTCTCCACATTAAACTGGAGCTCCAAACCATGACAGCACAGACCTATTAATAAATGGAGGAAAAGGAAGAGAAATCCTCTACGTACAAGAGCTGCAAACAAACAAACAAACAAAAACTTCTGTAAAGGAGCAGCAGTTTGTCAGGGCAGAGTAGTTTCTTTTCCCCAATAATTTCATACAGAGGTGTGCAAGCAGGTGATAAAGGCTTTTACTCAGGACGCAGAAGCATCTCCACTTGCTGTGGGTGACTGCCCTGGGAGGTGTGGGGCAGGAGCTGCTCCTGCACCCGCAGCCAGCAGGGCGAGGGGGAAGGAAGAGACAAGCCTTGGTGCGGATGCAGGAGCATCGGGCGTTCCCGAGGGAGGAGGCTGTGAGCTTCAATGCTGCCGCAGCCAGGAGCCCCGACTCTCTCAGCACGAGTGTTTCTGAGCAAAGGGCAGCCAGCACAACCGCTTCCCAGGTACATTTCCCAAATGGTGGCACATCCTTATCAAGAGCCACAGGCTTTTGCACAGCCAACTCAGCTTCGTGCATGCTGGCCAGATTTTTTGCTCCCCTGCCTCACACCCTGTCCCCATTTGCAGGGGTAGACAGGGACAAGGGAGTCAGCCCACACATAAGTCTTGCACGGGGTCCCCGACACAACACCTCCTGCCGTCCCCAGTTTGGAAAACCCTGCGGGATCAGCAGCTCGCACTGCTGAACTCCTCCTGACTTCTTTTTGCAGCACAGGCTCCAGTGAAGAAGCCTCATGTAGGACCTGGTTTTCCAGCTGGTTTTCAGCATTCCCAGCTGAGCTTTCTTGCAGGAAATGTGCACCTTGGAGCAGAGCCATCTGCATCGGCTGTAATCCCAGTGGCCTTCCTGCCTCTCTGGGGCTGGGGATAGGAGCCACTGAGCCTGGCACAGGAACTGTCCTGTCCTGTCCTGTCCCACCCTCAGAAAGGCAGAAAGTTAAAAAGAAGACGCAAAAMAACCCAGAATACACGACTGCAATCCACTGCTGCTCAGCAGTGGTGCGGGTCTGATTGTCGCTGTTCACGTGAAGTTCAGAAAGGCTTTGTTCAGCCTGCACAATGTCCTCCCATCTGAGCCTCAGCCTGCAAGAAATGCTCACAGTAAAAAAAAACAACTGTCAAAAATTAACTTTTGCATGATTACAGACCGGGGCTATAAATCCTGAGCTCAAATCTGAGAGATAAATGGGTTTGGATTAAATAGTCCACCTTCAGAGGCTTGAGTGCTGAATTTCAGCTATCTTATTCAAGTACAGAGGTGGTGCTCTAAGCAGCTATACAGGATTCCTGGAAATGTCATTGCCAAAGAAAAATTACTGAGGACGAGTGGGACTAAATTAGAGTCTATTCTAGAGGATCAGGAAATGGAAATGGTGTTTTCACTTAGATTTAGATGTCTGGGTTTCAGGGGAGTCTCCTCAACAAGCAATACTTCCACTGAGTTCGTTTTGCAAGTGAGGGGATCGCTCTGTCGGAGGATGATGACTGCTGACAGTCACAGCCCYGGCTCTCACACCACAAACCTTGTCTTTCAGAGGTTTGTATTCACAACTGGTCTTCCAGCCACATTTCTCCAAAACATTGGTTTAGCATTTTGGGAATGTTTCCAGAGCAAAGGCCAGGATCTTGGTCTCAGATGATGGCACCTCTTCTCCTTCTTCCAGGACTTACTGGACGGGCAATTCAGCTCGTGTCATCTAATTGCTCAGACAAACTGAATCATATAAAATCTGGTCTGACTCACGAGARGAGATTTCACATTCTTGTACACAGGCACACAGGAAAGACTCCCACATTTTTAAATGATTAACCAAAGATACAGCAATTTCTGAAAGAGGCTGAAAACATGGCTCTGTCCTTATGCTGGTCAAACCAGAGGTGTCAGATCCGCTATAGACACACCACGTACTTCTATTTTGTACCAATGGATTAGTACAAGCCTATCAAACACATTATCGTCTGTTCTAACTTATCGACGCAGACATTTAACTTGCAGAGTGTTGAGGGAAAGCACTTTTCCTTCTCAACTAAAAATAAGAATAATAGCTCAATTGCATGCAAAAAGTATCAAAGTATCTTCAAAACAGGAAGGAGAGGATGCTTTCTGGATGAACAACACATCTAGATGCATGTTATTTTCTAGTCCAAGTAGATTCCTTTCCAGATCAGCATCTTTTTTGCTCCACTGCTTATGTAGGTGGGATACATTACATGTTTATCAGTAGTTAGTAGATTTTAGTTTATGTAATTAATAATTATTTATAATAAAAAGTTCACAGAACTCTGCTCTTTCAGATACAGCTCATGAGTATAAAGCACTGCACAGAAAAGGAAAGTCACTTGAAATCTAGTTTTATATTCCGGTAACCTTTTTTTTTAACATCTTGCTGTTGTACAGTAATACCATAATGTAAGAGGGAAAAAAGTACATTGAGGGGGGTGGTGGGGAGAGTCTAAAACAAGGATTTTGAGACTGAAACAATTTTAAGACAAGTTACAGGAAACCCAGTTAAATGGATGCCAAAAATTTTCCAATGAGCCAAGCCAAATTCAATGTAACCCAATCTAAGGAACATCAGAGGAACACTCAGAGCCTTGCTATGATTATCTGTGTCTGTCCCTCCACACACAGTCCAATTTTCAGTGCAGTGTGACTTAGCAGGATGTTCATAAATAGATCCCTAACCTTCCACTTAGGTCACAGTGAAGCTGAATTAAGCATCCTATTGTGGTATCATACCATATGCCCTAGATAACAGGGCAAAGTATTGATTGAATGGGAACTGCAATTATTCACAAACTCAGAAATACSTGGATAGTTCTTGCCCTCTAGCAGATCATATGCTACAGCTGAGCTGGCAATGGCCTTTGGCAAGGCACAGTTAACAATGTGATGATTTTTTTTGTACTCTGTAGAGGTGGAATTATCTCATTCCCTCCCTTTCCTCCGCCTCACAATTCAATGGCAATTAATATGCAGACACACTAAAGAACTTTATTCTTGAATGCACTGACTTGTAATTTAATACATGAGAGCTCCAGAGCTAGTCTGCTGCCACATCAGTAGAGGGACACAACTCCAGATTTAGGCAATCTTTCCCCCAGCGCCCTCTGAATTCAGAGACTGGCAGAAATCAAACCTTGCTGAGCTCTTGTGACAAATCAGTTACACTTAAGAGTCTCACACACCTCCACAGGGACACAAATAAACAACTGCACTGAAAAGAGGGTTTTTCTTTCCTCTACCCTCCCCCTGCTTTCTCATCTTTTCTATAGATGTGTTCTTTGGCTTCTTCCTACTCACAAAAGGAAAACAGAGGACACATTAGGCTGGTGGTTCAATGTACAGAGATGAAAGGCTGAAAATCAAGCCAAGGAATCATAAAACTTCCAAGGCCAACTGCTGAAACCTTCTGCTTGCTGACTGAGCTTACATCTTTGTGTGCCTTTACAAATTATTCTGCAGATAAGAAAGGACCCTTTGTACTTTTTATTTCTTACCACCCCAGCCAGTCCCAGTGAAGCAGCAAGCCTCGATGGCTCRTGCTTGCACCAGCTGAGCTCTCAGGAGCAGCTAATCCTTCCTTCTCACCTCCCAGGCCCCCAGTGTAGGATGCCAAAGGGCCCCTCTTGCTGGGGATGGTCACCAAGAACAGGAGCTTTGAGGGTAGACTGCCCTACTACAAGGTGTCAAAGCAAAAACCAACTAGACCTGTGGCTTTGTAGAGGCCAGTGCAATGAGCAGAGACCTTCCCTCAGCAACCCAAACTGCTGGAAGCCAAATGAGAGAGTCTGGGACAGTCACAGCCTAATTTAGTTCTGGAAGAAAAATTCCTCATTGGACCAAGTGTCTGTTGTCCAGCCCAGAAATCGCAGATGTGGATTGCAATGGCAAACAACCAACGGTGGGGATTATAACCTTGTAGCTCACTGCAGATGAAAGGAGGTGYCTAAAGGAGCTGCTTGAATATCCAGCAGCAACAAGGCACCTGGAGGGACCATGTACACATCGTGGGGTGCCTTGCCAACACCATCACTACAGAGCCTGGGCCGAAAAAGTCGTTAAAATATCTGGGTTAGGCTAACAGGCCACTCCCGCTCAGACTAAGTGGGCAGTCGTTCACGGTATAGAAAGAGGCATGCAAAATGCTTTATTTTCATCATGTGCATTATAAACATCCATCCTTCCATGGCACTAAGAAAAGCTGTCTCAGTGTTGTTCCTTCAATCTGTAGTTATTCACTCATCAGACAGCGATGAGCTGTGATGACCTGCCATCCTAACCAAGGACAAACCTCACACACCCAATCACAAGCAGTTCGGGTCTTTGAAATAGATGGTGAAAGAAATACCCTATATAAATCATCAAATTTTGCTAACAGCTTACAGAAAGAAAAAAAAAGTCCCCTTTCTGCCAACAAAATCAATTTCTGAACAGTTTCTGAACAGTTCAGAAAAGCTGCACTTTTCACCWGCAGAACTTCCATGGCGTTGATTATTTTCCGATAGATTCCACAATATTGCGGCAGTGTTTTGGCCAGAGGATTTCCTTGGCCAGAACAAAAGCTGAATTTGAATTTCAAATATCGCAGTCCACACAGTGGAGATTTTCCTTTCCGTAAGCGCTTTCGTCTTCTAAACTTCAAATTCCCCATTTTAGGAGGCTTGGCAAAACACAAGGATCCATAATTAATTGTGCATGCAAAATATTGAAAGTGTGAGTGGATGCCAACAATCACGACCCACGCAGGCAGACAGCTACATTTGCACAAAATCCTTTCCTGGTTAAGGACTTCTGATCCAGAGGTGTATCATAAGGGTTACAGGTGTTGTTTCTATTGTACAGACAGTGGAATTAAGACCCAGAAAAAGACTGACTTCCAGCCTGGTACAGTAAAATAGCGGTAGAGAAGAGAGCATAAAATCTATGTAATTTTTCTGGTTTTCATTGCTTGGGTATCCAAAGCTGGGCAGCAGCTGGTGTGAAAGCAGCAAGAGGGTGACTAGAGGAGCCTGGCTCGCCCAGGGACCTCCTCGCTGCAGAAGGCACCGACCGCTCGCCAGCCCACCGACAGCCGCTGGGCAGCAGGTTCTCCCAGTGCAACCGGTCTGGGCCCAAATACAGCCTGTTCTCTTCTCTGCAAGACAGTCACCTCCTACAGATAAGGAGGTAGTCTCTTGAACTCATCACAGCTCAGTGTGATACCCAAATCACCCCAAATTTTGGAGCCTTAGATGTATGGCTCAGTGTGAAATATCTCAAGAGACATAGCTGAACAATCTCAGGAAAACGGGTTTTAGCTGCTATTCTTCCTCATGTACTGTATGCATATCTTGATGTGCTTTTACAGTTCCCTCAGCATACAATGAATCAGGAAGAATAAATACAAATGGACCTGAGGCGSTAGCCTGCTGATAAGTCCGTTCTACTGCTCAGTGTACAATCTAACGCTGTGTGTGTCAAAATCAAAACAAACATCTTCCACCACACATAGTCTGCTGTAGCTGTATTTTTATTTTCTACAGTGACAGCATAATAAGTTTGTCAAAAAATATGTTCACATCCTGTACATACATATATAAACATATACATACATATAARTATTCAGTACTGTACTCAACCGTAAATGGAAACAAGTCAACTTGACAATTAGCCAATATAAAGAGAGCTAAAAGAAATTTTAGCTCGCACACCTATCCCTACTTCCCCTGCCAAGATGTGGTTTAGCCATCACTTTTTCCTATTAAAAAAGAAGTGTAAATGTTTCCTCTGTTCCTGTGTTAAGACATGTAGAAATAGGAAAAGTTACTAACACAATGGCTGTCTGGACAAAACTTTGTAACATCTATACCCAAAGGGCAATATTTTGGTATTATTGCAGTTGACAGTACTCAGAAATCAGCAGAGCCAGGATTTCCCCCCCAGCAATTCAAATGCGCGAAGTAAATAAAATATAGAAAGAGAGAAAGAAAGACTGTAACACGTTTGATCTCTTGCAGTCATTAACTTCAAGTACTGGCTGCCTTTACCACAATACCTCTAAAGAGTCGTATAATCCCCCATTTTTAGAAATTTCAGTCTTAGGAGAGGAGGCTCTCAATCTGAAGAAAGTTTTAAGTCATGCTGCAGTGAAGCTGTAGAGGGGTTTAAGTGACTTGGTGAAACTTAGGAGCAAAGAGAGAGTCAGCACCGGAGCTGAGAGCAGCACAGCTTGATCCTGTTGCAATCCCTTCTGCAGCCTCAATCCTTTAAAAATTCAAACTGCTCAGGTTAGGAGAATCTTTCACAGGAACCTACTGTTTGCAGCATGAATTCCCTGAAAAAAAATAGRTGAAATAAAAAGTAAAAAATAAAAAAGGAGCCCAGCCCAGAGAGCAGGATCATACCTTTAAGTGCTTTGACAGCTCTAAGTGTTTTCTTCCTGCTCAGGAGGCTTGTTGGCAGCCTTAGCCGACCTGCAGCCTGTTATGTCTTTAATCATGGGCTTCTGGCCATGGCTCATTCAGGAGCTGCTTGTACGTTCCTGGCTAATCTTAGCCTTCCCCATTAGCATTAGGGGAGATGTGCTGTCTGACATGGAGGCAGAAGCACCCCAGCCCACAGGACTGGCCTTCGGTCTCAGGGATGGGGGGAAAACGTTACTGTAATTGTGACAGGTTTCAGCTCACGCAGAGAGATGTGCAGTTCTTGCATCAACACACAGGATCCAGGTGCCACCAGGCCGAGGACCAGTGCTCTGCTCCCCACCGCTGAGGTGGCGAGGGCTGCCTCGCTGCTGACTCCCCCCTCCTTGATACTGTTTAAGGATGCGGGCAAAGGGAAGAGCTTTGCTGCATTTTTTTGGGCTGCCATTTTCCTGCAGCCCTCCAGGAGAGGTGTACATGGGCACATGACCCTCACAAACATCCCCAAACAGGTCACGCAGCCCAAAGAGCTGCCAGCCACTCTCTTCTTGCCCCAGGCAGAAAGTTGGGCAGACTCCGGCCATGAATCACAGGCAGCAAAGTCAGAAGGACTTAAACATTTGAAATCTTGCATAAACAGCAAAAGCAACAGACACTCCAAAGAAAAAGGTTCAGGATGTCTCTGTGGTTACTTAAAGAAGACACTGATGTCTTCAGAGGTTGTTTTTCCCTCTGGACATCATAACTCAAGAGACATGGCCCACATTATGGGGAGCAAATGAATGAACTGTTTCCCAGGACAATCACAGTAGGAGCAGGATCTTTCTAGCGCACTAATTACAGGGAATGGAGAGGATGAAGAAAGAACACTCCAAAACTCCTTGTAGATGCATTAAAGATGACATCTCCGCTCGGAGGCTCTCCCAGAGCATCCCGTCAGACTCTACTAGTCATGTCACTTCATATTATTTTACGTGATGCCATATGCGGCTGATAAAACCAGACAGAAGTACACAACAATAATGTAACCGTGCCTCCAGAAAATGGCAAAATTAGTCCCCTGTGACATTGTGACCAAGTAAATTAAAGCCAGCAGGGAAAAATTATGTTTCACATGTATTTTTTTTCTACCTAGTATGAAATTATTCAGTTATTTAGTATCCAAATCTTTTTGCAAGCAGGTGGCACTATAAAATAGGGACAGTCCTACGCAGGGAATATAAACTGCCCTTTTGTATGTGTAAACGAAGAGCAGCCACAAAATACATCCTGTTGATAGAACGATATAAAAATCACTGGAGAGAAGGAGTAGATTAGGTATGCTGCAGTACAGCATTAGTTACTTCATCACATCTTTCTGGAAAAATGATGATGCTTGCCATCACTTCAAATTGGAAGGCATCTTCCTTTCAATTTAACGCGGTGTTCCCAGTCCAAGCCTCTAGCCTCCAGGATTTTAGGTTCTGAGCTGTGAGTCAGCAGAGCTACTGCATTGCTCGACTGATTCAAGTCTCGGTCATCGAGCCTTCGTCAAAGGGAGTGCAGTGCCATTACCTCTCTCCTCGGCTATTACCTCACCTTCAAGGAGTTGAAGCTTTCCGTCTCTCCTGGTTTGCTCAAAATCCCTCTTTTGCACAAACTGCCATACTGGATCAGACAAAAGGTCCACCTCCCCCCAAATTCTGGGGTCTAACAGCAGTCCCTGGCCCCTGTTATGCTCCCAGGGGAAACACCGATTGAGCTTCTCCCACCCACCGTACTTTCTCAGCTATCCTTGATTAATACATAGCTTGTTACAATCACAAAGTATAAATATTTTTGGCACGAAATGGAACTGTTATTGACGTTAAATCATCCTATAAAAGCATTTATGGTAGATTTCACAGATACTGGATTGCATGAAAATGCTTTATGCTGTCAAGCACTGTTTTGGGAAATATAAACACCTTAAGTTCTTTGTGTATATAGAGGACAGACTGCATGATTAGTCTGACCTGTCTTTAACATTTCCCAATCCTTTCCCAATCCTATTGCAGTTGCCCATTTTCACCTTTAATACAGTAACAACAAACACCAGCGGCAGGACTGAGGGAAACCAAGCCTGAATTCTGCTTCAAACACAGTTTTGAAAAGTTTGGGSCCAAATATTTCAGTCACTTCTGAGAACGAAGCCTGAGGAAAAAGCATTTTTTAGCCCACATTAAAAAACCCACTATGCACTAGCAAGATTTTCTTGGAAAAACTCTCAAACCCTCTTGCTCTGAGGGAGGGACTGGGATTTGGGTGCAGGAGCACAGGAGCGCAGGACCTGCGACACCCAAGACACAACTGCAAAGGTGGGAAGCCTGGGAGGGGAGATAGCAATGGGACAGCAAAGAATGCAGCAAATGGGCAGAAGTGGCAGGAATCAGCGGGCAGAGAGGAGAAACACCCACGTACAAAGGCGTTGCTTACCAGAGCATCTCCCCGTCCCAAGGCCAGGACAGAGCCCGGCTCGCCTGAGGTTCACCATCCCTCCGCTGCAAGGAGCCAGTGACGGATGGCCTCTCCCTCTGCTCTCGCCCAGGTCCCTATGGACAGCAGCAATTACTGGTGGTCAGTAACTAAGTTATTTAAAGTGCCAGAGATCTGTGTAATAGTTTCTAAGGCCTCAGGTGCAGCGCAGGTGCCAAATAAATGCCAGTACGATGCTGTGTTGCAAAACCTTTGGGGGCAGAACTATTCTTTTAAAAGAAAACTGGGAGGTTATACACGGGAACAAATAAAGACCAGAACATAAAGTCCAGTACTTACAAGACTAAGTTTGGCAATTTTGGCTAAGGCCTGAAATGAGGCTGTCTCTACAAGCCTAAAGCAGTTCCTTTTATGCTTGTTTGTTGGGATACTGTCTTGCAATTACATGAGTACATAGAATTTTTTCCATACAATCCCTTACCACAGTCAGTGCAAAGGAAAGAGAAGCTGTAGAAATAGAGTAGACTTYGATACAGTATAAAACTCCTGGTATAATCCAGATTCTGCAGAAAATAATTCACTTTAGGACATGAGGCTGGGGACTGCAGATGAAAAAAGTTAGTTTTACATGCAACGCAGCAGAATATCAGCCAGCAAATCAGCTTTACTATCCACTTCTTCCTAGATAATACTAGATTAGCTGAACTAAACTCTTCACTGGTGGGCTACTGCATATTCCTCTTTTTTTAGGTACCTGATCTAAGTTGCTTTGAGCTGCTGATTTGCTGAGTTGCATGAGCATTCGTAGAGTGGACCCCTATGCCAGAAGACCCCCAATCCCCAAATTTTTCTCTTTTGCCTTTCTTTGGCTAGCTTCCCCTGCACAAGGTCATCATAATGCACATTTATTTCAATGGAGCACCAAAAAAATAACTGTGGTAATGTTTGTGAAACACCAAGTTACCCTAATGACAAGCACCAGACTAAGCCAGGAAAAAACTAATAGTTTTATCTTCAAAGCAGTTCTTAAATATCATGCAGTAAATAAGACAGAATGTTAAGTACTGAACAAGAAGAAGCTGTAATATTACTTGAGAAAGAACCATCCACTCTGAACAAGGAGGAGGAGAGACTTCTGCATTCATGTTGTTGAACACTACCATTTAAGCACACTCACAATGGAGATGAATTAAGAGTGCACCGCAGTTTGACTCCTGGTATTTCTTGAGTGTTTGATTTTACAAGCTTCACRACATTCTTCTAATATTTCTCCTGGGTAAGCATTCAATATAAATATGTTGTCTTTTAAAACAAAAACAAAACAACCCCCCCCCCAAATAAGCAAAGTCTTTGCTGTTAGGGAATAATAGCCCATCGCTTGGTGAACATCTGGTTTTGAAAAAACACCCAGTAGAGTTTTGAAGTCGTTCTCTGAACCAGTTCAATGACTTTCCTGTTTTAACACTGAAGTAACACATTGCTTTTGCTCTTCCAAGATACATTCTCAAACTGCCGGCCTACCATGCCTGCCTGGACCTGACCAGACACTTACTCCCTGCAGCCAGTCTGGGGAAATGCACCCACTTGGGCAGGGAGAGCAAGCGGCTGCTTCTTTGTGCTTCTAGAGCATCTAACACAGCCCCGAGACACATGCTGATAAGAAAGTGGCTGGCTCAGAGCACAGCTGTGTAACACATGCATTTCTACTAGGCTTTGATGACTCATGATTTCTATCTAGTAGTTTCATCTGGTTGTTGTATGGGACAGAGCTAGGAGACCCATAACGTGTGCTCTGGAGGTGAGGCAAAGGCCACTCATTTCTCCCCAGTGCCCTAGTGCGAGGATTCACCCTCCTGCAGCACCTGAGCTCACCCACTGTCACAACTTTCTGCAGAGCTGGTTTTGTCTCTCCTCTTTTCTGGAAGCAGCCTATGTAAGCACATATGTGTGTGTGTGTGATTTTCTCTGAGAAGGTGTTAGCAATGAATCAAAGCTCTTGAAAAGTGATTCCCACGCACACCACGGACTCTCAGCCATGCATCATCCCCTGCTAGATGAGCCAGACTATGCCCACCCTTAATTTCCCTGCATGCTACTTTGCTGAGACTAGGCTGATTCTCAGTTGCTCCTCTTGCATCAGGCCACACCGGCCCCAAAGCGGGAGCCCACCTTCCCCACGCACATGTCCTGTCCTGAGCCAGGAGACTGGCCCCAGAGCTACAGCTATCTCCTTTCTCCTGCCTTCCATGGGGCAGGCAGGGTCGAGGGCAATGCTGGCTCCTCAGGGAGCCGTCTGAAGCTCACCTCTTTCTGCTCTGGGGGCTCATTCCCCTGCACTGCTTTGCTCGGAGGAGAGAGCAACTTCTTGCCTGTATGCAAAACCAGTCTGCAGCCCCAGGTGCATCAGTGGGAACAGAAAGATTTTGCATAAAAAGCTGCCTAAATCTCTACCACCTACTGAGAGGGTCCCTATCTGGACTGTGAGAGCAGTTCACAGTCTTTCTGACTCCTCAGTGGGGTTGGATAGGCAAATATCCGTAACTGCCAAAACGCCTTCTTCCATTTATGGGTGGCCATGAAAGGAGCCCCTCTGTGACAGGGGCCAGGATCCCATCAGATATGAGTCTGGCAATGGTCATCCAAGTAATGGAAGTGCCCAGCCCTCCTCCTTCTGAACAGATGTGGCCAACACCATCAGCACATAACGATTTATAAACTGTGCTGTTCAGCAGTGCTGCCCTACTACAAAACAACGGCAGGGTAAACACAACGCTTTGGAGTCAGCCTAGGAGTGCAAAGCTCCTTTCTTGTCTTATGGAAGACCACCCAATTTCCAAACACTATCAATGATGGTTCACGCGCTAAGGAATTGCCAGGTTTGAAAGAATTGCTTACACTAAGTTGTATACATTTTGTCTCTGTAAAAAGACAATCTGATTTGGCAGTAGTTTACTAACAATAATTAAAGATATTAATTAAAGATAATTAAAAATACAAGAGGAAAGAATATTTCTATTCTTCTTTGTTTCTTTGGATAATTTCCCAATTAACAGCTTAAGGGAAACCACTACTTAGAAGAAACACCCATTGGTTGTGAAGAATTCACAACCTCCTTTCATGGCAACAAAGACTAAACATGAACGATGACCTCTACCTGTATCAGGCTTTGGATGTTAGTACCCTTTAAGCTATCAAGTCAACGGAAAGTTTTGAGAAAATCTAAGTCATAGATAATAAGCCTAACACAGCTACTTTATGGTCCAGGCCTGCAAGCCAGCAGACATGTAACCCTGGAATGGACCTCAAAAGATTATCTAGTCTATCCCCCACACTATACACAGAGAAAGGACCACCCAACCATCCACAACAGACCTAGCCTAACCTGTTCCTAAAAAACCTCCAGTGAAGGTGATTCTTCTCCACTTGCAATTATGCTATGAGACTGAACACGCTAATCCTTGCAAAACTTTTGTCAGCAGAAATTTAATATTTTCCTGAAGGTCATTAATGACCTCATTAGATAGCAGTGTGTTTAACACTGGTCCCTGTGGCACCACACAACAATCCCCAGTCTATTTAGTTACAATTCTCTTTTGATTACTACATTTTGAGATCTGTCAGCTAGCCATGTCTTAAGTCACTTGTTAAGTGTCTTGCTAGATATGCTATAGCACTGCTTTGTAATCAGGATGCTATGTGGTGTTAATGCATCGCAGAAGTCCACTGTGTCAGCTCTCTGCCTCAATCAAGCCTTGGCTTTTGAGCTCTGACAACAGGAGCGTTTAACAAGTCCTAGTTTTTTCTGAAACCATGTTGACTAGTCTTAAGTACAGTCCTTTTGTTGTCTCTTATGTAAGCTCCTGAATAGGCAGCTGACACAACTGATGATATAAAATTAACCAGTTTATAATTAGTTACCACGCAGGGCACAACTCTACTTCTGTGATGGGATTTACAAAACAGAGTAGAAATTACAGTTGGATTCAGATCCCTGCAGACAGCTGTTTAAGGAGCCTCTACTGCAAGTAGAGGACCATAGCAGTGGAAGGGATGAAACCAGATTTGTGTCCTGCCTCACCTTTCCACACCTATTTCCCAGGCTCCTTTCTCTGGAGTACGAGTGTGTGAATCTGGCTGGCCACGTGGAGCCAAACTGCTGCCCGGCTGGCCAAGACGTACCTGCAGGCTTGGCAACTGCTGTCTGCTGCCAAACAGGACAAAGAGTGCAGCTGAGTTTTCCTTAATGAAATGAAGCATTAATGGGGTTTTTCTCCTCTGCCCAGCTGTTGATTTTCATAAAGCTTGCWGGAGCTGATATCTATGAAACAATTCCTCTGCTAAATTGGTAAGAATTAGTCTGCGGGTTCGGAATTATTGGGATAGGATCTGGCAGACTGAGATCCTTTTTGCCTCATTTCTGTAGGAAACCAAACTGAAAACTTTTCTTCTGCCTAAATGTTTTTTTTCRTATCCCCTTGGTTACTGACAAACTGAAAAGCACTTCATTGTTCTCAAGAGATCCAGAGACAGACTGCAACTGATTTTCAAATAAGATAAATACTTATTGAACCCCTTTTTGTATCATTAGCAATTTAACCATTGTGACCGATTTTGGACAAAAATAATTTCTTAGTACTTCTTCAACTCCAAAATTACTTTATCCCCAGGCTGCCATTAAGCATCTTCTGTTGCTTAACTCCTGAGGAGGGCTTGGGACTAATTAATTTGAAAAGGAGGGAAGCACCCAGAACACTCAGACGTAAAAGTTTAAGCCCTGCTCCTCTCCTCAGCATTACTTGGTGCTCAGCTCCCAGCTCCGTGTTCTCGCCTCTGTCTATCCCTCCACGTAAGCGCCAACTTTCCCATTCACTGTGTGGGCAGCCTAGCACCCAGCAGGTGCCCGCAGAGAGCCAGGGAGATGCCTTAACCAGGGGCACAGCAGACCCCCTGTCCTTTGTGGATTTACTCTGAGGCGTCTTAGAAAACTTGACCCCAAATATGAACAATGGCAAGCAGTTTGTTGCAACAAAATTCTTTAATGAGTTGTGATGGGGTTTTGGGAGAGTGAGAAATACAAAAGGCACTTGCTGACGGCAAAAAAAATGTGAAATCCTGGAGATAAATGAAGATTTCCTTTATTGTGCAATAAAATTGGTCTTTTAAAATTTAACCAGTCCTTTCAAAATATTTCGAACTCCCCTCCCACCCCGCTGTGCTGCCACAATTACAGCAGAAAACAACTGGGGAGAAGATTAACAGGACATTGCTGATACTGCTGCTTTTTTAGCACGCTTTTCTGCCTTAGTTTCCCTAATAGCAGCAGCACCTAAAAATGTTGAAGTACATAACCTCGATGACATTTTTCGTATAGCAAATTAAAGAGTTCGATGACATTTTCCTCATGTGAAATACGTGCTGACCTGGGACTCTCAAACCCCGGTGTGGCAGCACCAAAAGACTTTTTCTGAAACAGGTCTGGCTTCCACAAAGAAACCCCTAAAGTAAAACAGATGATTTAATGTATTTTTGGTAGGGAGAAAAGCCATGATATTCTTGACTTTGGGGAAAGGCAAACCTGTATAGATCTGCATCGCTCCTATGTGATGGACCATCATGCCTGAGAGAGCTCTGAGCCAAAGCACGCCTCAGCTTTGAAAACCATCTTTTTGACCTTTTTATTTAGAAAGTTCCTTTTATAGTCTGAAAAYCTAGGATTCAGGGAGTGAAGTACATGCTGCATGAACATTTAAGACGATGTCAGAAACTTGCACTTTGCCAAGTATATATTGTGTGTTACCTGCGAATTTCCTGCCCTTTTGAATAGTAAGTAGGAGGCAGGACTTGTACCACGCTTAGCACTAACTACATTAAAACCTCTTTAAAAGCCACAGAGACATAATGGCCTATTTTTCTAAGCAACTCTGCAAAACCCTGTTTTCATGATGGATAGCGTATCTTCTGATTGCACAGAAAGCGCACATTCACATTTTGGGGTTGTAAAGCATGTGTTTTTGAAATGTTCCAGAGATCAGCACACATGAAAATACAGGAGCATTATTTTCAAACACTGGTCATGAAAGTTAAGCTTCTAAGTTAATGTTTGGGTTCCTAGATACGAATTACAGAAAGATCAATTTATAATCCTAATATTAAGCACCTACTCTGGGCTCTACAAAATTATTTGTAACTATTATTAAACCTTAAAATCAGCTTTTTTTAGCAGACAAAGTGGAAAGTTCTTCCCTAGTATTAGCTGCCATAGCACCCTTCACAGTGAGAAGGGCCAGCAGAATACCAAGGAACTTCTTTGTGCCTTTGCAGGGGGAGAAATTCATGCACAATCCAACTCTGCTGGTAGAATTAATTACACCCATTGCGTCCCCCTGGGAGTTCTGTGAGGTGGGGATCAGAGCTGTGCTGGAAAAGGTGTGGTGTAACTGGCTACTAAAACATGCATCCTGAACCCRTTCTCAAAACCCACTTCAGCAAGCACTGCTGCTGTTTCCCACAGGAACCAATTGGTTTGTACTCAGGCCAACAGACGGTCCTCCTCTCTCCCTGCTTGCTTAGGCTTCAGCCGAGCAATCCACAGTCCCTAATCCCTCTTTCAGGCAGGCACTCATTGACTTTGTTTCATCTTCTCCAAAAATAAAAAATAAAAAATAACAAATTGAGGGAGTGYGAAGCAAAAAAAGTAATCAGAAGGAATGTGCAGTCTTTGTGATGGTCTCAGCACTGAATTAAAGGGCAGAGACTCTCCTGCGGCAACATCCTAGCAAGCACAGTTACAATAAATGTTGCTCTTTGTTGTAAAAATGGGAAGAATTTTGCAAACATTAGGCTTATTGGACATCTGCTTTTGTGGAGTGGAAATCGGAACTTGGAGGTCATTCTTTTGCAGAGAGATACAAGAGAACTCAAAATGCTTTACAAGAGGAGGCAACTTCCATTCTTTCCATCTCCAGATGTGGACACCCCGGCAGAGGTGATGGTTATTTAGCATCCCAGGGGCATGACTGAAGGCAAAGCGCAGAGCAGGAGCCCACACCAGCTGTCCCACCGAGACACTTGACCCCAGGACAAGGGAGGAAAAAGCTGTGGGAGATGTGGGGTATGACTGGAGGAAACAGCCTAGCACGTTCAGAAAAACAAGATCAGAGGCTTATTTAAGATAAATGGCTTTTTGAAGCCTTTAATTCAAAATACAAATTAAACCAGCTAACTGATCGTTGTTGGAGCTAGTAAGGATTTTGTTTACTAAAAAAATTATAACATCTGATCAAAGCTGAGTATGGGGAAATGGCAATGACTGATTCCTCCTCCCTGCACTGGCCTGACCCAGAGCACCTTCTCATTCAACCCAGAGTCATGAGAGAAGGAGAAAAAAGAAAGGACCCCTGACTTGGGATGCCAAACCCCATCCCGGTTACCTGGGACCCTTACTCTTCAGTCCCATCCCTGCAAGTCTGAGGGYATAAACTGGCTGTCAGGATGGATCAAGGCAAAACAACATGTGAGTGTTTTGTGCGATGGTACAACCACAGACCTTGCTTGTTCCCCTGGAGAATTTTCTGCACAAACATAATGGTAGTAATAACAGTAAAAGTCTCCATGGACTGTCGGGTCCAAACCAAATCACTTCTAACCCTTCCAGTCTTCAATTATCCTCTCATTGCTAGGCATAAACCGCCTGCAGTAGGGGGAAAGATAGGAGATTTCAATAATAGTGTGCCCTGCCAAGGCTGATGTATATTCTCATCCACATATCAGCTTGTTTCTGTGTAAACCCAAGGGCTTTTTTCCGTTATGGGTTTCCTTCCAACATTGGGCTGTTGCACTAGCTAGCAAGTAGCCGAATTCCTAAAAATATTGACAAGGAACATGTCAATGCCCAGTGTAGTGATACCAAACAGATCTCATGCCAAAGCCATAACCTTTTTAAACAGAAAGGACTAGCTGGAAAGCCCTTTGGAGCCGGTCGGGGCTGCTTGCTAGCCAATGCTGGGCTTTGTGGCCAAGAACCCCTTCATCCCCARGCACTCTCCCTCCACCAAGCTAATGACTTAAGCAGAGACAAAATGATTCCAGAGGCCATATATTTTCTCTTGGACACACATAAGCAGTCCCTAATGATTTCCATGGCATATTGCTATTTTTACATCCTTTCATTTTTCAAGTGTAAAGAGAAGTCATCTAAGTAGCCAACAAAGTGTGATGAAAGGATCAATTTCAGACAGATTTTTGCAGCATGAGATGTATCTGTATGAAGACCTGGCATTATATCCTGCCAGCCCCTGCAGACTCATCTACAAACACCCCTGGGCAACACCTTTTCCTAAAATATTTTGTAACTTTTTATTGTACAGTTAAAGGCTGCCTGGAACAAATCTTATTCTGTCCCTTCCCTATAGCTGTGAATGGACTCAGCAGCCTATATAACCACCCAGAATTTCTACCTCTCGCTATTGGGCTTTTTAAATCCACCCCAACCCATCCCTGTTTTGCTGGTCCTGGCAGCTGAAGTCCCCCTGGATTTTCTCTGGCCCCTTTCTCACTTTCTTGTCCGCTCTTTGCTCTTCGTGCATGAGTGCTTCTCTCACATACCCCATGGCTACAGCTGCATTTGCCTGTGTCACCCCTCACCAAGTGCCCTCAGGGTACAGCTATTATTAATTGTTTGCCATGCCTCGTACAAGGAACCTTTCTTTGAGAACAAACCCCATACTGAACCTGGACAAGACAAACGAGGACATCAACTCCTGCCTGAGCTAGTGTCTTGAAGATAAAGGGAGAGTTTTGCAAAGAGGTTTCTGTGTACATCGGTCAAAGAATGAAAATATCCGAGAGGGTTTTACAAGATGTGCAGTAATTTGGAATGGTTCAAACATTAAAATGGAAATGCAGTTAGTATTTTGGATGAGCCGTCTTTCAGTCATTGTGCTTGAATGATTTCACGTTTTCATCCATCAGGTGATGAATTTGTCAAAATGAGGCAAAAATACATAAGCGTAACAACCATGTTAGAAAGACAGAATTTATTTCAATGGGGTCGAATGCCAAGTGGAGGATTTATCTACAAGAAGAAAGTTATGCTGCTGCCAAATGGCTAGTCCTATAAACTGATCCAGTTAAACTAACATGAAAGGTTCTTTTTACACCCTTTTTTCCAATGTAAAAATAGCTTCTTACAGTTTGAAATACATTTGTTCCAAACGTCTCTTAAAGGCTGAGCCTATGGCAGGATCCATAGCATTTCACTGGCAGCAAGAGCGATAACTGCGAAGAGCTGTGTAACCACCTTGTACTTCCTGAGCTCTGGAGCCAAATTATGCCACAAAATGAAGCAAAATGGCATGTCACACGCTAGAGAATCAAACAATACTTGGAGTGATACAGGGATTGTCCTTGGCAGGAAAGCCTTAAAGCAACTTCACTACCTAAGCATCCTGTATTGTTCATAAGTTGTAATTCATACAATTACCAATTCTGCTATTGCTGTTTCAAAACAAAAATGGCTAAAATGCTCTTCTGAGAGGATAYATTTATCATACCTGGGGTTTGGCAAAAGAAAGTATTATCCACTCTTAGATTTATAAATTCTCTGAAATGGTTTCAAWGTGGAAAAGCAAAATCTTCTTCCAATATAGACATCTACTCTATTTACGTTTCTGTCAGCCCTAGCATTCTGCAAAGCAGAATACAGTTTCCCTGGAGTACAGCCCAGCAAAGAATTGGTGAATAGTTTATATTTTATAACAGTGCCTTAAGTCTTTGTTACTAGCTATACATTTGGAATAGGACATTTCCTGAGTCCTCATTTACTGCCATAGCATTACAACACTAAATCAAGCTTTAGGTTTTTGTTTGCTTGTTACTTTGGGAATTTTCCTCATTTAAAGGTATATTGCTTTGTTATAAGGAGAGGGGAAAAAAGACAAAGAACAKAAGACTCTTGTTTTGAAGGAGGAAATATGGTATTTGCGGTTGCATTACATGTGTAATAGAATAAATACATATAATGCGTACCACTTCACATGTATAATTTAATTTGTATGAGGGTTTTCTATTCTCAAAAATAAATAATATTATTCCTTTAGTTTTCTGTTAAAGAACCAACAATAATTAAAAAACATGAAAATCAGTATTACAGTAGTGTACATGCAGAAAGAGACTTGCACAGGACATTTTGAACAGAAATATTGTGTCTGTCAAAGGAAATTATTCCCTTTATATTTTAATTTAAATACAACATTTGGGAGGGTTTGGATTTAAGCATGTTGGATTTCTTTTACTTGGATGCATTAATTTTTTTTTCTTGCTTTTTCTGTAGCCTGCATTCTTTTGGAGTGTCAGGGGCTGCAATTTGTTTCTCTAAAGCCAAAAATGTGGTTTTGCTTTGTATACTTAGCACTAGTTTCTATGTAAGATACACACTGGACAAATCTCAAGTAAAGGTCTCTTCCAGCAGAAGGTCAGATGCTTGGTGCCTTTTCCATATGTTCTGAACTGTGTTGCTGGCTGGCTGTGTGTTGAAAAGGAGCTTTGAGAAAGAAATCGAGTCCTCCTTGCACATCTGGAAATGTTGATGGTCAGTTAGATTTTAAAGCATTATGGTCATTCTCCACAGCAAAGATTCAACATACCTTCAAGGCAAAAACAGTGATTTCCAAATGCTCATGACATTCCAGCGGTCATTTGAAATGAAGAGAGAATGGATTTAAAAAAACCGAACAAATGACCTTACACCCTTCAGAGTCCCTGTGTGCTCCTGCCAGTGTCTAAACTTTTACACTGCTATTGCAGTAAGACAAAACACTTTTGTTGTTGTTTTTTACAGTGACTTCAAATCGTCAATATGATTTACATCATGAAGCTCATCCTGAAAAAATTAAGGAAAAAGGAAGACAGAAAAACATTCTCAGGCAAGAAGAAAGCCCTGTTTTTCCTTAAGAACCTAAAGACAAATGTGGCTGAAGTGGAACAAACAAATTGTCTTATATGCCCCTAACTAAATGAAAAGATATCGTGCTTCTAAAGATGAGAATTTCTATGGAGACAAAATCTCTTTTATTCACAAAGTACTGTGTTTTATGTACACGGCTCTTACAGAATCTTCTTTCATTTCAAGAAAGCATTGTATGTTTATCTAGTCTCCTGGAATACAGAGAAGGGACATATGGTGAGCATTTTTGGACCATCAATCAGATTCTCGTTCATCAGTCAAATCTGTGCAATGTAAACAGTGTCCAAAAGAGCAAGGTTCTTTCGTTTTTTTAACATAAATTGTAATATTATTTATTTAAACAGTTGCAGATTCTACATTGGAAACATTTTCATTTTTTCAGTGTGAGCGTTTTACCACCTGACATGCCTTCAAGAGACGTAATTTTTCTGAAAAGGATGGAAAAGCACCTCTAAAAATCAGGCTCCCTACATCTGAAAACATAACATCTGAGATGGTCAAAATCATTTGTTGCTTTAGTTAACTGTTGGTTGACTCAAGGCTGCAAGACCCTCTGTACTTTCCCAAAGGCTCATGCTAGGATCAGTGATTCTCACTTCATTTTGCTTGGCCTGCTTGTTGGGCTCTTTTAATTTGCCTTTGACATCAAAGTGATTTTCCTGAAAAGACTTTATCTTGGTCTGTATCTTATTTGCAGCTAATCTGTTCATCTGGTTTTCCAGTATTGAAAGACCTACAGCTAGTATAGAGCCATCATGTTACAGGAGGCCAATGACTATGTTTTGCAGTCAGCTGAAGTCAGATAACTGCAACACAACCAGGGAATTTGGGAGCAGGCTGAGTATGGTGCCCTGGGAGCTGCATGGTGTTTGCTCATGCTGCCTCCAGTTGGGTCCAGTATTATATTCCCCACACGTAAGATAAACTCTCTTTCTTAAATACTTGCATTCTTAGATATAGGCAGGTCCTGCAGGCTTGAGGTCAAATGAAGAGTGTGACTTGAGAAAATTTTGATGTATTGCGTTAACTGCTGCTGACTTGCCAAACTATGGAGAAGGTTATAAGGCTCTTTATAAGGCTTATCTGCCACTGCAAGCTTAACAGGTAGCATGAAACTGGAGACATGCATCCTCAGCTACCTGGCCGTAGCTGCAAACAGCAGAGCAGCAGCCTACTGTGTAGGCAATCCTTTTGGCTTCAGCATGAACACATGCAAAGTTGGCTTCAAATGCATCAGATCTCTATTGACCCCTGTTTGTGCCACTTCCAGTGGATGCAAACCCCAGGTGCAGGTCTTCTAAGGCACAGTGTGTGCTTTGGAGCTGAAAGATAGTGCCAGCTCTGGACTTGAGACAGTGGCTTCCTTCTCTTTACCAAAGGCCCTGCTTTGAGGGTGAGGATCTCTTGTCCCTCTCTCCATTTACATTTTTATATATGAAATAATTATCTATTAAAAAAAAAAAGTTTACAGAATGTTTAAAAATCTCTAAAGATAGCCCTTAAATTATGGAATAAACTGTTCGAATGCTGTGTAAACTATATTTTAAAATGACAAGTTGTGGTAAATAATTTGGAGCGTAGATAAACAAGATGGGTATTTTTTCGGCATGCTAGGCCAATTGTTTGTGAAACATTCTTCAAAACCTCTTGAGAAAATGCTGAGAGAGACATCGCGGAGCTGCAGGGAAGTGTGAGGCTCCATGGGGCAGGCAGGGTGGAAGATGACACCAGCGAGATCCTCTGGGGCAGTCACTACAGGGTCTGAGCCCAGACCACAAATTGCAAAAGAAACCTCTGGGAAGTCAAGGGAAACACAGTCCAGTAAAGTCATCTGAGAGCAAATCTTTCCCAATGCTAGGACTAGCTACATGGGGCATGGCTTGGATGGTGGTGAGGTAGGAAGAAGCTCACCCTGGGCCCCAGTGTCCAGCTTTGGCTGTGGCCTGTGCGACACTCAGAGCTGGCATGTCTGGTCTAGTTGTGCCTACGACAACAGCCATGGTGTACGGATGGTCACGGCACCCTGTAGATATTCCCTGAGGCTTGTATTTCAGGTGATCTCTTCCTTTACAAGCTATGGATTGATTTTAAAGGGCTTTAGTGTAATAGGCTTATCCCTGGCCATGTTTAATCCATTAATCTTTTCGACATGCATTAGTTTGCTAAGAGGCAAGGCCAATTCAGGATGACAGTGAAAAAGAGACCACATTCAAGTGGTAATTGTTTCCATGTCAAAGACCGAGGCCTAATCTGCATAGGGCTAAGAGGTTCCTTTTAAAAGTTCAGCATAACTGGGAACACCGTTAATATCTCAGGCATTATTTGATCTCACACATGGCCTGTAGATCTGAGCTAAATTAAAAAGCAATTAATTTTCAGCTCTGATTAGCCTCTGGGATTTCCTGAGTGTCCAGCACCACCAGCCTGGATCAGCCTCGTCGCTGGCCACCCCAGTGCCAAAGCCATTGCTGTTGCCACACAAGGTGAAGAGCCAGCAGGTAAATTCTTGAGAGATGGATGGGATTTCCAAATATAACTCCAGGAAATTTCCTATTATCAAGGATCTAACCATTTAACGAAGAACAGATGATTGATATTAATCACACTGAAGTAAACAGGCAATGTTCTTGATTACAGTGTTGTGCCTGTGCTGACTCAGGTCTTGCTAACGTGTTATGCTGAGATGTTGTTCCTTCAGCTGTACTTTACACTTCACCCGTTGCCAGTAAAGCCCAGTTCCCTTGAGTAATATCGGCATTTACGCTAGTAAAATTGATTTTAAATTAAATCCTGTGACACAAATAGACAAGAGCAATAGCATGAGAAGACAGAGGGCAAGACTGTGAATTCGGTATCCTGAAGGCAGCTGTTGGGCACTTGYGACTTCTAGTCCCGTGCCTCCAGAGCAGGGATCGTGTGTAGGACAGCTAGGCTTCCTCATCAGGCTGTGCCCCCGTGCTGCCCACGACATGCCTGCTACATCACTGCAAAATCCCTCCCACGCACACGCTCTTATCACAGCCATGCTCACTTTGGTGCTCACCCAGTGGCATGATGAGGTGGGGACGTGCCGCAGAGCGAGCCGGGAGTGGGGCAGCATTCCTTGGTACAGCAGCTTACAGGCTGGGGGTAGGGCTCTGCTCAGCCAACAAGACCAGTGGGTTTGAGTGCCTTCAAACTGAGGAGAGCACTAGATCCAGGTGTCCTAGCTCAAGGAACGGAAAGTGGCAGGTCACTTGCTTCTCCATCTCTTGCCATCCTTTAAGAGAGAGAAGCAGCCTCTGCTGCTTTACGAGGGGCTGTCGTGCCCATGGCTGCTAGATGCACACTGTGTGCCTCAGCACACTTGGTACCCCAGGGAACTTCAGCAGAGGCGCATCTAGTCCTGGATCCAAGTCCAGTCAAAGCCCTGAAGCAGTGAGCTGGGTGCTACTGGGAAAGAACAGGAGCCCTAAGTGCCTGGAGAGCCCAAGAAGTGGGAAGGCGTATGGCATTTGGCTGCTTCCAGGTTGGGAGAGTAGCTTGAGCAGGGGCTTTGGGAATTGTCTTCATGGACTTGGGCTCCCTGTACATGTCCCAGATCCTGCTCAGGCTGTGAGAGTTCCTCCATTGATCTGATCATAAGTGGCTTGTCCAAGACAGAACAAGCAACCATCACCTTATCTGTTCACGTGGTGCCCAACACAGTCAGCGGTCCCGTCTCTCTGGGCTGAGTAGCACAACTTGCTATGGCTGAGCATTGCAAGAGGCACACAACCCGCCCATGGAGACATTGCGTGACAACCCCCAACACCACACTGGGGAGCTGAAAGCTAACTTACACCTCTCGATCCAGTGCTAGAACAGGCAACAATGTCCCAGCAAGCCAATGGGGAGAAGCATTATCGCCATATACCAGAGCCCCGTTCCTGTATCCTGACTACAGTACAGCCCATCCTTGCAGAAAATCACTTCTGCAGTCTGGTGTGTGAAAAAGACACTAATTTAGCTAACATTGTTGTGTTTCTACTTCGACAGGAGGAGAAACAGCTCCAAAGTATGGTAAAAACTCCAGTGTCAACACTGCTGCTTTCTGTGAGCAGGGAACAAGACTGGATGCCTCACACTCGGTTYTTGTCAAACAAAACTTCATGCACAGCAACACAGTATGCCGTCATTTCTTGTTTCTCCCAGTACAAGAAGGTTCCCGTTTGCTTTGTTATCAGATGTTATTGCTTGGCTTTGATGCTGTTCCCAGTTAAGTCAATGGAAGTTTTGTCTTTAACTGTGGTGGAGTAGCATTATACCTGTTCCACACTTGCACTCTTCAAGAGAAGCCTGTTATGACTCTTAGGGGATAATATGCCTGGAGTATTGTGGCTGCTCTGCTTTTTGGTTTGTCAATGTTATATATCCATTTAGTTTTAGTTTAGCTATGTTTCAGACACCTCATCCAAACCCACAGGCATTTGATAACTGAAACGCCTACAGAATTAAAAAGTTGCAATACCTTCTTGCAAAAATTAATCAGTGCATTTGTCAAAGCTTGACTATTAACCATATTACACTTACCAGCTGGATGCAGAAACTTTTAAAGAACATATCATATCAACAAATCAATCTGGTAGTAGATTTTCAATAGCCATTAATGAAATGCTTTATAGTAGGAGCGYTAAAAAAATGATGAGCCATTCCTGGGGCTAGTTATGAAAACATTCACCCTTAAGCAAGGACATATTAGTTAGCCAGGCAGCTCTGAAAACAGATTGACTGTAGCTGTTTTTTAAAACAGCTCCGAAAAGACTGTGAGCACATCTGCTGCATGTTAAACTGGAAAAATTTGGCACCTGAAGAACTGTTACATACAATGTAAGGACTGTCAGACCCTGCAATACATCCCACAGCAAGAACTCTGTCCGATGCAAAGCAGGTTATGTCAGACTCAAGAAGCAATATTAGACTCTGGATACAGCAGACAGAATAGAAATTTGACATGCTGCTTAGGGGGGAGCGCAGGCAAAGCGGCTTGCTCAAGCCGCGACTTCTGCTGCAGAAATTAGGCTTTAGAAACAAGCTGTGGCCCATCCCATTAACCTATGTCGAYGGGCAAAAGGGCCTACAGTCCCCTGTTCCTGCTTTGCACTTGCACTGACTGCTGGACAAAGCCTCTGCACCTCYCTCTGTAGGCAGGGTGGGTGGGGAGCTGGTTCCAGGGCGGCGAGCAGGACCAGCAAGCCGGTAGGTCCTCTTGTGTGTCATGCAGGGAGCTGGCAGTGTTGCCTTTCCCTCAAGGAGGGGATCCAGGAAGCAGATATGATTCAGCTGCTAATGATTTATTGAGTTGTACCTAAAACAGAGCTTGTGGCAAAGCTGCATTTTAACCCTTGGGTTGCTGGTCATCTAAAACGTGCAAGTACATCACCTGCTTCTCCCTGGGAGGAGCCCTGTGCTCTCCCTGTGAGGGGAGGACAGTCACTACTTTCCACTGGGATGCTGCAGGCAGGAGAGAGTCTGACAAAAACGGGGAGCTCCTTAGCCTGATCSGACCATCAGCAGCCCAGAGCAGCTCTAGATGCCCTGTCCCTGCACCCAAAGGACAGAGGTCCCCTGCTGCTAGCTGGGCTGCTGGTGCCTCAGTGCTCCCCAACCCTCACTGGCTTCTCACCCAGAGCACTTTAACTGAAGCACTGTAGAAGACAGCCCCTGAGCAGCTCAGGCTGCAGACATCCCCCCTGGCAGGTAGGCAGACAGGCAGGCAGCAGAGGAGCAGAGGGACCTCTCTGGCTGACATGGAGGGAGCAAAGAGGTGCGTGTGGTCAAGGATAAGCCTCAGGTGGCACCAGCGACACAAGAGTGGTGGGAGAGGACCAGGCTGCAGGTCTGGGCGTTTCCCAAGACGGGTGCCAGAAACTCCAGGTTTCCCTTGCTGATTTCTACGCTGCAGCTGCTCATCACCAACAACAAACCCTGCAGCATTTAATAATTTAGGCTTTTGAGTTCCCATATGGAGATGGGAGAGGGAGAGATGAAAGGGAGTGGGGGCTTCTGAGGGTAGCCCAACTTTGTTCTGTGTTTACTGAAGCATATTTTGGGACTAGCACGCTGCACAGGGGACAGAGCCTTGACCACAAAATGGCTAAAAGCCCTTTAACAAATTTTACAAAGGGAGTGGTCTGGGAAAGTTTTAGAATGAGAAAATGATGCAACTTTCTCCTGGAGCTGGAAAATACCAAAATATATGTATACTGTGTATTGAGTATAATGATTGTTGGTTGTGACTCACCAGCCACATGAACTTCTGTTACCTCGAATCTTCCATGAAATGGGGGTAAAGAGAAACAGGGAAAGTCATCAACAAAGACTTGTTTTCTGTGTATTTTTTTCCTCCTGTCTTTTCCAATCTTTCTGTTTTGGGTTCTGTACACAAAACTGTACTAATCAAATGGAAATACTTGCCATGAAAATACGACAGCTTTTAGGGTAAAGCTGGAAAGCAGTTTTGCATCTCCTTGCAAAATTTTCATGTTTCTTTTTTTTTGTGTGTGTGTGAAATGTTTGCCTCAAAAGGGGTTTTTTTTTGTCACTGGTATATGTATGTGAGTGTGTGTACGTACTCCTTAGCAGTATTCTAGTGGAAGTGTTTGAGTAGTGCTCACTTTACCTGCTTAACCAGAGCTGAGCATCTAAGGTTTTACACTCATATATCATCTTTGCCATACAAGCTTTTGACTAATTAAGGGGCATCCAACCAAGAAAGAAAAATCTTTTTAAGTTGCCAACAGCAGAAAGGTCAAATGTGGAGAATGAAATGTTTGCAAATGGTCCACAGCTGAGAATTATTCTCCTAAGAAAATTAGAAGAGATGTCAAATAATGAATATGTGAAGCGTTTGCAATTTGCACTTTCAGGAAGTAAAATCAACTAGACTGCTGATTACAATCATTTGCCTAATGGTAGTTAGGATCTTCACATGCGGGCTAGAAGCCATCTACTGCAACATCTAAAGGCCTTTTAGAGGATTAAAGTTAGGACAGGGAAGTGCAGCTTTGTTTAGCTCTGTTCTCATTGTGTGCAAACTTTAACTTGCTTCTGTATTTTTTTCTTGATTGCTTTATTTGAGTGGTTTGTTACTACTACATCCTGGGTGTTTTTGCTTCCTGTACCTAACACCTGCTGTCGTGAAATCTCTGGGTCCTGTTGCACGTACATGCTACACTCTTGTGCTTAAGGCCTCATTAGCTCTAATGGAAATCATTTGCTTTGGGTGGTCCTCACTGCATACACGAATTTCCATACAGTACTCTACAAGAAGCCAAGGAGGGAGTGGGCCGCAGCAAAACATGCTCTGGGAAGCCAGCTCTGCCAAGCAAGCCTGTTAACAGGGTTTTGAACAAACCAGAGCCCTGTTAAGATCAACGGTTTGATTCACAGGCATATAGCCTATGCATATTCCTGCAAGTCATAGATTGCTATCTGTAGATCTTAACCCAGTAAGAAAGAGTGCAGCCTGCCAGGCTATCGTACACAGAAGAGCTATCTCACGGGTTGTGCTGCTCAGGCACCAGGAAATAGCAAGGAGCCCACACCAAGCCAAGTGGGTTGGAACACGCCGATAACGCAAGTGCCAGACCTCTTAACAGAGGGAAGTTCTGGGGAAGCTGAGGCTCTCCAACATAGTTTTCTTCCCCCCCCGCAGCATTATTTTCAGTCTTATCTGGCTTGGATTCAGTAACTGGTTTTCGTCCAGTTATTATTTCAACTGGGCCCAGGAGAACTTCTCAGGCATCTTAGTCATTTTTAAGTCCCCTGTGAAGGCAATGCAGAACCGAAGCACCACAGGCACAATGCTGCGTAACACCCCCGACTCAAAAGCTCTCCTGCGAGAGTCCTGCACCGCAGGAGTTGGATTGGGCAGGGGAGGAGGTGGCTGCCTGTGCAAACGTGCTGGCTGTCAGCAAGCCCGTTCCCATCAGTGGGCTGAGGGAAAGGGCTGACGTTGCCTCAACATTATCTCACTGATCAGCCGGCCCATGAGAGCAGCGGGCTGCGTGGGATTTACCAGCACACAGAGCTGAGGAAAATCAGACTGTGCTTAGTCAACTCAGCAAGAAAACAGAGGAAGTTTTCAGGAGCGGAAGCCTTTTCTAAAATAGTATTAAAGTATTAAAAGTTGGAAATGTCTATACATGATAGTGCTGGGGATTACACAGTAATCACTAAAAATATCTGTCTAAGCTCAACTTCACCCAGGACATGAAAATCCATCCTGGTTTGTGATTTGTGCAGAACTGAATCACTCACCCCTCACAATGTTCTGTGGATTTGATGTAGGCATCTGTATGTTCTCACCACGTTACCTGTCACCAGCGCTCTCTTGCTGCCCTCCCCCCAGCCAAAAGAGAGAAGCCACAGTCTCTCTGTGGTCACACCATCTCACCAGTAAGGCCAGTGAAGTAGAAGTGACCTTGTAATTTTCTTCCGTTGTTGCCACYGTGGAAAATATTAGTACCAGAACTGTGGCACACTGAACCGCTCCTCATTTTGATTTCTCTTCTCTGAGCAGATAAGAATGACCTAGGGCCTCTTAGTGTGTTTTACATCAAAGACTGATGAAGAGTCCTGACAGCCTTGATGTCAGTGCTGTAAATAAACCATTAATCACACTGCCATTCCAGGGAACAGCCTTCTCCCAGAGGGCATGAACCTTCTTCAGGTCACTAATATAAACCACATCTCCTCTAATCCGGTGGGGTGGTGGTAATGTCAGGGCTTTCAAGGTGGGCTGACTCTGTGTCGGGGGGATACCCCATTACTCTCATTTTAACGCATAGGTCATTGTTATGGTTCCAGTAGATTATAAATGGTCAATTAATGGAGAAGCAGTTACAGTGAATTAAGTGCATTGTATCTGGAGTTATGGAAAGAAGTGGAAAGAGTAGAAGGCTCAGTGTCCTGTTAAATTTTTTGCTTTGGAGTTGAGTGCTGCATAAAAACTTAATACAGAGGTGTAAAAGAAACAATAGGGTCAGTGATCTGGCAAGCAACCAGAACAACGTGGTTCTAGCAGATGCTGCAGTCTAATGCCGTCAATACCAAAAATGTGTCTATTATTAAAGAAGAATCTGATTTTAAAATCAATGCCAGGCCACTGCCTTGTCAGCAGTATTCTGTGTAATGACACACTGTGGAAACCTATAACTGACTCTTCAATAAGATTGTCAGTGGAAATAACATATTTTTAATATATATACACACACACACACACAAGCATTATGTATATATAAGATGCTTGTTATAGATATTGTATATAATACATACATTATACCTATTATATATTTCCACATACATACATATATATTAAAATAACATATTAAGGTGATTTGGAAATACAGCTAAAACAAAGTCAGTCCAACCTGCACTCTGTGGCTGGACTGTTCRGCCATCACGGGTGAACTGCAAGTAGAAATCTGGTCTTCTGACAGAGTAGCTTTTGCAATGGGAACTGCCTCATTAAGCATGGCCGTCTGCATCTCCCAGTGAAAAAACAGCATAGAAATGATGATACAAGGGAGCTGTTTGCTGCGTCCCTGCACTGGAGACTCCTGAGGGCTGTCTGTGATTCACAGAAGTTATTCAAAGTAGCCCTAAGTCAGGGAGCTCAGGGCCACTCTAAACTGTGCTAATACAATTTTTCGTATGATAAATTATAAAAAAAAAAAGTGGTCCCGAGGGCATGCGAGCCAGCTGGCGCTGGCCATTTTCACACACTCCCTCCACACCACAGCCTGGCATGGAGACTGCTAACACAGCTTTCTGTTACCAGAGGAAACCCCCACACTTTCCCTCTGGAGGCTGAGCCTAGGGTTTAAGGCTRCGCAGTGTGGTTTACGTATTCAGACCAGACAGCATGGTTTTGAAGCCACACTCGGAAAACCTCTGCAGAGCAGAGAAGGCAGCGGGTGGCTGCAGGCTGCTCGGGCACATCACAGCCCTCCTCCAGGATGGGGCTCTGTGGTTTGGCCAGGAGGGGGTTCACACCATCCCCCTGGTCTCCCTCAGCTTCACTGGCCTTGCTGGTTTTAGGACTCCCAAATGAAATGCAGTATCTCACAACTTGACTTCTCTAATTACTTTAAAGCTTGACCCTCGCTAACCCATGCGGGCACTGACATGGATCTGTACAAACTGGGCTACTGTTCAAGGGTCCACTGGTCTGCTCTGCGTTGCAGACCAGGTACCACAAAAGCCCAAGCTCTCATCAGCTCCACAAGTACAGCTAATAAACTACTAACACCCCAGGCAACTAAATCACAACTCTGCTGTGCTCCATCTATTTAAAACACAGTCRGTGCCAGGACTGAGGCTCTGAACTTCCCCTGCTAAAGCTTTGGGTGACCCCCACTCACCCTATAACAAAACAAACCAGGGTGCGTGGGGGTGCACGTGTTTGCATAAGCTTGACTGTAAAAGCCTGACTCCCTTGACTGATGCCTTAACCAGGACCAGAAGATGAGATTGCTGACTTGGAATGGAGTTTCTTTAGACAAAAATGAACTAAAGAAATGCTTTTCTATGCTGAAGCACAGATCAGTTGTGGAGTCCAAAATGGTGCTATTTAAAAATGCCTTTTGCAAACAAAGGGTCATGAGTTTCTGAGCTGTCCAAAGAACCGCTCTCGCTCTAACCATACATAGGTCAGGATTCAGCACCGTCCAACAGTGAGATTCGTGAGCTGGGCCTCCCACAAGCATCCCTGAGGAGAGGAGCACAAGGTAAGCTGCCTTTCACTTCTGTCAACAGAAGCTCAGCTGCATTTTTCTAAGCCTTATGCCATGGTCTGCATACTTAGTTTTTCAATACAATATTTATTTCAATATTAAATTGTAAGTTTCTYTAAAATACCTACTTCAAGGGTTTTCCATGCACCTCCAGCATAATCTTCTGAACTTGAACTCAATTTACAGGCCTGAACCCCACTTCAGAAACAATTAATTTTTAAAACTCCTATTTATTACTTTGGTCCTTTTAAAGTAACAACAGTAAGATAAAGGTATAAAATATTGGATTTTGCCTTTTTGTAGYTTCTTAAGGAATATTTGTTTTAAAGAGTGTAGTCCATAAAATAAAGAAAGAAAGAAAATATGTATTTAAAGCATGTTGCTTCTAATCAAGGAGACTTTAGAACTGAATTTATTCTAAATAAAAATACCTGATTGAAGTTCCCAATACATAGCTTTAAAGCTATTCTGACAGCCCAGGACAATAAAAGAGTATTGGCTCTATTACTATCTACATTTGACAGAAATAAACTTTCAAAAAGTACCTGTGAGCTGGACAGAAGAAGATACCCACGAAGTCTTGAGAAACAGGGGTGGGCACACCTTAGTGCTTCTTCTGACCCAGACTGAGGTTTATGTGGGCATTTCCAGAGTCACCAATGAACACTGCTGGTAAAAATGAACCCAGGAATTACACACGTGGACCATACACAAATGTCCTCAACCACCATCTGGGCTCACCACATCTGCCTGTGCAGGCTTGCCATGCCACGTTTCCATCTGCACTGCCTTGCTAACGTTTCATGGGCCATGCCACCACCCCTCCTAACATACCCGCTGCCCTATACCCTGTCACAGCCTTCCAGAAAGGTGTCAGTGTGGGTCTGCAGGTAAGGGGAGGCTGAGGGGCTTCAGCTGGGTTTGCTGCTCCTCGACTATCTTGCCCATCCTTCCTTATTGCTGGGCCTGGACACGCGCGCCCGCTTCCCTTTTACCTCTTCCTTCCCCTGAAGAAGATGCAACAGCTCAGCATAGGAAAAATAGGCGGCAGGACCTACTGGTGATCTTAGGCTGCTACCAGCAGCCTGATGCTCTCTACACCTGGCTGATCTTGCTTGGTGCCTAAACTGGTCCCAACACACTTGGCTTTCCTCTCCAAGCTATCGAGTAGGGTCTACAGCCCTGAAGTAGCCTAAAATTTCAGAGGCTGTTTCAGATGATCCCAGGGTCACCGGGAAGGCTCCACAGCTCCCTTCCAGTCCAGCGAAGAGCAAATGCTTGTAAACAAATGAATATTGTTTAGTGTTAACTACGACTGCCTCCATCTGATGTGTATTCTACAGTATATCAGAAAAGATCTTTCTTCTAAACAAGAGGAAAACTAAGTACAACCAATTAATTTCGATACCCTTAAAACATAACAGGAGGCTGTTTTGTGGTGGCCGGCGGGTCACTTAGCACTAAATACTAGCATTACCTTATGAAGAGGACACGGTACATGACATACGAGCAAACATATTTCTCAAAATTACAATCTGATGCCAATCTACTTTCTACAAAATATAGGCAAATGCTTCACTTAAAGCATATGGGTAAAGAAAAGCCCCATGTGGAAGTACACAGGACTGAAGCCTAAGTCTGTAAAACTTCAGAGATGCAAAAGCAGCACATATTTACATAAATGTTTTTTTCTGATGYTTGCAAGTGTAATAGACCTTTAACTTTACTGATGAGCAGAATTGTGCCCAGGAATTTGAAACTGTCTCAGAATTATTGTTAAATACAAACCCCTTGAAAAGGCCTATAAGCAAAATATAGTCTTTTGTTGTTGTTGTTGTACCATGGTGTGWTATCAGGAACAGTAACTGTTCCCTAAAACAGAACTTCTGCTAGTTGAAACACACAGTGTCTCCTTACAACCCTCCCCTCTTTTTCTCATACAACCTACATTTTGTATTCAAGAATGAACATATTTAAAATTAATCAAGCCACTTTTTGCATCTATTTCTGTAAGTGCTGCTGGCCATTGCATTGCTGTAACACATCATCAAGGAAATGGCCAGCGGGAACAAGAGTTCTGCAGACTGACAAGACAAGCAACTTTTATTAAATGCAAACTGTCAACTTTTGTACTTTAGATAAATGCTTTGATTTAGGAGGGTCAGAGACAGGCAGAAGGTGTCAGCAGACAGATTGGAAGGTCTCTGGGACTTTTCAAGAGATTTATAAGTTGACTTTTGTTTAACTGTTCGGTTTTTAAGCGTTTTGGTTTCTTTGAGGTACTTGAACCCAAGCTGACATACCTTCTAATTTTGCTGTGTGCTGACTGTGCAAGTTTAATAAAAACACTGCAGATTTTCACTGTTCTCAGTGTTTTAGCAGGAAACCTCAAATAATTTTATAGGTAAAATGACCTAGAAATAGCCTTTGATCTGCAGGCTACGTATGCATCATAAAAACTCAGAAACACAGTCAGCACCAAATACTGTGACCAGGGCCTGGGTTTTTTGAGTCACCGGGCTGCAGTTCATTTTGCGTGTAATGAAATTATCATTGCTCTGCCGCATCGATAGAGCAGTCGGATCAAACCTCTCCTGACCTGTGGGCAGGGGCAGAGGCTGCTGTTCTCTGCTCAAACACATTTATACTCAGTTGGCCCCTGGCAGCCCCAGGGCTGGTTCTAGCTCCAGGGAGGGCAGGCTTTTGCCTGTGGCAACAGAGCAGTCCTGGTTCTGTCACTTATGCCAGAGACGTGATCAAATGATGGTTGCTGAGGGCAAAGCAGGGTGCGTGGGGTGGCAGCTGCTTTTGGGGAAGGATGGAAGAGCTTCTGGCATAAACACCTCTGTCCTCACTCAGTTTTCCTTGTCCTTCCTCCCGTGGCATCTCCTGTGTAAGGACATAGGTGCCAGGGTTCATCTCATTCTGTGGCAGGGAAAATCACCTCCCCTTGCACTGCTCAGAAGCCTTAGCGGAGTGTGGGAGCACTGCTGCCAAATAGCCTCTTTGCAAACAGGAACTGGTGGCCAAAGCCCCCAAGCTCCAGCCCTTCATGCATTTCATAGAGGGCCTAGTGGTAAGAAGGGGGCCCTCTTCTCAAGGACACCATCAGCATTTCTGCTCTGGACTCTGCATGTGTCCCCCTTGCTGCTGTTAGACCACTTGTGATGGCAGAGACATGGCAGAGTTTTCTTTTGAAAGTTCACTTTTAAAAACAGAAACATGGAAAGTAGTTCTTTGCTTTGACTTATTATGGAAAACATGTGTGAGCAGAAGGTAGCAGGACCCACCTGCTAGAATATCCTGCCCAGTGCAATATCCTATCCTTTGCAGTTGGAAGTCATTTGAAAGAACATTTTCAACTTTTCCACACTTGCTAGCCAGTTTAAAAAGGAGATTGCTAGTGGTGTTATAATAGCTGCTTACTTTTATTTGTGATAGCTGTTTTTCTGTATGTGTTTTCCTGATGTCTCTGCAGAAGAGGTATTTCCTTGACCCTCACATGGTTTGGGAAAAAGGTTTGCATTTTAGATTTTAATTTTAATTTTAATTTTGTTCTTATGTGCTGAGAACAAAAATGAGACTATCAGCTCCCTGGAGGATGTTTAAGGTATAAGCTCTGAGCCAGATGCAGGCCATAAAACTCCGCAGCTGAGACTCCTTGCAGGCAGCTGCAGTCACCTATCAATGGAGACTTTGGATCCCAGCATGCATTGAAGCCAGGCCCCTGGGATCGAGGGAGAATATTTCATGCTTTGACCCAGGACCTCCTTGGGACACATTCCTATCTTAAAAGCATAGATTCTGTTATCAGTTTGACTTTATACAAATCAACTTTTCCCTCTGGGGCTCCTGGCCAGGGGAAGACTTACATGAGATACCGTAGTCTTCTACACATAAAATAATTATGAGTAAGAGAACGTTTTTTCAAATAAATGCAGCGTAGAGATACTCATGAATATGTAGACTTACTAATATTGTTGCTTTTCATCTTGCATAGATTGAAATTATGTTTTGTTACTGTGTTAATCCCATGTTCCATGGCAGAGAGAAACCTGCTGCAATATTGCTGGAAAATGCACATCCAAATCACAGACAAATCCAGCAAGCTCCCCATTGCTAAGATTTCGCTGTCGGTTAAATGCCTTAAGTACCCAACTCTGCATCAGGCACAGGAAATAAAGTTCTTGTCCCAAAATGCCAATCTAAACAAGGCAGTCCAAAAGTTCACACATAATCATTAACTGTGCGACACAGGCACTAAAAGCATTATAATGTGGGTACGCTCACTACTTTCAACCAGTTTGATAGGCAGCCTCCCTATGGGTTACAGACAGCAAAGTCCAGAGACCTCAGGATGCAGGAATTAATCACCACCCCAACTGGAGGCGGGTTACATGTCTTACCTCTGCTCAGGAATGGATGAGCAGCATGACAGGGCTGCGCTGAGCCTTGTTTTGTTTGAGGGTAGGTTTTTAAGAAAACGAGAATAATAAGTAGCAGGAAATGTAAAGAAAAGCACAGAGAAAGAAGCTGAAGTCGCTCAAAGCCAAAAAAGCATTCGTAAGATAGTTTTTGGGTCAGGTGCTTGGTTAACAAAGTTTGGGCTGTTTTACCCCATGTGTGCCTGCGGGACTTTTGTACATGTTTTGCAAATAAAAAGGACTGTGGTGAAGACATCCATGTCCATCATCACCATTGTACAACAGACCCATCCTACAATACCCGACATTTTTGGTTATCAACTTAGGTTGAAAGAAACTCCATGATGTTAAGATACAAAGTTAATTTATGATGGGTTCAGTCTTGTCATAGCTCCAGAAGTCTGCAATAACCACTAGATAAACTAAAAATGTATTTCTTCATGCAGGATACTTTTGTACACATTATAGACATGTAAGTCACGACTTGTAGCCACGGAGTCATGACTTGCATTTTAAATTGAAGTACTGATGCCATCTCAGCTCATGGGTGTTTTTAAAGACTAGCAGCATTAAATAACTTCTTAATATATTCCATAAGCCATTTCAAAGCACTGTGGTATATATAAACAGAAGTGAATGGGTTTTGGGCTTCTAATTCATTTAGGTGCTTTTCTTGAAAGTCTTGCCAACTGTTAGTATTGTGGAGGAAAAATGTTTCTGTGTTCATTTAAATGTCGAGAGGCTCAATGCTGAAAACTGTTTAATTGCATTAGACAGATGATACCAAATGGATTCCATACATAAATCGGAGACAAAAACTTAAATGCAAAAATTAACAGGTTTTGTTTAGATGGGTGTGACTATACTTGTGCTTACTACAAAAAGAGCTTTTTTTTTTTTTGCTTAAATAATTTTATTTATTTGTACTGGCAACAATGTGTTCAGCACAGGATTTATCAGTGTGTCTGAGTCATCCGTTAACTTCATCCACTGTTTCAGATGTTTAGAGTTCCCTACCCTATATTGAGTGAAAAATGGACCCCAAAGCCACAGGGTGACCTGAACCGACCTAACATTTGATTGCCTCCATCCCAGTTCATGGGTGAGAGCTAGTGTTGACTTCCACAGTCTTCAGCACAGCTTGTAATTGATTTCCATTTGACCTGCAGTGTTTAATTTTGTTCACCAAGGAGCTTCTAGATCATCTTTGCTGTCTGTTTGTGAGYGGGTGGGATCAGTGCACCATATGCAGGTCTGGGCCCACAGGGGGTCACAGGCAGCTGTCACCTACTGAGGGACCACCAAGGTCCATTTTGGATGCAGAAACAAATCTTTCATCCTTTAGCACTGGGCAACATCATAAAATTTGAAAGGTTTTCCAGAAACACTCAGCTTCATTTTAAATCAACATTTAGTGCCAAATTGAAAAAAAAAACTTCCTTACAAAAAACTAACAAATTTGTCTTCACTTTTTTATTTGACAAGCATTTTTGCAAGTGCAGACACTTTCGTTTTCAGAAAGCAATCTGGCAAGACTTTTTGCTGGTAATGTCTCTGTTCTGGTGTCCATATGTGTCTTTAAATAATGGCACAAATATAGTAATAACAACAGATATAATCACACCATTAATAGGTACCCTAGGAACAATAGTTGTCTTAGCAAGTATAACAGCGCATTCCCAGGAGCCTGTTCTATCACCTGCATTATTCTCCCCAGTGCATACTTGAAGGTTCATTCATATGGTCAAGGTAAATAATACCAAGGTGAAATTATTTCAGTCCATCAGGCAAAACAATGCTCAACTCTCCCAAAGATATGGTAGCGTCAGTAACCCAAAGCAAAACCTCTATACTCCAATTCAGAACTCACTGTTGGTTTTTTTTTGTCTAAACACAAACACATGACCATCTCTCATTTTGCTTAATCCTGTTAGTAGAAGAAACACTTCCGTTTCCAAACAAGTATTTCAAAGCYGGTCGCATCCTGCGGGAAGATGCAGTTACTGGATGGCGCGGAGCACCACCGTTATTTACATGAAGGTGCTTCCTATTAGCATGGTATCCTCCGTTCCCTGGCCTCATGTTTTGTTTGGTGCATGTGGCTTTGTGACCCTATAAACAGGAAGCACACTTGAAAGATCATCTAAATAAATCCTGGTGTGTATAATTCCCTGGTAGGTTAATGAAGAAGAAGCTGGCCAAAAGAAGAAAATTATTACATGCGAGACAACGGTTCTTATGAAAGTAAAAATCTCTTTATATGTGGGACCTCCATAGTGACTAAAACCAGGATAGTAGTAAAACACTGAACAGAAAGAAAACCTAGACTCGGCTGTTACATATGTTTTCTCACAAGCAAAAGCACACACATATATTCAGTCCCCATGTGGCCTCAGGTGAAGGCAGAGGAGTTACAAAGAAGGGATTATCTCTCAATACATTTGCAATTAAGTGCTGTGCCACCCTTGCTCTCTTTTCAGCTGGCTTTACGTCTCCTCCTGTTGACTTTACACCCCCAAGATGCCCAAAGCAGGCAGGGTGGTCAGGCAATGGGCATGTCATAAGCAAATGCTAAAAAGTATCTAATTTAACACCGGCAGTAAAGCTGCTGAAAATTTTGTATCAATTGTCAACTTTTTGTCCCTCTTCCAAAAACTCCCAGAGACTCTCGCTCTTGGTAYTAGGTTCTACTTTCTAACACAGAAATTGTCCAAATAAGCAATGTTATTTTACTTTAGTTCTCAGATGAGGCTTTATTTCATCCAGATRTTACTGCTCATACCCCTGTCTTCGTTTAGAGCAACCCTTTGTAGAATACCTAATCTTTAAGTCACTTTTACTTTAATTCACCACTCTATTTTTTAAATGACTGTGTTTGACATAAACCACTGGCTGGTTTCACAACTGTGGTGTCTCCACCTTTGGCAAACTGTTCACTTATTTATTCCATCCTCTTTTAATGGAATTGCTGGAACCACTTAAAATCCATTAATATACTACAAATTTCAAGTACAAATCATATTTGCGTGAATTAGTGCAGTTGGGAAGACTGAATAACTTCTACTTCATAAGAAATCAAGTCTGCCTTAAATGTGTAACTATAGTCTTTAAAAACCTTAAAGATTTTCCGCAAATACTGGGAGTTAAATCCATGTTTTGCAATATTTATCCACCTTTTATTCTCTTTTTTTTTGAGGTTTTATTTTCTAACACATTCTATGGACTTCATGCATCTAATTTGTTGTCACTGTCAGCTACAAATGCATCTGTACACACTATATTAAGCAATTATAACGCTTTTTGCATGTATACATGCATATATATTATTCCTATCCATGCCATATAATACAGTATTCCTTGGGGACTAGATCATCTGCTTGTTTATGCTCCTTATTGATTCCCATGCTGATGTGCCAGACAAGCACAGAGTTTCTTGGCTTTAGCTTTAAACCAAAGAAAAACTAAATAGCATCACCTCACAGCCACTGCTGAAAGTTCAGCTGTTCGAAATGAAATTGGCTTGAAAATTTGACTCAAAGTTTTCAGTTAGTGTCTTCAAATGCATTTTTTGAGAAGTTAAATGATTTAAAGATGTAGATTCTTGAATTAGACAAAAGAAATTAAAATCATCAGGAAAGCTTGGACTAAAATGCATTGGAAGCTGATTTTAAATTTATAAAAATTGTAATATAAGCATGAAAACAGGTCATAATTCTCAAAAATAACACAAGCACTTAAAAGAGAAACTAAATCATTGGAAATCCTACTTATACACCGAAGCCACAGCAGGGTCTATACCCATGTTAAGCAAGGGGGAACACCTCAGTGTGGTATTAAATGAACCGACCCACTGCCCGTCAGGGGTATTGCAGCAGTCTCCTAATGCCTCCTACAGCTCTGACCCTGATTATATTAGAAGGGTTGTCCTGGAGTTTCTCCTAAGTAACCAAGACAGGAATTTATTCTGGTGTGTTCAGTTCTCTTAGTCTTATTGCTGGTTTTTGGGGAGGTGAAGGAAACGGCGATATGATCTGCCTCAACCATACACCTACCCTGCATCTCTGAGACTTTCCATCCCAGCCCTAACACATTAGCACATCATCTCACTCACCATCTTTTCCCAAAGATAACGACCAATACCGAAACTGAACATGAGAGCTGTAGCTACCTCAAACATACGCTTTGTCTTGCACGTTCCATTTCTTTCCCCCTTCCTCCCAACCCACAGCCTGCACAGCATTTTGCCTTTGAAACATTTTGCTCTTATATTCTCTCCTCTCACTTTCCCTCCATTTTCCCCCTTCTCTTATGCCTCTTCCCTAGGAGAAAATGGCTTGCTGGGAAGCTGAATACCTTTGGACTTGTGCGGGAAAGAAGTCAATTGCTGCAGGTGTCCAAACTTGCCAGAGCCTGATACTTCCTTAAAAATCAGGGTAGAGGAGCAGTTTCATATTTCACCTTTTCTGCTGTTGCAATGGACACATGCAAGTGGCTGTTTGCAACATGAAAAGGATCCAGAGAGCTCCCAGCATCTCTTGCTGCTGTTTGCTTTGTGCTAAGGAGCATTATTGCCCCAGACCACTCAAACCAGCTTCAGCTGCAGCACAAGGAGAGAATAACATTACATTTTTCTCCCTCCAAGAGAAGTACAAGCTCCTTCTTGGAGCTTACCCCCGKCTCCTCTCAGCCATCACTGCAGAGCCACGTCATGCAACTCTTGCATCCCAAGTCACACAAAGTCCATGTAGATCTTATCCTGTTTCAACTAATTGCACCTCTCAATCTCTCCATTGGTCTTTAAGCCCCTTTCTCTCTTTGGAGACCAGAAAGAGGCCAAACATCCAGAGCTCAGGGCTCCCTTAAGAAGGATCCCGTTTCCGGAGAGGAATACGATTACAAGCAGCATTCAGGCAACATGGTGTTAGGTGTCTGCTTTCAGGCCAGCATGGAGTAGAAACAACAGCCCCAGCTTTGTCCCAGCAGCTTTATACCGCCTTGGCTTCTCCAGTGAGTTATTCCTGATTTACACTGATGTAAAAGAGAGAGAGAGGAAAAAGTGATGTGTCAGAGCTACAGAGTTTTGTAGCTGACACAGCCAAGAAGCAAGAAGGAAGAAATCACTCAAAAGTCTTTCTCTTACAAAATGCAGAGTAAGACTGAGTAAGAGGATTTGATGATACTGATTTACTGGCAGGGAGAGAGACAAGTATGCACCGGTAGAAACATCTATTTTCATAGCTGTTCCGATAGACAAGACTCAGTTTTAACGATGTTGGCCCAGGCCTTCACCAGTTTTGGTTTGTCCCATGTCATGTTCAGCTCATCTGTCAGAGAGTGGCAGGCAGTGTTATCATTATCAAAAGAAAGAAAAACCAGCCAAGAATTCAAACAGAAAGATGTGATCTGCCATAATAAGAAAACAATTTTTTTTTTTCTTCTGACTTTTCCCAAAAATGTGAGAGCTATGCTGTCTCCAAAAAAAGATAAATGAGACTCAAATCTGCATTATGTTAGCAGAAACCACCTGCAGTTAATTACAACTAGATAAAGGAATGACTTGTCTTTTGGTCCAAATCTTCTGTCTTCAAGACCCACGTCTGTTCCAAACCGCACAAAAGAAAGGTTTCAGCTCTGATTTATTCTGTGATAGGCAATGGATGGCACTCAGGCCCTTCCACTCCTCGCTCCTCCTGTGCGCTCCTATAGCTACAGCTCCTAGTACCACGTGATTCGCCTTACCTTCAAGATTTAATGAATTTGAGTGGGGGTGAACTGCGTGAGTAAATTAAAATGTTTCCCTCAGCAAATACTATGTAGGGCTCAGGTATCCATTTCTTCTGGCAGTGGTTTTCATTCTGCGAGGGCTCCTTTCCTGCAGGAAATACRATTTTTTTAACCAAAGCAAAGAATACACTTCTTCCCTTGACCACTAGTGTCAGCGTTAGATGCATATTAAAGTTTGATAGGAGGCCAGACGACATATTTTCTCTAATATCAAACTGGTCCTTGGAGAATTTCCCTTTCAAACAAATCTGCTATTCTGACTCACTTTAGAGATGAGAGACAACACAGAGAGTGGTGTTACAGCACATTTTAAAAAGAAAGTCTTTTTTAGGGTAGCAGAAACCTTCAGCATTTTTTATCTGTTGTACCTTAGTTTGTTGGTAATTTTTGTGTGTGCATGCTGGACCTGACCACGGGGTTACTTGCCAGAAGCATGTCTCTGAACTAAAGCAGAGTATATCACATCGATTGTACACTATCTCTTAATGGTTTCTAAACAGTGACTTCATCAGGGCTCTGACATACAGTTAGTGGTTCATGCAGACTAAATAACATTATGCAGAACTTCCTTTGTTCTAAAGGCTGTTTTTCATGTAGAGGAGGGATCCAAGGCTTATCCCAGACTAGGTCCCTTTGATTAAACACAATGTAATTCTATTTTTCCGCTGCGTGCCAGCAATAATCACCATATCTATCAGTTCAACCACATAGCTGTCAAATTTAGATGCTGCGTTTACTTTTCTAAAGCCATTATCAACCAGATTTGTTCACCTAATTTCAGTGTAGTTACAAGACAGGGCCATACTATGGACTTCTTGTGCTTTTGTCACATCTAATTTGATCATTTTCTGCTAAAGTCTAACCTGCTGGACTTTTGACAAATCAGAAAACCATTTCACTCTTTCATTGACATCTAATCTCTGAAATACAAGTGTTTGTGAACAGATGCGTTCTCTGAGTGATCCCCTCCGTTTGTGCTGTAACAGAGGGGGAAAAAAAATACGAGCCTGTGTCTCACAGCAGAGAAAGAGCTGTGACCGTATGCAAACAGCCAGAACAGACAAAACGCTGAAGGAGGAATCCAAATGCTACCAGATCATGTAAGTATTTAAAGATATTGTTTTTATTCATAGTCAAGCCCTTCCCTGTCACTGGGTGCGTCTCCACAGCCTGAGGCAGATAGCTGCCAGGAAGATTTCTTGAGGGGCATAGCACCCCACAGAAGAGCCCTGCTGCCAAGAAGAGTTTCTTTATTTTGCTGTTTAAGTGTTGTTTAACAGTCTTCTGTTAATGTGCCTGAAAGTCTGGAGCTGGCTTGCACCCAGCCATGTGGCCATAGGCTTTGTTCCTTTAAACTCTCCAAAGCTCTTTTCTCCCTGTTTTTCATTATTTGTCCCCTTGCTCCTACACCCCTTTTGCAGCAGTTTCCTGGCCAGCCCATCTCACTGATGAACAGCAACAAGATCATGGTATGACTCCAGCCCCCCTGTCCTGCTCAGGTGTTGCAACCAGGATAAAGGGACCATGATGCGCACGTTGCATAGCACGTGCTGGTAACCCGCTGCTCCTCCTTGGGGCACGGGGAGCCGGGCAAGTTCCAGCCACCTCTCATAGAGTCACCAATGCCCTAGGAGAGGGTAGGGAGAGGTGGTAGCAATGGGTTTGACAGGAGGTTTTGAAGAGACTGAGGGTCAGTGTAAGGACCTGGGTTTGGCAGTGGAGGAAGAATTCAAAATGAAGAGATGTGCGAGTTGTGCAGAGAGGTATGCCAAGAAAATTGTCTGAGCATCAGCCCCAAGTGGACATGAAACTCAGCAATCTTCACGGCTTGATGAATGTCTGCCATTTTGACAGGAAATGCCAAATGCCTTGAATTAATTATGTCTCTAACGTTTTCCTGCTGGAGAGAGTGCTTTGGCCCATTTGAAATAAGCTTAGACAAACAAACAAGAACTGAAAAGGCTAAAGTCATTGCTGTTAATCTATCTTCGATTAAACTAATGGGTATTTCCCCTCCTGCCCCCTTCCCCCTGCCCCAATTTACTTCTACAGAAGTAGAGAACAGAGCCCATATTTCAAAGGATTTTGCTGTAGCCTCTCCACATAGAAGCCTCAAAGAACAAAAGAAACTGGGAATTCAACAGCAACAGTTAATAGATGTGAAGTGGTGGATTTAAGGTGCCTTAGAAAGCTGCACAAGATAAGCAAGCAAGGCTGCTGCTGGGGAAGTGTTGTCAAAGTGGTACCACACAGGGATGAGCAAATTATTTTGATAATTCCAAACCGGCCTCTAAGGGCGGTAACTTGGAGCAAATTAGAGTAGTCAAATGGAAAATTAAAAAATAAATAAATTTCTAAGCAGAGAAAGGCTTATATGGGAAGGCCATGAAAGGCTAGAAAAAGCACAGAAGAAAACTTGTAGCAAAATCCCAAATGGTTCACTGCCATTCGGAAACATGGGAAAAGCAAACTTCCGCCAGAAATTATTGTCCTCAGGTTCCCTGAAGGGAAAGAATATCTAGATTAGACACGCTTTATGAAGGAATCGTCACATGGACCTTCAAATGAAATGCTGATATTTTCTTTAAAGGCAGAACTTCCAATGCAAAGAGTGAGCATTGTCCCTAGTGTGAGGATTGTCTCTTTTATAGACAGCAGGGAGAAAATAACATTGCTGAAATTCTTAACTATTATTCCACAAAACTGATCTTAGCTGTGCACAATGATCAATAAAACTTCAAAGGATTTAGAATTTTGGTGAGAGAACTAATGCCAAGTCCACTAAAAGATACTACTCCCTCCCAAATTACAGTTGATTTATGGAAGTGAGTTGTTTTGTCCCCGACAAAGTACCTGCCACAAAACTACTGGGCAGACTAGAAGAGTTTTAAAGGATCGCCCTTTGAGAATGATCTCTATCCAGATATAAAACAACATTTAAACAGAATAAATCAAGTCTTCTGCTGAGGTGATTATTCAGAGCACAAATTTTGGTTGTGTTATTGACAGCTGCATTTTCACTTTTTTTTTTTCTTTCCAAAATCCTTTTCAAAGTTTGGCTTGAAATGAGTTTGCGATTTAAAAGAGCCCATATACATAAGTACATGTACATATACAGAATGTTTTATATTTAACAGCTATTTGCACTGATCCACAAATTCCAGAGCAAGACAGCTCTTCATTCAAGTAGCATCTATATTCCCACAGTCAAATTTCTTTGCAAGCTCCCAGGCAATATTCACTTTTCTAGCAGAGGGGAAAAGTGATGCAGAATAAATGATCAATTAGGAAATCTCCCTTTCTTTTATCTGTCCCCAACTCCATAGGAGAATCTGAGGAAATTGTACCCAGACTGGGACCTGTTGGGGCAGCTTGGCTCTCTCCCAGTGAATGCACGTGCATTTCTTTCTGCTGGGAACAAGGTGCATGCCTGGATTTCTCCTTGAGACAGAGGTGGGCCCAGACTCCCCGGAATGCCACATTGCATCTCGGTTCCCTGCTTTAAATGCAATTGTATGTTATAGCAACGTACGTCAGTTCCCTTCTGGAGAGTGACAGCAAGTCTGCTTGATTTTCCTGCTGGTGGAATAGCAGTTGTGAGAGTTTAAGGTACTATAGAAGAAGAAAACTGGAGTGATGTCTGGCTGTACTGAAAATTACCTTGTGACACTGGAAAGCTGCCTGTGACGTTTCCCAAAAAAGCTAACTTGAAATACGCTTCTGAAAGAGGTTTTCAGCACACAAACTGGCATTTGGGCAAAGCCCAGCTTTAGCCAGGAGACTGTCTGTCCCCATTCTATCGAAACAGTAGGTACGTTTTTCAAAAACTATATTGTATAACCACGGACATATGTTTAAACATGCCCAGTTTGTTTATTCATCTGTATCCACTCTTCTGACATTTCTGTACAGATGCCACCAGCCAGGCAATCACTGGGCATGTGTTTGTGCTGGTGCCTGATTTACAAATACCGAACAGCTACTTGCACAGGTCAGGAGCACACGAAGACATGGCCACAGTGTGGACTTCATTTTAATATCTGACCAGGATGCTAATGTTCATTAATTAATGCCAGTGTTCAGAGAAAAAGTTATTCAGTGCARATATTTACTTTTAGGTTGTTCCCTAGAACTAAGCATCAGAGCGGAGGAAGGGAGGGAAAAAGTCCAAAGGCAAAAAAAAGTCCAAATGGTTACTTTTTCCCCATGAAATAAAACTGTCCATAATCTTGGGGTACTGAATAGCTGTTTGTAAAATCAATAGCTAGTAATAATGATCTGTAAGAACATCATTAGAGTTCAGTGCTAACGCTCTTAATGTAGACATGCTGATTTCTAGAGTTCAGAGCATCCTTTGTGGATAATGACATCCATTCACTCAGTCAATGCAATTAGGAGATTTGTACTTCTCCTACTTTGGAAAAAGAAAGTTGAGATTTTTCAGAAACTGAGGGCTGACAAGCTGTATTAATTATAGTAGTGAGTCTCTCAGACCAAGCCCTGCCAAAGGCCAGCAGAGTGCATAAAATACTCCAGAAGTATAAAATACCATTTTCTGCAGCCAGTCACTGCCCTTTCATCATAAATCTCAAAGATCCTTTAACATTTGGGATGTATTACTTTCACAAAAGATAGGAATAGAGGTGCTTACTCAACTTCTCAGAGAATGAAGTGTGTGTATGGAGACAATTTTTCCCAAGACCTTCCTGCAAAATATTTTTTGGATTACTTTTCCTGTAGTACTCCTAAATTATTGCAAATGCAGCAGCCTGTCAATTACAATTACTGAGAGAGAGAGATGACCAGTAGGTCACTGTTCCCAGATATCCCAAACATGTCAACTTTCATTATTGTATCTTAATATCATCCCTTCTCCAATTGCTATTTGCATTCTACCACACACTGGCCAGTCGTTTTTTGGGTGAAACTGCTAGTTATTGAGCAGGACTGATCTATAGCTAGGAATGAAAATGCATTCTTGAAAGCAGTAAGGTGACTGGTAAAAGCTGTGGTTTGGGTTAAAGTATAATTGAATGTCTAAGCTGCACTTAGACTTGTCTCTTGTTTCCCAAACCCTTGATCTCTCCCGTCCCTCCCAGCTCTCCTATGATTTCTGGATCCTGTGCCAAAACCTGATGTTGCATCGCTGTGCTCTTACAAACTGGTACAGAAAGCAGGAGTACTTTGGCTCTCGATTTTGGGCAAGTTTTCCCAAAAAGATTATTCATTCAGGAAGCATGAATCCACGTGCCCAGCGATGACCTCTTATTGCAGCTGTCGTGCATCTTAGGGAGAACAGGAGTCAAGAAAGGCAAACTTCTGTCCTTCTTCCTCTGTCCCGGAGCTCCCTGGCTTGGAGGTTTGCCAGGATCCACAGCTGGGGTCAGATAGGGAGAGCAACTGAGGTCCAAGGTCAAACTGCAGGGCTAGTGGAAGACATTTGCTGGGGCCTGGAGGGGAGAGGAGATGGGGAATGTAATGAGCTCAGAGAATGGGGATCTCGACAGAAAAATGCACCGAGGGCAGGAGATGAATGAACATCGGCTCTCAAAGAACAGGGGAGTTTTCTTTTTTCTGCAGAAGCCAGACCCCATTTCTCTATCAAGCTATACAAACCAAACATAAGCTAGAAGAAGTAAAGCAAAAATACATTTACCTAGTGCAAGCAAATTGAATTAAGTAATACAATGGAAATTAATTCCCCAAACCCAGCAGCTCTCCTAAAATCACCAGGAGTCAGTTTATCTTTGCTACAGGCCATCACGTGGGAAAAGTTTCCCATCTGGCTTCTAAAATGTTCCACAATGGGAAAAAAAAGACGCATCCACTGGGGTTTTGTTGTTTCTGTTGTTTTATACCAGACAAGGCTGCAACAAAGCCCAAGGTCTGCAGTTCCTCCTTGGCCAGTTTTGAGGGTAAGCTCCTCCTTTCCTACCTCGGGATGGAAAAACTGACTAAAGGAGGCTCTGAACTGGAGAGAAAAGCTTCAGATACCTTCTGCGGCAGGAGAAGTAGCAGGTTAGAATGGGTAAGAGCCATTTCTAATTAAAAGTGTGYCAGGAAGGGTAACCAGAAAGGTTCTTTGGATTACAGTGAGGCTTTAATTGATAACACAGTTAACAAAGAGACAACTCCACAGGGATGCTCAGATGCGGTCAAGATGGGCTTCTTACAAAGTTAAGTCAACATGGCACAGAAAAAGCAACCCTCAAGCCCTGGGGCCAAGGCTGTTCCAGGCCACCACAYTTGCCACGGGCAATCTTTTTGCAGTGGCATTTTGCCATGTGTCAGCCCTTTGTTTTGCCATCTTCCCATAGCCTCCTGTGCTTCTCAGTCGCACTGCCTGGACATCTACCTACAGCAGTGTTTGCCAAAGCAAAGGCCAATGGTGGGAATGGCAGCCAGGATGTGGGCAGTTGGATAAGGACAAGCATGGAGACAGGGARAAAGGGTGGGAGCTGAGAGAAGTGCTGTGATCAAAAACTGGAGAAATCAAAGGAASGGTGCACTCACTGCAAGGCAAAGGTTAAGATATGAGGTAGTATCYCAAGGTGGGACCTGTCTATCATTGAGTGAGACCCAGGAACCTGACCAAGARAAGAAAGCAAGACTAGAAGACAAGAGGTGAGAACAGAAACATGTGAGCAGAAGACTCAGCAACGCACACCAGGCAAGGCATCACCTCCGGCTCCCCCCATTCTTAGATGGGGGAGCTGCCCACACTTGGGCCATCAGAGTAGGGGTGGTGCACTTTGGAGTACGTAAGYGCATGCAGTCCCTTGGGGGACAGAGCGGTGGCCATCTGCACCTTGATTGCCCGGGTGAGCTGAGAGGGGCAAACTGGACCTTGCCCACATTTCCAGAAAGCGCAGTTGCTGATATGAAATATAGTTGCTCTACCTGAACAACCATATAATCCCCTGTTTGCTACAAGGCAAGATGTGCAAACCCCAGCCATCTGAAGAGACATGCTTAGCATCGCTCCCTGCTTAGCTTCGAGCTAACAGTGAACAAAGGGGAATTCTCAAAAAAGAAACTTTGAAGCCTCCTTTTTTCCACCCCTGCCCCCGCACAGAGCAGTCCTGCGTGTGCTGGGCAGTTGCAAGCATGCCCTCCGTTTGCACAGCTGTGAGCCCTGCAGTTTTTTGCTCCCACAGAAAGATCCATTTGCCTCACACAAACAAACAAACAACATACCTTTGGTGTGTTATTAAGGAAGAAGGCACTTTTGTTTGGTATAAAAAAGTGAGTCAGCTTTCTTTACCACTTTCTTCTTATGCAATTGGACATCAGAGAGGCTGACAAAAATAATTTTCCAGCAAAGGAATCCCAGTTTCTCCAATTATTTTGCAATTATTTTCTTACAGGCAATCTCTCCCATATTAACAGTTTCCCTTCTGTGTCTCCAGCTGCTGCCCGCAGCCCACACCTCCCCTTCTCCGAGTTTTGCAATGAGCCAACCCCAGGAGGTGGCTCAGGCATGACCATAAGCTCAGTTGATATCCGAGACGTGTTACTGAAAGCTGCTCCAGAAAGAGGAGGTGCAGAGGAGCAGATCCTCTGAGCCCTTACGTAACGAGGGAAATTATACATTCTGCGCTCCTAAAAGCACATGGGAGACGAGACTCTCAGATGTGTCAAAACAACCAATCTAGCCATCAATCTTCTCCTACAAGGCTCGTACAACAGCCCATTTGCCATGCATCCCTAAAGTGCGACTCTCCTGACATTATAAAACCATCTGAGCTAAAATACGGGAAAGCCAGGCAACGTTACAGGCAATAGCACCTGTCTCCTTTCCTTATTTTTGCAAAACAAGCATGTTTTATGAATATGGACGTTTTGCAGTGGTACAGAGTAGGCTGCAATTCACTCTCTGCACTAGGCAGCCAGAGCTTCTGGACTGCTTTCCCTGCAAGAGCAAGGTAATGACACAATACGAAGGGCAAAAAAGTGGTTGAGTAAGAAAATACTCTGAATTTGGAATTAAATGAAACCTCAGACAAAACCAGCATTAAAGACACCTCCTGAATCATTCACTCTGCTGCCTTTTTGGCCGAGGAGAGCGGTGCAAAGCCAGCCCCTTGAGTGGCTTCACCATGTCCTTTCGTGCTGCCCGTCTGCGCAAGACYAGCTCTGCCACTCAGCATGGGGAAGAGAAGGTCACAGCCCCCCCTTGCCTGCTCCTCTACCTCCTGCAGAGCTCCTGGTGTTGCCCTCAGCTGAGGCCTTCCCAGGGGCTGTTACTCTGCTCAGCCTTTTTGCCTGAGCATAGAAACTCTTTGTGTCCTCTTTTTCCTGTGCAATACTGCCCTACTGCATCCGAGCTGGGCTGGTTCCATGAAGAGTCCCTTCTCCCTGTACATACCACAGGCATTTTACCAAATTTCTGTGCACTGATAGCTCCTTGCCTTTTGAGGAGGTAAACTGAGGTTTACGATGTCGAAAAGCAGAACCTCCTGCTCTGTGTGACAAGCCACATGCAGAAATTTTGGCAGAGGMGAGAAAATGAAAACAGCAAAAGACCAGGCCCTCTTGAATGGACAGAGCACCAGGATCCTGTTTTCTGTTCACACATGAGAATGGCAAATGGCAGCACAGCTCCTTGTCCCCAGCTCTGCGTCACTTGTAGTGTAAAATCACCTGGAAAACTCAGTGAGTCTAGGAACTGATAAAGCCTGAGGGAATGGGAAGAGGAATGCCCCCTACCACGTGCTCTGGTTGATGCTTGCTTAGTGGAAAACCCAGGGGGAGAAAATACCTATTTACACCACATGGATCTGACCAAGGACCAGAAAACCCAGAGGCAACTCGCAGCCCCAGCACCAGCTGCTCTCCCTCTTGCTGGGTGCTTTGGGGCCTGGTTGACCAGTCCTCCCCTGACCAGGCTTTGCACCCATGGGTGGAGGCTCCTCAAAAGCCCAGTGCCATGAGGTCCCTGCACAAGGAGGTCCTGCCCATGCCCTGGGGAAGCAGCAGGGAAGGAGACCAGGGAACACCTCTTCTCCACTGTCCCCTCCAGGTCCCATGGGACCTCCACACCATACTTGACTTTTTTCCTTTGTAAAAGAGATGTCATTGTCAATGAAGTTTTACAAGGCGGTGAAGGATTTGGTATTTAGCAAACCCAGCCACAGCAGAGTCCTGCTGGTCCCATTTCCTTGCTCGCATCCCCAGGACACCAGGCGAATCACCTTGGTGTACCATGCTGCAGGCAAGGACACCCAAAAATAGCAGCACTCTCTGCTGTGGGGTTTGCTGGCAAGTATCAGGGCTGGCACCAGGTTTATACAGGGAACGAATGCAACATCATTGTGGAAATGCATGCAAGAAACAGAGCAGCCCTCAGACTGCGCGTGAAAACAGGGGCCGTTTTTAACAGGATGCAGAGAAGCAAGACAAATCAGTAAGTGTGGGTTTATGGGCTTGTATGCTTTATTGTACCATTTTTTTCTAAGCTCCTGTCTTCAGATGTTGGCAGCAGGTGACATGCTTGCTAGCCAGTTATAAAGAGACAACTGCACGGGTACCACTGCGCAGTGTAAAACTAACCTCTTGCTCATCTTTAAAACAAAATGACAAGGGAGCTCAGAAATTTGGGGGCAGAAAGCTCCAGGGAGGAAGGGGCAACAGAATAAATAAGAAATGGCAGTGTCTCAGCAGAGGACGCTAACAATTTGGAGTGTTTTCCTTTGCAAGCAGTGAAATGAAGGATAGGAGTGATGACAAACAGAGATAAGGGGAACCTATCAACATTCCTTGTAAAGCATATGGCCCTGTAAATGAGAGTTCACTGCCTGATAGCATCCATTATTGTACATTCTGGATGGTGTGGGACTTTTCAGCAGATGCTGCTGAATCTGCCTCGCCCACCCTGTGTTTTATTATACGGATTACAGCCTTCAAAGTTGTGAGCTGGCTTTCTTTAGATTTTAAAAAAAAAAACAAAAACAAAAACAAAAACAAACAAACAAACAAAAAAACCAAAAAACCAATCATCTGAACTGTTTTCAAGCTGACTAATGACTAGTGTGACCCCCCCCAAGAGCTTCAGCTGGAGCATCCTGCCTTTTGTTTACTTCTGAATTTCTCCTCAAATTGTTTAAGACTGAACAAGTATGGAAAAACTGAAAAAGCACCAAGCTGGAAATCAACATCACAATACTTTGAAACCTGCGCAAGGCTTTCGGAAAATTCCTGTGCCTTTAGCAGTGATTTGCAGGAAAACACGCTGCAAAGCCTGGCAGGGACTGGGGGTCTCCACCCCACAGAGCCCTTTTCCCGTACTTTTCTGTCTGTTGACATTAAGTTCAAAGCCAGGCTGGGAGACCTGTTTTGTCAGATGGGATGGGTGGCTGCTTGGAGAGGTGGTCGATAACCAGCATGTTGGCCCCACGCACAGCATCACCCAGCGCTCTGGAAAGAGACAGTGCAGCCTTGTACTCCTTATTTATTTACACAGTAGCTCATGGAGATTTAAATGAAAAAAGAAAGCGTCGGGAGCCTAGAGCACAATGCCACCAAAACTATTATGGTGCCAACAAAGACTGAGTAGTTAAGCCTGACTGATTCTGGGTTTCTGTGTGAAGGTCAGCTAAACAAGCTTCTTTTTTTCCCCTTTTTTAAATAGGCATCTGTTCTGGTTTTGTTATTATTTTTTACTTGATTTATCAGCAGGATACCGGAGCGTTAAAGCCTATTCAAAACAGTAGCCAGCGGTCTGGCAAGGCCACCTTCAATGTGCTAGGTGTCGCTTTCAAAATAAATATGGTATCTGTTGAAGTAAAACTGAGTTTCCTGGAAGAAAGCCGCCCTTTCCCAGTCACCCCTTGCCTTTCCCAAGAGGTAGTGACTGGGGCTCGGAGCAGCCTTGCCCTGCTGGGGCTGGCTGAGATGTATTCACACACTCGCTCAGAGGGGAAGACAGGGGATGGAGAGGAGAGGCAGAAGTGGTCCCGCGAGGATGCCCATCGCCCCTAACCACCTCTGGCAGGGACAGCTCGCAGCAGCACAGGCCATCGCCAAGGGGAGGGAAACGCATCCCAGTTCGGCTGAAGTTTTGCTTCCTCCTTGGAGGACCTAGCACATTAAAACGACTAGGCTGTTTTCTGTAATTTATTTCTTATCTGCTACGTATCTCCGTTATGTTACGGCCCACTTAAGAAACACAAGGAAGTTTTGAGGCCTTAATTAGAAAAGATTAAATTAAATGTTTTTAAGAACTTTTGAAAACAAGCATATCGAGCGGTTCCCACCATTTTCCTTGCAAGGCTGAAGTGTTTTCCTTTCTATGAAAGGCCTGCTTTTTGCTACCTTTGCATACTCCATGTTTACTAAAGTAACAATTTTTCTCTTAACATACACGCAGTTTCCCAAGTTGTACTCATCTGTCTGCCATCAGTAGAAGAGCCTGCATAACACTTAAAAAGAAGGTAACAGAACTCACCACGTGAATTGAAAACACTGTGGAAGTACCATCCTAAAAATGTGTGATTATATGATGAAAACACTGAATGAAATATATAATATGCAGAAAAAATTCCACCATGCCTGGTCTTGTTGAAGTAACAAGAAATCTGAAATTGCTGAAATAGCCTTTTTAAATAAGGCAATGAAATTACCTTTTCATTGACTCATCAGATTTTCGTTTAAGTGAAATGTTTCTTTAAGAAAAGCAAGAAACCAAGCTGGGTGGAAGATCTGTTTTCCCTCTTTAATTAATCTCTGTCTCAGACTTTGAAGACCTTTCTGCCCACTGTTTTAAAGCAACATCCCTTATCTTGAGTACTAGGGATCCGTTTAATGGTGTTCACAGTCATTCAGTTCTTTCTGCAAAGTCAGTATCCCCACACTTGATAAGACTGGCAGATTTCAGTCCAAGCTATAGCTGTTAAATGTCTTCACAAACATCAGTCTGGCCTTGAGTGAAGAGAAATCAAGGGAAATCTATAGGAACCTTTGGGTAGGACTGCATGGAGCTTAAGGAAAAATTGGAGGGAGATTTATACACTGCTTGGTTTCTGTCTTCTTGCAGGGCAGAAGTTACAAGGTTGTCGCAAGGCTGCAATTGCTTTGTCAYGTCAGATGAATTGTCAACAAAAAGCACTTGGCTACTCCTAAGGCATAAGAGTGATTTTCTGCTTTCAGATCCAAGCTTCTAAGGAAATCATCTACTTATTTCAGTAGGAAAAAAAAAATTAACTAAGTCATAAAACTGGTGATGCAGTTAATCAGGACATTAAATCTAGGGTGAGAATGTGTTTCATAAAAGAAAACATATTCCAAACACAGTGAACATTTACAGTTTAGAAGTAGCATTGTATCATTAACTGCCCTCTTAGTATAGCCATTTTCCCATTAAATACAAGCTTCTGATTGGAAAATCGAGCACACAAATGCAGTAACTTGACTTTACAAGGTATGGCACAAATTAAGTGGAGCCTTTAACACTGAACATGCAACTCTTATTAGAGGTGTGTCCAGAAAGCCATATTTCATATATGCAAGATTGTTAGAGCTACCTTGAAAAAGTGATACTTCACAAAKAATTTGTTTCTAGCTTTGCACAGTAATTAACCATTAGAAACAGATGCGGCTCAATAGCTCCTGTTAAAACATCTTTTCCTTGGACTTATATCACAACTAGATTTAGCCCAGTCAATCTGATTCTGAAAGTGAGGGTTAAAGAGTTTTTTATTTTTACCCTCTGTAATGCAGTTTTACTGGTAATGAAAGCTGATGAGAAAAATATAATCAAACCCATGTTTTGTTGAATATTTTATAGATATCATGAAAGATACATCTCCCACTGTGTTTTTAAGGACTTATTTCAGAAGTAGTATTTTAGTACTTTATCAAAAACAGTTGGATTTTCTTTTTCAGCTGGGTGTTGAATGCCAATGCTTGCTACTCATCTTTTTCCAAACATTTGAATTAAACTGACATAAAGCAGAATACTCCAGATAAACCCTCAATCCAATGTAATATAATGCCAGTTTCACTCTGGTTTTAACCTGATCCTCTTACATTGCAGCAAACTGGCCAAAACCTGTAACGGACAAGAGGGGGAGCTCTTTTGCTGCATCTTCTCTGCAGAAGTGCACTTGGTTTCCTTAAAACTCAGGGCTGTTTCCAGGATTTCGTAACACAGGAAACAGAAGTTATGTGTTCTGCAGAAGATTAGATATTGAGCAACGCTGTTACCAAAAAACAAAAACAAAAACAAAAAAAAACCAACACCAAAAAACAAAAGCAAGCAAACAAGTTCCATTTGCCTTCTCTTCCAAACAAATAGTGACTCTTAAAAAGTCACCTTTTCATACTGAGCTGGAGGGCTTTCACCCCCTTTCTAAAGTGTGGAGATTGGCAAAAAAAGAATCTTTTGTAAGGTTTTATTACAAAAAATGAAGAAACATACAGGGCTCTGCCTTTCCCTGATCACCCCTGGATTGCCCAACTAAAAGGTAAACACGTTGCTGCTCCATCACATTAATGCTTGACCGCATTCCCCAAGCTTTACCTTCCCTGGGCTCAGAGCAGCGGGTACATAACATCAAGAAAGATCAAAATGCAAGAACTGGGCAGCTCAACCCGCTAAAGCTGTGGTGCTTTAGCAGTCCAGTTGCCTGGGACTTAGATGCTCTATACGGTCCCATGAGCGAGCTGCATCAGTGTGTCCCCTTCCTGGACACCCCGCCAGGACCGAGGCTCGGGCTCCAGCAGCATCCCAGTGGGGACGGGACAAGCTCAAGCGATGCTCAGCATCGCTGGCGTGCCAGACCTTGGCAAGGAAACTTCTCCTGGCAAGTGTCTGCTGACAGACTTTGGGAAGGCGCAACACCACCGCTGCTACCCAAGAGAGGGCAGCCCGGGAGCAGCAATGCCCAACGTTTCCCACCTGGTGCCTCTTCAATTCCAGGAAAAATTATTATAAAGAATAGAACAAACAAACTAAGGATGAGAAGGGTTGGTGAGCAAGCAGAGGCGTGCCGGGAAGGGTGTGAAGGAGCATACATTAGGCTTTCCCAAACCCAGCCACATCACCATCAGCTGGCACAGCATCCAACTGCAAACCCAGAGCCCGCTCCCTCCCAGCAACAGACTTTGGGCTGGATTGCAGTGAGGAAAGGATCAGGCTCTTGAAGTGGATGTGTGGTCCAAACCCATTGAAATCAGTAAGCATTTAGCTGACATTCACTATACCCAGCAGGCCATTTGGGCATGAACTTCGTGCTGGATTTTAAGCTAAGACATGTTTGCTTAACAGAGACAGACGGCAACCCCATGCTCTGAGGGAGGATGTGAATTTTAAAAACATCATTCAGATTTCAGGAAAACTGCAGCAGTTGCCTCATCCATCTCCGTGCCTACTTAAACTCCCTCCTGCAAAACAACCCCACCCAGAGATGGCTGCTGTCCCATGAAGTGCTTCACCTCAGCACAACTTGTATTTTGAAGAGGCGGGCTGCAGGCTGTACTCATATTCCTGTTTTGTTTCACTTCTTTCCTTCCATTCCTAAGCATACCATTTCGTGAATGTTTGACTAAAAAACGGCAGACACCTATTCCCCAGAAATAAAAAAGACTGTGGGCTACACTGTAAACAAGCCAGATCTTTGCTGGACTCAAACATTAACGATGTTTCTTGGGCGTCTGTACAGCAGAAGTGGACTGGTGACCATAATCTACTCTATTTTTCTTCCTGTGACATAAAATAATGCTCAGACCCCATAAACACTGACCTCTCCCCACTCTCTGACTGGAACTTGGCAGCTCCATTCCTCGTGGAGCAAAGTTGGAGCCAGGAGATCCCCGAGCAAGGCATTACTGCTCATGCTTGCAGGGTTATGCTGCTCAGCTGGGAGCTGCTCAGTGGCCCATGCCCAGGCACACTCCTCTGGGGCATCCAGGAGGGGCCAAGAGATGGAGCAAGAGAGCAGCACTTAATTTAGCATTAAACCGTTGAGAGTAATGGACCCTTTTGCATTAGGAGGGTGGCAGCGGGGTGAGAAGATAGAGGTTTCCTCAGATGCAGGGAGACCAGAGGATGAAGGATTAGAAATAAGGCACTACAATAAAAGTAAATGTTTTAAGATGGTGGAGGAATGAAGCTGTTGCTTTCATTCAGTCAAGGTGCAGTGGCTACATTCGCCATGGTCCAGGTTTGCATGGTACCAAGGCCTCAACCCCAGCAATTTTAAGTGGACAATTCATGTAGATGCATTTATGAAATGCTATTTGGACATAGCAGTGTGTGGGAGCATCCAAAAGGCACTGCTCAAGGAGGTAAGCCTCTCCCTATGAGTAGGTTTGGGCAAAATACAAGAAGAAAAATCCAGAGGCCTGGCAAGACCAAAATGTACGTACAGGGAGGTGAGCCCAAACCAAACATCCGAGGATTGCGAGCACTGATACAAAGGATATGTACCTCATCACGGCTATTCCCAAAGAGAGATTTTCCTGTTCCTATTTGAGGTCAGGACGCGTACAAAAACAAACTGACATATGTAACCGATTACAACAAACACAAGGGAAGGGTGTGGGCAGCTACCAAAAGCCAAGAAGTGTAGGATGTCACAAGCGAATGTACAGCCTGGTGGACCCACGGTGCTTCTCCCAGCAGAGGTAAAACCTTTCCTGCGCAGAGACGACGGTAATCTTGGACCATTTCTTAATGTTTATCAAAGGATTTGGCACCGCATGAAACGTAAGTGAAATTCCCACTCCCACAGGCTGAACTATTAAGTCTTGCGACATGTTTAGGAGGTCAATACAATAGAGCACAGATCAGTTATTTATCCAGAGCTCCACCATGAGCGTGGAGCAAAGCTAAATGCAGAGCTGAAGCCAATAAAATACTTGAGTAACTGCAAATTTGGCCCAACTGTCTTTTTGTTATGCAGATTTTAATCACAGTAGTGCAAAACAGTTCTACTCAGACCCGAACACTTTATGGCACTGTCCTGGGGACAGGGGGAAGCAGGAGGTGAGGGATCACAGGCACTTCAGGCTGAGGACATGTCTGAACTCTGCATCCCTGGGCAAACACTCTAACCATTAGATCTGTATGTAATGACTATCATCTCCTCCTCAGACTGTGTTTGCAAAGACAAATGGCTAGGTGCACGGGACCCATACACCGAACACCTAAAAGGAACTTTGTATCCCTGCCTTTTCTGGCAAGTTCCTCCCTTTACCATTTTTTACCACTTCTTATTCTTCATCTGTTTTATTTTAGCCTAAGCTGTTATTCTTGACGACAAGAGCAAGGCCCAAGGAATGTCAAAAATGCTGTGCCCCAAAAGCACATAGGCTGGTAACGAACACATTATCCTTCCTATGTACCATCAGTTGATGCAAGGGAAGGCAGGTGAAAGAGCAGGGCTTCCTCCACCTCCTTCTGGGACCGCTGCTTCGCAGAAGGGATTGTCTTCCACAGCCATGGAAGGGGGGGAGGGAAATGAAGAGGAAGAGCCTCAGTCCTATCTCTTGCTGGCTGCACAGCTCCGGCTCGGTACAGGATGTAGCACAGGTTGTTGTTCTTCAAGATGTTTGGAGTCTGTAGGTGCTTTATTTCCAATTATTTCCATCAGTGTTGGAACTGAAAGTCTGGTGTCCTGCAGACTTGTATTTTGTGACTGGTTAAAGCTTGCTTAATTCTCATATTCTTTGCAAGTTCTCTCTGCTGCATAGATTTTCTGACACCTAACGATGTAATGCTGCAGTCAGGGCACTTGGAGAAAATGGCCCTTTTCTTTTTCCACTCACCTACTTTGGCAAAACTTCAAGAACATGGTTATCTTTGAGACCCCTCTGTCTGTCAGATGTGGTTGGAGATAGCTGAAGGGTCAAAAATCCAGAGAGGCAGAGACTCGGACAGGCAGAGACTACTCTGTGTCTGCCTGAAGAGACTAGAAGAGTGTGTGGCATGTCTCCGCAAAAAACATTTCAGAAAAACCGCTTCTCCCATCTCTGTTTCTCTCTCTATCTCTTCAAAATCAGTTACAACAAAGGCACTCACTATTGTCCATGAGGTTTCTCATAATCAGGTTTCTGTCTCTGGAAGGCATCACTTTTCCACAGAGCACTGGATGAAATCCAAAGCACAAATTATGAGATCCATATGAGGGAAGCAGATGTTTCTAGGCAATGTTTGAGGGGAATAACAAATCTTTGGGGAGACATTGAATTACATTTTCTTTAAAGCAAATACTTAAACTGTACAATAAATATCCAAAATATAAAGCATAAGAATAGGGAGATAGAGACAAAGGTGTATGTATCTTTGTTAAAAAAGGTTAAAAAGTGCTTACATAGATCACATGCATTTTAGTGACTCGATACGTTGGGCGAGTGGTGTGGAGTTCAGGAAGCCCCTCTGACCAGTGAGGTTGCAGTGGGAAGCATAGCATCTTCAGCCATCCTGGAGCTGCACAAGGCTGCCCCAGGTCCCCAGACAGAGCTGATTGTGCAGGCATCACCACCCCATCCCTTCAATCACTGACCTTACACCAGCGACTCCAAGGCCAAAAGGAAAGAAACCTCTTATGAGTGGAGCAGCTTGTTCCCATTTCAGGGAAAGATGCTCTCTTTGCAGCACTGGTTTGGTGCAGTCACAAGCTACCTCTCAGACAGCCTTTGAAAAAGTATCAGGTGGGGTATCTCCTGAACTCTATCGGGATGGTTTTTTTTCTTGCAGTGCAATGTCTGAGGCTAGGAACTGAGCCAGGTGAGGGAAACGGAGCTCCTCTGACCGTTTGTTTTGTAGTTCCCATTATTCTTCTCATTGTTTAAAATCAAACTGTACATCAGCATTTTTTGCCAGGGAAGAAATTAACCCACCCATGTGGGAGGAACATTCAGCTCCTGAAGCACAGTCAGCATTTGCCAGCTGAGGAGCAGATGGCTGGCACCCATTTGCACAGTAGCCCTGCAGTCTCGTTTGAGAGGTCATTTTGGTTTAAGAAGCCATTTCTGCTTCTGGAGAGCTTATTCTTGTATGTAGATACTGGGCCCACACTTCAAATCATGTATTCATCATTCTGCACTCAGAAAGATCATGTGAAGCACTGGCAGAGCTTAATGGAAGCAAAGTCTTTGATGCACTGCACTTGAGTCTTCATTTTCTACGCTATTAACTGAATGCTACTGTACCGGCCTCAGTCTCCTTCTAAGCCTTCTCAAAATAAATAGATGTCATCGCATACTTGGTTAACTTTACAACCGATGGAAAAGAAAAAATTCAGAAATAATCAACTACATTATCCAGAAGAGCAGAGGCTTTTCTGCTCCACATACTGGAAAATATCTGTGCAATATGGGTATTGGAGAGAGGCTCAAACTGTCAGGTGACTCCACAGGGCACTATCTAGTCCAGCCAGTCTTATGAGCCCAAATGCAGGTTGGTCATGTTGGACATGGGCTGACCCCATGCACAAGTACTTCAATGTCCCACCAGCATTTTCAGCTGTGAGATGGAGATGTGATAGCGCCTGGGGCTAGCTGTGAGGCAACCATGTCCAAACCATGTATAGCGTAGTGAACCTGCAACCTGGATAAAATACTCACAGACATGTCAATGCTGACTGTTTCTTAAAAAAAAGTGAGGGGATGACAGATCTTCAAAGCGGTCTGTTTTTCAGAGTCAACATGCTTATTTTAGCAATTAGTGTGTTCCAAAATTGTTTGTAGCTGTTGCAATATGATAGCGTAGAGGCGTTTATGGCATCTCAGCTAGAAGGCTAGTTAATAGGTCAGTGTGGCAGGTAATGTATTACATGTTAATAAATCAAGACAGACAAAATCAGGCAAAATTTTCATCGGAAATGATTCTGAGTCCAAACTCAACCTAGGTACTTTCAAAGACTGTGGGAGAAATCCGTCATAGAATTAGTACTTTTATCTTCTATAAGCCCAGCTCAGAAGTCTTATCGCCAGATATCTGGAATGAAGTAAGATCCTTCTTGACCAGCGTTTCTAACATTATTTCTTGCTATTTCTTAAAATTGATCTAATATATGGTCTTTCTACTCAAGTTAAGGAGAACTGCACCTACACCTATTGAGGTCTCGCCAGTGAAACGCTCTGATGACTCTCCAGGGTCACCACATTCTTCACAAGCCCAGTTTTACACTACTGTTGCTTGAGACTTCACTGAGACAGGTAGATAGTAATTGCTATGTTGGACAGAGAGCTGTAAATGAAAGAGGAACATAACGCAAAATGAAGGAAGCCAAAATTGTTTTGTAATGTACTATTTCACTGTACAAAGGAGTTCAGTTATGTTTACAGTATTGAAGGCTAGAAGGATTTTCAAAAGAGCGTACGGTTTCTGAAACAGAAGATGTAAAACACTAATGGGAAACCCACTGCCTTTCCACACTTGCCTTCTTCACCCACCACTGCTCCATCTGCCTTTACACACAGCACTAGGAAATGATCAATCTTATCCCTAGCATTACAAAAGCAAATAATTTTTTCCCTAACATCACCCAAGTCGCCTGTTAACTCAGACTCCTGCGTCTTTCCCCTCTTTACTGGTACACCCTCCTTACCCCTCTGATTCAGTCCTGCTTGGATAGCAGCATCCCCCCTCCCTTCCTCCCCTCTGCTTCATTTCACTATTCTCTGGAGTGCCACCAATCTGCTTTTAAAATTATTCAGAGGGATTTAGCTTCAAATCTCTAGGCCTAGATTTTTTCCCTGGGCACCATCCCAAGGGAGTACTGTGAAACTTAATTTAGCCATCACACCTGCAAAGCTGCGGCACGTAGACACCCAGTCCACTAAAACTTCTGGGGTAGGATTACATTTCGTGCACACACACTTTTCCCTTTGTATTCTTGCAGAAAGCAAGGGGAAGCTGCTGTAAACCCATGCCACCCCAGTAAATACTGCCTTTCCTAATAAGCATAGATCCTCCAACTGTGAAGAATGATTATATAATTAATGCTTTATATGGTATTTTGGTAAAATCATTTTTTTTTGAGAGCATGAATTTGTTTAGTTCGTGCGTGTTAGGGATTCCCTTTAACCTCAAAAGAAATCTCTTGATTTTTCATAAATAGAGACTTTTTAGTCCTCTTGGATGCATAGACAGACTTGAAAGTATAAATCAAGACAACTTTCTAAGTCTGCAAAGATTCAACAAATAATATCAACAAGAGATGGTATCTTTTTCAGAGAGGACTAGAAAAGGAACTAGAAAACTTTTAAACCAGTTTTTAGATGAGCTCACTCTAAGTAGTAGCTTTGGAAATAGTACAAAAATATCAAACATTTTTCCCTTCCTTGGCTCCCCGTTATGTTTAGAGAGGGCTTTCCGTGAGGCCCAACAGCAAGAATAAATGGGCAAAGGCAAAGAAAACAGATTCACAAACAAAAGTCCAGTGAACAAATGAACTGCAGAGTCATAAGGGGAGAAATGAATATGAGGTGTGGGAAGAAATGTATTGTTATTGCTGGAGCAGAACTGGAAGCCACGGTGGGAGATGGAGTTAACTGGCCGCCATWCACAAGTGGGCATCACCCTCTTCTCCAACCCTCTGGTGCTCAGTAGCAGAATATTATTTCCACCAGCAGCAAATCCTATCTTTCAACAGGGATTGGCTTTCACACACTGAGGGAAGCCAGAAAGGACACGTGTGAATTCAGCATGTAGGGGGAGGTATCTCGTAGTCCATGCCCGAGATCTACTCTCCAGCACCTCAGAGCACCAGAACAAACTGCACTAAAAACAACTTGCAGCAATGGCTCCAGCTTGCAGAGAACTGGAAACAATTCCTCATGGTAGGATCACACACACACAGAGAGACGCACGCTACCAAAACAGAGCGCGGCTCGTTTGGATTAACAGCAGGGAGAGCCAGTAGCCCATTGCTGACAGTCACCCTGGGGGTCTGCTCTGCTCCCGTCTCTCTGGGCACAGGCTGTAAAGGTTTTGTTTTCTGTTCTTGGAGAAAATGACTCCTGCTAGACTGCTGTAAACCTATCCTGCTCAAGGACATCTTGTTTGTGTTAATCCTGTAGATTAAGCACACAGCTTTTCAGTTGCGGCTTTGCGGCTATTGTTACCAGTAAACCCCTTACAAGGCTCATGGGCCAACGCACATTAACTTCAAGGCTGTCATTGCGATAGCACGAATGAGGAAGAGCCCCCAAGAATCATGAGAACTGACTCTCACACCAAATACTCTCTGTTAAAAAAAAAAAAAGGTTGGAAGAGAATTGCCTCCTGTGATCTTCTCTGCGTTGAAGGATCTCAGCTGTTACTGGCAACAGGAGATATCAAAGCTGAAGCTTGCACATTTGTGCAAATACAATGGCCCAGTGTACGCTGCAAGGGGAGCTCAGCAAGAGCTGGAGCCTCCAGGGACTGTGAGGCGAGCCTGTTGCTTGGGCTTGAGCCCACCAAGCCATCCAAGCAGGATGGTCACGCTGACAGAGATAGCAACAGTCAGGTTTTCCAATAGCATGCAGAGGCACGCTCTTGCACAATCTCCTCTCCTGCATTTGGCTTAGTCACACCAGGGTCTTGGCTAAGCTTGCAAGTGTACATTAAGTCATCACTCAAGCACCAGGCATTTGTTGGCTTGCTGTTAATTATGAATGGCGTTACCTGTAAAATATTCACAGAAGGTTCCATGTGGGTAGAAAAGCATAAATAACTATGTATTAATGGATAATTTTATTTTTACAAATATACAGGAAATTAAGAACAGCTGGATTGTAAAACACATCTTTGTATACAGTGTTTTTAATATGAGTTCCATCAATTCCCTGGACTTCACTGTTCAGTGAAGCCTCAGTACCAAAGAACTGGCTTTTAGGTGTTTTCTTAGAATCAAAGCTAGCTAAAGCATTCATGCTAACAGCAGGATTTTCACAGGCTTTGCTCGTTTTATTTTTTTTTAGACAGTTAATTCACTTTACAAACAGCCTATGAGATTTTCARAAGAGCAATAAATCATGCAACAGATTTGTGCAAGAGCTTGATTCTGCACCTCATGTTTATCCTGTAGCTTAGGCTCTTGTTGAGCAAGATTCAGAAGTGCCTCAATTTAAATACAGTTGATCTCAGGCTAGCAACAGAGAGCCTGAAACGCTGTGTTAGCTCAGAATCTCACATTTACTGGTCTCAGTGGGACCATGAGCATCTTTAACAGATCAGAGCACCCAGCCTGCTGGATGCACCTTCTGTGAACACTGCACAGCAATGTGAAAAAAAATCTTGAAGTTTTGTAGCCGGTACATAGGGACTTGCCTGCAGTGATGGTGCTGGGGCATTTGCAGTTTCAGCAAGATCACATTCTGCACTTACAGAGAAGAACTTTCTATGTCTGTGTATTTCAAACCAAATAGTCTATCGCAAATATTTCTGGACTCCTAAAACTGGGAAGTCCATGTTTTCCTTGCAAATAGAGCCTAAGCTCGCCCAGAGACGACTTGATAGTACAACTGCCATTCCAGGATTTTCAATACTGAGGTTTGGCCACACTCCAAAAATTTGGAAAAAAAAATTTTTKGGATGCCATCAACCCAGAGATGTTTTGGAACATGCTAATAATTCCCAGCAGAAAGTGGCCAGGTTTGGCTCCTAGTGACTAATGAAGCTGTCATACACCATTCCTTCCTGCTGTTTAATAATGCTTTCGAAAGAGCCCTTTATGGAGATGAATAGCATAGTAGTGCTGCAGCTGAGGAACTGGCATGCTGTCAAAGAAAACAGAGGCCAGTTTACTATGCATGGCACTGTATTTTTCATTATACTTCACAAAGACTTGTTATTAACTAGAAATGAATTCATCATTAGGGGATAGATATTATTTAATAAGTACTTCAGTATTGTTTTGAGACTTTATTCCAATAGTCAGATTTCATTATAGCAGCAAAATTACCTGTTACTCTAGTTGTTGATACAATCTTCACTGTTTCTTAGATCCTGAAATTCAGCTCTACCAGCAAAATTAATTGAGATGGAAATGCAGTTCATTCCTTCCACTTTCTCCTCAGTGACATATATATGCACACATGCTGTATATAGCATACAGTTAATAAAGGTGGCAATTCAGCCAACCCAATGATGAAAGCAACAGAGACATAACAGCTCCTACATTCAGGTCCAGATCTCAGCTTCTCCTCTGTTGGTGGAGTGATGTAATCTCAAGTCACACATGTGATTTTTATATTCCTCAATTCACTCATTGGTCATCTCAGGTAATTGTGGGGCACAGCAATATTACAGCTGTGTAGAACATTCATATCAAACATTAGTCCCAGCCTGTAAAAACTTACTGGATGTTTTTTCCACCCAGGTGGAAGTCCACAAGACTCCTACCTCAATGCTGTGTCCAGGCCTGCCTCAGGTGAGTTCATGTATTTATGAACTCTTGGGAGCCTTATTACTTCAGCAGCAGTGCTGAGTGGATGTGATACACCTCTACTCCCTTCTACTCTTGCTGTGAAGCATCTGGGAAAATCAAATGCTGTCTATAGCCTTACAAGCAATCTTCACCACACACTTTCAGATGTAAAGCGGGGAGACAGGAGACTGACATATCTTATCAGCTCTCCACACAGAGCTCCATCAACATCAGTCAGAGCCCAGGAGAGTCCAAACGGGTTGCAGTGCGTGCATTTGAGCACAGCTGGCTTTCAGAAGCTGTGGGGAGAGATCATAGGCCTTATCTGTGCAGGGAAGTCTAGATGAAATAGTGCAGTTAGCTTGCTTTAAAGTACCTTGGGTTTGCACAAAACCTACTCTAACCATTTTGAACATTTGCCAGTATCAGAGGTGGTATTACATAGATCTAGCTTGTCATTTCTCCGTTCAGTGATGTAAGAGGGGGAATACATCTCTGACTACCTTAAATCAGTATAACCCATGTAGTTCTGCATTTGGAGAGTTAACTACTGAGCGAGCCAGGGAAGCATCCCATCCTGCACAAAGTTTCACTCCCCACTTTTTCTTGTGCTGCATTCATCTACCCTTATTGAAAGGGGCAGGGCTGAAGGGCTAGAAGTCAGCTAGAAGGTCCATCATTCTCTCGTGACATACTCTTTTTGTTACTGCCATTTTCAAACTGCTGGCCTAGAGGTCCGAGGGCCAGATACCAGACAACTATATGTATTTGGAGCCACACAGGCAGATAAGATTGGCTCAGCGGTTTCATGCTGCTTTTGATGCTGAAACCAGCTAATTGGAGAGGAATAGCAGGAGAATTGAAATCAGGCAGTTACTTCTGTGAAACATCTCTCCAACAACTTCACTCAATAAAGTGTTATTTCTGGCTTCCATCAACTGGCAAGTGGCAATTTAGATAGAGTACTTGAAATGACCAAGRCCACCTTCCTAAAAAACTGTAGAGTACTCACGCCAGAACTAACATGTCAAAGAGCCTTCAAAGACTACACCTCTTCTCCCGAACTCAGATACCTAACAAGCAGAAATCTAAAGCCTGGGATAAGGGACCCCTGAGCCTGTTAGACAGAAAGAGGGAGGTCTGCATCCTCCTCGGAACCTCCAAGAACCAGTTTTTTATTTGTTTGGTTTTTTAAAGTGCGCTTGAATCAAAGCACAGGATCATTTTGCAACTTCCAGCATGTGTTGTAGTCTTCACACTTCACAAAAGCCCGGAAAACAGAAAAATACAAATGTTCTTTTGTTTATTGTTAAAAGGCAAAATGCTTTGTACATTAGGGAAAACATTGATAGAAGTATCATTTTTGGTCAACAAGGCTTTTAAGCAGTTCTGCTGTCTAAAGAATATCCTTGTAACTGGTTAGTCCACAGAGTGGATCATAAAAACAAATGAGAACCAATAACACCAAACACCAATGGCCAGCCAACCAGTGCTGCATATTATCTACCAGCATCCCTGCAATACAGTCGATTAATATCCCAGTTTATGTTATAATATGGGTATTCCCCAACATTTTATAGTGTGTAGGCAATGTCTTAATAAAACCCCCCCTGGTTTGTGGAAATCTCCCATCCTATTTGCACAGACCATATCTCTATTCACAATCCCAGTACATCTTTTTGGCAATCAGACCAGTGTCTTACATGGATAAGTAATATTTGGAAAGAGTCCATAAATTTTCAATTGTCTCTAATGCAGTCAACAGCTGGAAACACACAGACAAGCCAGTTCAAGAGAGACCACCAGCAAGTGCTGCCCGCCAGAATTTCGGGGTTGTTGATGTAACAATTTCAGCACCCGCAAACTAAACAGGGTGCTGCCGGATAAAACATCCCCCGAAGGCTTGAGGGCACAGCTAAACACAGCTATTTCCCTAGATAAACGTTCTTCCCTTCGCACCAGTGCCGAGTCACCCAGCACAATGGCAGATGACACTGCCATCGCAGGTGCTGCCTTTGGACTGAAGCTTAACCCTTTGATTGCTGGAGGCTGTGACACACTGGTCATTAGGACACTGGGCTAGATTCTGTTCTGGCTGAATTTCAGCTTTGAGAGTATGATTTGGAAGGGGAAATTTTATGTTAGCAGCATCACAACTGCTCACAACACTCATGCAATATTCCGATACATGACAGAAAGCTCTCTTCTGTAATAAATCTTCACAGTCATTTATTTTTATCTCAGTCTTCTCTTACAGCTGTGAGACTCAGCTGATGTCAAAACATTTGAATTTCATCTGGGGAAAACGCACTGAGGAAACAGAGCATTACACATGTTTTAAAGGGATAGTCTGGAAAAAGCAATGGCCAGAAGAAAGATAATTGCTTCTAATAAAGCTTGGCTGGGATATTTGAAACAAGATCCATGCACTTCAGTGCATTAGAGTTTCTTTGGATCTAACCTTTCCATTGGAAGTTGTGCAAACAAGCTGAAAGGTGTTCGCTATTTCATAAGAGCCAGAGAACATGGTATGACCAAATTAACATGTGTATGTGGTCTTGCTGGGTAGTTGGAGAGGATGCTAAAAGCCCAAGGTGGATTTTGACCAACATGAATAGCCACAAGAAATTRAAAGGCAAGGAAATCCTCATTCTACATTTCTGTCTCAAACCTAGTGTCATCACTGCTGTCAGCTCTTCTACTGAGGAGAAATGCCCGAGAAGTCTATCTGAGCTGCTCCTTGCTTGTCCCCCAAAGCACTGGAGACAGTAACAGCAGCATCACATATTTCACTGTGAGGTCTCCATGAACTTTAAACTGAAGACCAGAACCCTCCATTTCACACAGGAGCAAGAATGAAGCACAGAGAGGTTTCAACCCATGTTATTAAGCAGGTTTTATACTGACCCAAGATAAGCATGCAAGTTTGAGGTACCCAGGATCTCCTTGGCCTCATTTCATACTGAGATCAAAGTCCAGGCAGCTTCAGGTATATTTTTTTTCTTAAGTGGTTTTTCAGCTCCTCCAAGACCTTGACAAAACAAAATAGAAACAAACTCTCAAAAAAGTGAGTTTCAACTTCACGTTTGAGCTATGGGCAGAGATACAAGCAGAGTTCAAAGGCTGTCCGCGTGATGAAAGGAAGGGATATGCCCCAGGCTTCAGGGGTGAGAAAATTTCTCCACCCCATCACCATGCTCTTCAGGAACCAGCGGGCTACTGTCAGACATCTTTCCTATCCAAAAATGAATTATGCTGCCTTGCGGTCTCTGATCAGAAAAGATACCTTCAGAGAGGGTAGCCTGCTGCAGTGCTATTAGAAAGATGAAACCTGCCCCCCAGCCCACGCCAGACCCACATTTAGTAGTATGCAATGGACTGTGCCTTCAGGTGGTGTAAATTGGTATTGCTGCATGGAAGCCAGGAGAGTCACATTACACCACCCAAGGGTCTGACCCATTCATTATAAGGTGATTACACGCACTGCCAGTGTTTAGCAGAGCAGCTATACATGTTCTCTTCTAAGAGCATGCTTGTTATTTTTTCCTAGAAGATCATTGCTTTCAACTTTAGACCTTCCTAATCCCTTGACAGATGCTTTAACCACAAGTTTGCTTTCATGCCACAAGATATGCAAGTGACCACCAATTTCAGTTTCATCCCCAGAGTTTACATTATGGGCTGTTTGCCCACATTGGAAAGAATGCCTGACATCAGGATTAAATCAACTTGAAGGACTTCAGTAGCTGGCAAGTCAGCTGTGCTTCCCTTCTCCGCCAGTTTGTCAGATCTGGCTGAAATCCCACCCTCTCCCCCTTATGAATTGTATCCTACCCACAGGTATGCTTACAAGGTGTCTTTTTTTTAAACCTTGAGTGCTAGTTAACTAACATTGGAAGAGATGAAGTAAAGAAAGGAGAAGTAGTCCTAAACATTTGGATGAAGAATTCCCACATTGTTTAATTTTTTCTTAGCTTTCCAGGACAAAATCAAGTCCATGTTAGGGAAAGACAAGTTAATTCCGTATGAAGGTAGGCCTTCACTTCCAAAGGAGAGAGCTGCTTTGCGACTGAATAGCTACAGGGCTAACATCATTGCTTTACAGACCTCAGGTATCGCACAACTACAGCTTACAACGATAGTGAACACCATCCTACACATTACACTTAGAGAAACGCAGTAAATTGATAAAGTGCAAGCATCGAAAGAGCTGATAAAAGGATAAACACTGAGCAACAGTTCGTCAGATGGTTTCCATCCCAATGTTCCAAGGGTACTTAAAGCAGTAGTTTACAGCCATGTGCAGTCCTAAGAAGTCAGGTGTTACACTGCAGCCCTGGAGATGGGCTGGACTTGGACATAAATTTGCAAAAATCCCCAGCTACAGCCCAGGGGATAATGCAACACTACCTCACTTCAGTGCAAAAGAACATATTTAAATTTAGAGATATATATAAAAGCTAGATGGACAGAGATGTGGAAACACGTGTTTTGCAAATAAATCACACTTCCTTTGCTTACGAGACTTTGTGTCTGTGGATGAAAACAGAGAGACAGAGACTGCTTTTTTAATGGAAGGATTTATTTGGGAAGAGATTTTGTAATCAGGATTAGCTATTTAAGATCCATAAATCAAAGGACTGATTCCATGGAACATCAAGTCCAGGATGGCTAGTTTCAGAGTATGTAGCCTTTTGAAATGATATCTCCTCACAGTACTTAACATCTAGACATATCAAAGCATTAAACTGCTCTGATTAACCTTGGGCACGTCCTACTTCACACGGGTGGCTCAAGAAGAGGAGAGTTCAAACCAGAATGATGGCAGGTGAAGTATGTCCTAGCACAGAGTGTTCTGTGCCACCATGGACATTAATGTTAACTTCCATTATGGAAAAAAAAGCTGGGTTCTCTCAGGGGTTGCTGAGGGTGTTCAGACTCTCAGAGGAGATACCAAAGACTCCAGCAAGACACTAAGCCAAATGATATCCAGAAAACCCAACATCTCTTCATTTTCAATCCCCAGGGTGACAGATGGGGCAGAGATGAAAAGCCAGAATCCAGAAGGGCCTGTTCATCATTGCATAGAGCCTTCTCACAGATAAAAGGTGGTAGGAAAACTCAGCTGTATCGAAACAAACAGCCCAGCTCCTACAATTTAACTGCCATTCTTCCATGCAAACACAYTGATGCCTTACAAGCATTTTGATTGCAAACTACTGCATGCTGCCTCCTCTGCAGCAGATAATTTGTAAGTTTGTTCCCTAAAAATCCATCTTGGTTCTACACAAACAACATCATCTGCTAAGAGCAGTTACTTGAATCAATTTCGAGAACTGTAAGAAGCAGGTCTAGGAGAAAGTGAACATAGTCTGCCATATTATCTCCTTTTCCAGTGGAGCTGACAGGACAGCTGCCTGTTATTACAGTGCACCCCAGGAAATGCTTAGCTGCCAGAGAGCCCAGAGCCAGCCAGGGATTAGCAGACAAACAGAATTCATGCACCTGGGAGTCACACAGCTAGATGTGCCATCTTTGTAGGATATGATACTTAAATCTCATTTACAAAGAAGCAAAAACAAACAGAAATGACTTAATGTCGTCCTAATTATGATAAGTATTGGAATAATTTTGCAGTTTTGTGACTAGATTAAGTGGCAGTAGTTTTCATTTAATTGCAGTAATCTGTTGAGGGACGTATATAACTGTCATAAATGTAATGCTCTCCATCACGTTTAAACTGTTCCTAAATAATGCAGGATCAATACCATGTTAGTGACTAGAACCCTGATGGCTCTAGGGATGTATAACGCACAKGGTGCATAGGACTTAATGTTTTCATGTGCCCTGTGTAATATAAAACATTAATTTCCTTCACTAATACCTTTCTAAAAGCAAAGTTTCTGCTAGACAGCCCTTTCCTCCTCCCACCACTGCATTTGTGCTTCACAGGCATGCTCTCACGAGCTGCTGGAAGAGTTTCTCTGCTCCTGGATCAGCATGTGCCGGGCTGGGGTGATGCCTGGTGCCACCCCCTTGTGCCCCCTGCGCGGGGAGGAGGACTGGACAGCAGCTGAACACGGAGCTGAGCCGTGCTCCAGGCAACTCCCTCACCTCATTTCCCATGGACCACCGTGCCCACTGCCACCAGTTTTAAGTGGAATCCGGTTTGTATCCCTACCTCCACATAAAAACACCAGCAGCAATATTGACAGCCAAAGGTTTCTTTTCTGTCATCAGGATGGATGATACATATCCCACCCAGTAGCAATGAACTTCTAACAAAGCTGCTGCACAGCCCACTGAGAAGTAATGTACAAACCTCAGCGTGCACTGGGGCTTAGACAGTCCAAGAGGGTTCAGTTGGGGACTTTTTCTTTCTAGTCACGTATGTACTTATACCAAGGCAAACAAGTTAGCAGAAGAGTCACTGGAATATTTAAGAATTCGATAAATGACTTCTGTCTGTATTTTAGGAATACCTTCTCAGCAGGCTTACGGGCAGAAGTGACAAACGTTTTAAGAAGTTTCAGGAATCAAAAGACAGAAATAAGCTCGGAAGTTACTGAGGAAGAGCTGTCACACCCTAGGAAACAGGAGCAGAGAAGAGCTGGAGAGAACACCAGAGCTACCCCGACTGTGGCTGGAGAAAGGGCGGCTTTCAAAACAGAGCCACCACCACCCTGTCAAGGAAGCAGCTATATCATCAATACTAAGATTATACATCACAGGAACTCCTGGGAATAAACCTACAGGAGGAAGCACAGTGATTTCAACCAAATACAAGCTTTTCCCAACCTTCAAGTTTTTCCCAACAAAATCCACCAATGTCTTCAGTCACTGACTCGAAGAAAATCAGAAGCAGAAAACAGACTGTGATGGATCTACCATAAGAGTACACAGGACTGTTTTGAGAACAAGAAGTGGCTGTGCAACTGCAGTAATAGCTCAAGGTTTGGAAGTGGAAGTTAACAGACAATGCTCTTTATTTTTCTTTAAGTATTAGTTAGCTGTGAGAAAGTTTTATTATATTTGCATTATTTCAAGCTTACTATTGTTGTCATAAATTAAGAACTGCTGTCTACCAGGATCTAGTTGCTCACTGCGCTACTCACTGCAGGGTTAGAAATAAAGGTGGGTATTTTCCTATCATGCCATCTGCCTTCCCACCCCCTTCTTACTCCCTAGCCTGGCAGATGCCCCATCTGCTCCCACCTATTTTATGATAGTTGAAAAGAGAAATCTTCCCGAGAACACGGTTCTGGAGCTGCGCAGATCAGCTAACTCAGAGGCAACTATCTCCCTACTGTGGGGGTGGGAGACCTTGAGGTCATATGCACATAGGGAGTTAACAGCAGTGGAGAGCTGCAGCCCATTAAAAGTGCATTCACATCTATTGGCCTTCCCTGGAAACTCAAACAAGTAAAATGAGTGGTAGCAATTCATAAAACTTCATCAGTCCCATGAGGATGTTACAAGCAGCCTCCTCTCTTCATGAATCCCTAGCGCTCAATTCGTTTCCAGTTTTCTTGCCCAGACAAAATATTGAAAAAACAGAAAACTTGAGTCTAAAAATAACTGTTTCCCAGTCTCTTAATCCCGCTAACCAATTTCCCAACTGTAACCTCTTCTTCCTTGTGCAGTGTATCGTGACTAAAGCAAATGCAATCCAGTGTTCACAGATAAAAACAAACAAAAAACCACCCTATTTTTATTCCTGTCAGACTTAGTTTCAGTGTAACATAGTTGCAATGTACAATTTTCCCCATGTACCTATTGCTCAGATCTTAAAACCAGAAACGACCACAAATCAATGAAAGTAACAGTTGCCTGAACACTTTATAAAAGTGAAAGAGTTTCTTCCAATAAAATAGTACAGAAAAGTCAAAGTAGATTACTCTTCATTCTGAATGGAGATTGTACAACAAAACCACTGTATCAGTTTTTCTTTTCACCATTTTCAAGGTATAATCACAAACCATACCATCGATCATTAGATAAAAGCCCTCACACATGTAAGCTTTCAGGAACATTTTTTTTTTCTCCCCCCTTCCTTGGTTTCACTTTGTAAAGTCTCTCTCAGGAAGCCTTGTGGGAACAGAAGATTGACAGAAATCCCAAACTCATTAGAAATCAGCTCAAGCAGTGATTATAGGGTGCTGATCTGCCCACTATCTTTCTATTCATTTTTCCATTTCCAGCAACCAGCCTCCTGGATGATGCCTTTGAAGAGCTCCAGACTGCACCAGTCACTCTGTTTGCATACAGCACTGATGAAGCCAAGATTTCCCTTTTCTGAACCCATCACTCCTCCACACTATTCCATCACAGAAATAATCTGGAGCAAAAGCTCCCTCTGGAAAAAAAACCAAAAGCTGCATAGGCTTCTTTAAGTTAAGCAGTAAGTTCAATGGTAAATAAAGGGTCATCTTTCTGAAATTATTCATGCAATAAAATACAGAAACAGTCGTAAAAGTAGGCATGAAACACAAGCCTTGTGACATTCCAGGACAAATGCACAGCTCCATGTATTGTTGCCTCATGAACTTTTCCTTTATTGCCTGAGGAACTCTGAATATTCTTCTGTGCATTCTGAGATGTTAGAGAGGAATACATTGGGGGCAGCTTATAAACAGGCATCTGTGGCACACTGTGCAAGTGAGATACGCAGATTTCAACCTGTGCTGTGTAAGGGGTTTGAACCTCTGTTTCTAGACACTTACTCTAGCTTGTAAGATGAAATTGGAAAGCTGTGGTGATGCTGTTAGAGCATCCTACAGGTGGGATATTAGCAGCAGTCCAGGAGCAGAAGTGGCCTTGGGAAAGAGAGTAGTCTACAAAGGGGGGACATTATGCAGAAGAAAACATGTAGCCAGAGGAGAGGCCACAGCTGCCTTGCATTTTGAAGAAACAGGTGGCCTTTCACATTACTTGCCCACCCCCGCCCACCCCCCCCCCCCACTTAGTTTCTTATATTGTTTCGATGGCCATAAAACTCCTTATTCTGGATTTTCAAGGACTCTCAGTACGTCTCCAGTCAGGGAGAGACACGCAAGGCAGCCTGAATTAAGCTGAGGTACTGGCAGCTGACAAGCCACCACAACACAGCGTCCCGATGGCACGGGTACCTGAGCCACTGTGCTTGAACCTATAGTGCCGCCCTACAGCCCGTGCCACCATCTAGTGTGGGGGGCACCCCCGAGGACTGACTCTAACCAAGACCAAAACCTTCATCTACTCAGAGTCACTTGTTGCTGATTCCTGATCTGGTAATCCTTGTCTCCCTTCTCTCATTCTGCTTTTGTAATTGCATCTACAGTGGATGCTGGTCCCCTTTTAAAGCTGCTAAAAATCAAAATCTTTAGCCATGAAGCTGCTTAGGGAGAATATCATGGCAACTGCAGTCCGGGATGTCCTTCCACTAACTTTAGATGGCTTTCCAACACACTAACTCACTTCATGCTACTAGGCAGAAAACATCTGTTTCTCTTTGCTGAACCAAGTTTTCCTTATAAAGTGGTCCTGAATGTGCAGTCCTGGGTCAGTTTGGACATATACTAGCAGATGAGATATTTTTAATGTATTATATAAGCTGGAAGTGAATTATACTGGAATAACTTCAGGAGGTCTACCTAGAAATGGTTCTCTTAACACACATGGAAGTAATTTATTTCAAAAATAGGAGAGTCTGAGTACATTTGCACAGTTTGGTTTTTTTTTTTTTTGAAGGGCCTTTTTCTGCCTAATATTCCCAAGTAGGTGTTTACCTAAGAATTACTCACTAGTCAGAGGCACACTGTGCTTGAGAGCACAACTACTCATGTTTTGATACTGGAGATTAATTCCCTTTTCTCTCCAGTGGTGAATTTCCCTAACATATACAGACAGAGGCATATGTCTGGAGAAAGGAAGCCTTTTACTTCAAGCAATGTGATTCACACAAATGCACGGACAGTAGGTGACAARTTGCACAAGATATCCCTATGGATTACTTTACCCTGTGCTTGCAGGTGAGACTAATATATAATCACTACTTTTCACAGTATTGACACTCATCAGGAAAGTTTCAAAAAGTGTAAAACACCACCACTAAAACATACTTCGAAAAGTAACTTTTAGGACCTTAAACTAGAGTCTTTAAAAATAATCAACTAGAAGAGAAACTTAAGCCCTAAATTATGTTGTGACCTAGATACATATATATACTGCAGTGAAATTTCCATTGGTTTGCACCAACTTAAATACATAAATGACCAAGTTATGTTTAAATGATCCAAAATTGAAAGTGTTTCTTTCATAGATTTACTTCATAGAAAACACGCATTTACCCACTGAAGAATTCCTTTTCCTTTATCTTTTAAACAGTGAGTTCACAGACAGTGACTAAAGATGCTACCAGACTATGTTCACAGTTATTGGGGGAAAATAAAACATACTTTCAGGGATGTGAAAGTTAAAAAGACACAATCCTAAAACCAGGCAGTACATACTCCTTATTTTCCTCTAATAAAGGAGGATGAGGCACCTGCCTACACTGCCAGTCAGACCATTTCTGGACTAATGTACAAAATCAGATAGTTGCTATCATTTCCAGAAATGCTTCAGCTTACACAAGTGCTGCTCCTGGAAAAGCTTCTAGTACGAAAAGGTATCAATAAGTCAGTGCAACAAATGTCAGGAGTTCAATACAAATTTTGTGTACTATTGCAAAAAGACAACAAAATTACAGTCACAAGCCACTGAGAATGTAAGGGATCTGTAGAAAATATTCCTTTCTAAGGCGATATAAGTCCATGCATAGAAAACGGGCAGTAATCACTAAAGTCAATAGAAGTATTTCTTACTATTCAGTATTTAAGATAAAATACTTGTACGTAAGCTACCTTGTGACTTCCCATACAAACTTGCATTTTGCCCTTCTCTTGTCCAAAGTAGACACACCAATACACAGAGGTATTAAGAGAAAAAAAARAAGACCACAAGACAAGAGACTTGGGTATTTTAAAAGAAAAAAATTCCTTCTTCCCTTACCAGAATTTCTCAATAAACTTGCTACACTTCACTATCAGGGTTAATTTTTCAAACTGGTAGGGTTGGCAGTCAGCTGACCCTGTTGTGGTATTTGAATCCATGGCCATCTCCATACTGTCAATGCCATAAAAACTGAGTGTATCAAACACCTTTTGGTTAACACGCAAAAGGAGGCAACCAGGTCTTTAATGCACCTTTCTGACTTTCTCTGATCCTTTGTATTCGTGATCAAGCACAGCACGTGGGTCTTCTACAAAACTGCCCATGGCAGCTCTTTATTTTGGTATTCAGCAACTCCCCCAAACCAAAGCCATTTCTCAGGGCATGCTTAGCTCTGCTGCATTTACCCAAATACCATACCCTTAAGAACAGTTAACTCCTAACAATAAAACGTGCCCTACTTTTAAAAAAAAAAAAAAAATTATAACAAAGACAGAAATAAACCAGAAGTCAAATATCAAAGGTGCACAGCTAATTCTCCCCTGCATCAGACCAGTGAACCACAGGAGCATTGCTCTTTGCAGCTCTCCCACTTCCCTTCCCACCCCCAAGGCAGGCAGACACAACAACAGGACAGGACCCTGACCCTACAACAGGACAGGCCTGCAGTTTTGTCGATTCAGCTGGCATCCAGGTGTGATAGCACCCTAACTGCACTTTGTGACCCCCTAAAAGCTCTGCCTGTGGCTCTTACATAGTGACCTCCCTGGGATCTAGGCTTCAAGGATGAAGGACGCAGGGAGAGTTGGGGAGCCTGCCTGCAGATGAAGGTTAACACATCTTTATTTTTACAAAACTAAACAGACAAAGACAGCAGTTGCAGCTGCAGATGTACATGTAGTTCTGGATAAGCAAAGCTTCTTCACAAAACTGGCCCTGCAGCATCCCATGTCCTGGCCAAGATTTCCACTGAGCAAGGATACAGAGCCATACAACAGATTTGTCCATATTCTAAATCAGCAGAATACAAGCCATTTCTCATACAGAATCATTTAGAAGCTTTAATGCACCCATGGCATTCAATCTGTATTTACAGTCTTGATTTTTAATCCACAGGATCCTGGCCTCCCTCCAGTGCATGGGATGCACTTTCTAGCAGTGCAGCAGAACCCCATGCTAAAAGCTGCTGTCATAAGTGAGATAAGTGCAAGAGCAAAGATAGTTATAGTCAAAGCTACTGAATACTGCTGGGAACACTGGATTTTGTCTCTACTCTAAAGTGCTGACATGAAACAAGATTTCACACTAAACAGCTTAAAGTATTTTTTAAAAGTGTTCTGCGCAAGGATGAAGTAGAAAATAAACAGTACGCAATCGTAAATCACTAGAGCACCACAGCAAGTATGCACTTAGAAGCCAAATTATGGCCATACAGGCAATTTTAAGCCAATCTTCTGACTGCTTGGCTCTGCAGGTTTAATATAGCTCTTTCAACTCACATTTTACACAACTTAAACCACATAAAATATATTGATAATCAGGCAGCAGTTCTTCCAGTTTTATTCAGATAGAGTTCAATTGTGACCAAAAGCTTGCTAAAGCAAGTTGAAGCAATAAAAATGTTTGCAAGTTAACCTCCTAAATGAATGTGCCATGTGTGTCTGATTACAAGTTAGCATATACACCTCACGATAAAACCCAGCCCTTAACCTGTACCTTTTCTGCTGCAGATGTGACGAATCCCTTCCTGCTTTCTGAAAAAGAAGTGGTGCTTAGGACCAAGGTATTTTCACATTGTCAGTGAGACACTCATTGCTTTGCCAGTAGGTATCACTGCACGAGGTCAGAAGCTGAGCACAGGGGAGAAAGAAAAACCACCCCTACCACCARCCATTTAAAACCTCAGCTCATCCCTGAAGCAGCTGCAGAAATGCCTGCAATTACCTCAGAAATGAGAAGCAGCTGGGTTCAGTTCCCGAGTCATCTTTACAAAGCAAACAAGGAGAGGGAGGGTCTTAGGGTCTTACATAATGAAGTGGAGTTGGGGCTGGTGGGAGAACAAGTGATGCTGGAGGAAGGTGTAGAGTTAAAAGGCTGTCAGCGTGACAGTTGGACAATCTGTCTAAAAGGCATTGTGGTTAGTTACTAAAGGGTTGGGGGAGAGTATCCTCAGTTTAAAAAAAAGTGTGTTATCACAGCAGAAGATACTGAATTTGGATGTGTGAGCAAGGCATGGTTTCTTTGGGAAACACCAGCAAGAGCCTGGTGATTGATAGTCATGACTGCGCAAAGCCATTCTGGAGGTGGATCTGCGTATTTGTTTATTCCATCTGCTTCTTCCAGGGCACCCTGCAGATGGGAGGGATAAGAAAAGATCAGAGGAATTTTTTCTACCTGCCCTTTATCTTCCCAGCACACAGTCATATGTCTGTAGTTGCCATGTGTATGGCTAATAATGGAGCTGAGAAGAAACGGAATGGGTTGAGATGAAAAGAATAGCTTAGCAAAGTATTATGGATGTTCATCATCTTCTTTTTCTGTTTCTTGGTTGTGTGTAGGGAGTGACCTTGCCTGTATAATGATCTATTTGCAAGTTTGTCACTGGAAATATCATTTGTACAAAGAACATTTATATATTTGCATGTACACTTCTGTAGGGTGCCTGACCAGGTAATCGTAAAACCACTGAGAACTCACAGCACTACGATCCATTCAGGACCATATGATACCACAGTCATATATATGCGGATAACAGTGGGATTCCCCTTTAAAAAGTGAGAAGCATTTTTCCTTTTATTTTTATTTTAAATATGACTATTCTGCTTGATCCTTATTCTTTGCTAGTGATAAGTATGCATTCAGCGTCTTTATTGTCCCTACATTTTCACAAGGAAAATTAATCTTATGGAATCATTTAACAAAACAGATGACATGAAGGTGCTCTCTTAAGGGAGAAGACAAGTCATTTCCTGCTTCACATGAAATGAATGGGGAAAAATAATGTCATGGCCAAGAGGCAGAAAGAATCAAATCTCAGTTTGTATGCATGATTCACGATTCATTCTTGGGGTGATGAATGAAGCAGCACACTTCCCGATATGTAAGTCTTTCCTCCCTGTACTTGGTTTTGCATCGTTTGTAGAGTTAAAACGATTAAAAAGTACTTCACCCTCATGCTCCCTATAGGAATTCAGATGCTCAAGAAACTCTATCCTTTCTGGAACACATTAGTTTCACAACAGGTAAGCAGGAAGTGAAGACACTGAGTAATCCAGGAAGCAATGCAACACTTCTCATTGCTGGATGGGATACATGGCCTTGATTTGAAATAAAAATATTCTACCTCTCTGTCCAACCTATTTTCTAAAATGTTGTAGATGTACACTTGCAAGAGTTAAAAGGGACATCTCCAAAAAGAGGTTCAAATGGCTCACAGTAATTATGTAGTGCTTACTAGGAAGGGAAAGCTAAAGATCATATGAACTGTTACAGGTAACTTTCCCATCTTTTATCTCCATAGAGTATTCCTCATTTCCACTAGGCAAGATATCCTATAGATTCATGCCATAATTAATGCTCTTTAACTATAATCAGCTTTATAGCACATTTTACAAAGAGACAGGGAAGTTCATGCAAATCTGACCAAGTGTCTTCATTTAAAACAGCACTGTCAAACCCATGTCATTCGGTCCTTTATGGAAAAAGATGAACTTAAGAGATCTATTTTCCATTCTTTGGCTTGATACAGCTGTTAGTGCTGTTGCTAAAAGCCGGTATTCATCTTTGAAGATAAGCTGCCCACATGTCTTTCTGGGGTTAGCCAGATGGTCGTAGTGCACTACTGATGCACAACTGCAGTGTTAGTACAGGCTGAGTGGAACTAATGAGTGGAAGCGTGGGTGGGATGCTCAATGGCTTAAACATTTGTTTCTTTTTTCTTCTTTAGATGATACTGGTGGTCCATGCAAGCTAGCAACCTTTAACTTCAGTTAAGCTTGTAGGTGTAGGATTCCCACATTTTTTTCTTAATGTGTGGATACTAATGAGAGCTTGCCTCATCGTACATCACCATCAGATATGCCATACTCATAACTAACTAAACCACATCTAAAAGTATATTTTGTACTTCACACAAAAGTAAAAGCATGCTAAGATTTCTCATATAGTTACTATTAACGTGTTTATAAAGTTACTTTAGAGGGTAGATACTTTCCCAGACAGTATTACAAAACATTATTTAACAAGGATATACTGAATACTGATTAAAAATAGCCCTGCATTTAAAACTTAAAAGCTATATCTTATTGGTTAGCTTGGCAATGCAGTTAGACAAGAACCCTTGCACTGCTTGGAACATTACAGATTCATATCTGATTTTTGCTGCAATTGCTACTTCACCACTGTTTTTTCTAAACCGTGTTATTGTGCTTAATGATGCTATCAACAGCCTGAGACACAGCAATAGGGAAGGGAACGCAAGAGCTCTCCCGGGAGAGCAAGAGCACAGAAACCCAGCAGTGAAATGAGTGACCAAGAGCCCAAACAATCCAGTTGTTTTCTGTCAGAGGCAGGCTAAAACTGACTCTTCCAAAGAAAACAAACCCAACCTTTCTGTTCCTCCAGCAGTCTGCCTTGTCTATACAAAATCTGTTCACATCACACAAAGCTTCATGAAGAGAAAGAAAGCCTTCTTGACCCCCAATAGAGGCCCATGAATTCTAAGAAAAAAGTTTTCTCCTTCTGGGTGATTTTTAGACCTATATAAATCACTATCTTAAACACTTTACAACTTTAGTTATCTTTTCACTTAGCACTCATCTTAGCATTTCAAAACGGCATCCCACAAACTATCAGTTTAAATATAGAAATACTTACTTAGAAGATACTTTGCGGTCATTCATATTTCATTTATTGTACTAAAAATTAAACTATAACTAAAATCATATGCCCTTCACTTTGCTAGGTATTTTGTATTCTTCCACTATTTCTCTTTTAAACTTTGTCAACACTAAGAAAAAATAAGGAGAGTTAGACTGATTTCCTAGGAAAACGAACCATGTACAGTCACAGCAGATCTACCTTGGCTTGTGGCCTGAACCACAAGGCTTATATTCTTCATTGCTACTCATAACTTTCAGCTTATGTTTTCCAGAGTTAAATTCCTGAGTTAGACACCATAGTTCCTGCAGAAAATAATATAACACATTGTAAAGGGAGAGTTAGGAGTACCTGAATGGGACTTGCAACCGCCAGCACACTGGCTGGAGAGAAGCTGAAGAAACACCCTGGGAACACCAGAGAGAGAAGTACGGTTGCAATTCAGCCCTCTCTGAGACATAGGCTCTTCCTTGCAGCTTGAGTTCATCTCCTCTCTCTGAAGCTGAGATTCAGAGCTTGGATATCCTCCTCTAGACACTGGCACCTGGGCAACATTTCTCATTTCAAGTTCGGCAGAAGAAAAGCAGTGGGATGCAGCTCTTCTTTCCTCCCCCAAAGGACACAGATGAAGTCTTATGGCTTAAGGTGATTTCTGAAAAGTAATTTTCCACTTTGATTCCACTCTTTCAGCATGCATGCCCACCTTCTGTGTACAAAACCTGACTTACCAGAGCTGAGACTGTCTCCTAGCACTCCTTTTGCCTTGCCACTACCCAAGCACATGGAGCACAGACTGAACCCATTTGCCTCGGTTACTTTTTATTTCCTATGGCCCCAAAAAGGAACCCCATAAGTGTGTGTTGTCACCTTCGGCTACCGTAGTAATGGCAGCATTCATTATCAGTACTGTTCATTAGTAAACTGCTAGTACTGTTAGTCTTTTGTCTGTTGCCAAACTCTTTTATTCAACATGAAGAATATGGCAAAAGCCTGTCTTACATTTACATAAACAGCAACTCCATTTTACTGTTTGTTTTTTCCTCTACAGTCAAAATACCTTCCAAATCATTCCTATTGTTGATAGGAGGAAGAAAGTAACCCTTTAAACCTTCAAAAAACAGTATTTTTCTAAAGTTTTCAGTCTCAAGTGAATAGCACTGAAATGCCTGGTACATAACAAAGCAATCACAAGTACAAGGACTGGCAGCTTTGAAAAAATCAAAGCTGTCTGTATGAAATGTTTTTGTCTTAGTTTGGATAATGAAAACCGACCACAAGTCATTGCAGTGAAGCACTCATTTTTCAAATTCTCGGTAGGATGCCAATATGGGCAAGCAGAGAAATCAGGGTGTCACCATAAAGCGGGAAGCCGTCTGCCCCCACCTCCTACGGGTACAAGTTTTCCTGATGACCATGGAGGTCGGCAGGTCTGCTCATGCAGCCGATTGCCTCAGAAGATATAGACCCTGCGGTCAGTGAAGCAGCACAGCCTGAAAACCTGAGATACAGCAGTAGGTTTTTACATCGTTTCTTATGATTTCTGTTCACATTTCCAATTTCTAGAAGAAAACTTCAGCGAATTCATCCTTCTGGGATCGTATTGATGCCAGAGGTGTTATAGCATGAATTATTTCAGTCCTGAGAAGCTAAGTAGCATTGGGCCTTAGTTTTTCGAGGTACTAACGGCATTTATTAATTCCCTGACATGCAGCTAGGTTAGAGTCTTACTCATAAAATATCTGCAACCAACTATCAGGCTTATCTGTAGTCTGTTAAAACAAGCAAAATTAGACACCCATAAAAACCCACAGACATTATATGGTGTTTCCAAGCCACGTTATTTATGATAATCAGCAGCTGTGAAAGTGAAGTCCCTCCACATAAATACAGAAGACATCTCTCTTGGCAATTGTTCATCAGACCGGACTGTGGAGTCAGCAGAGGATCGAATGCGAATGACGAACCGCACAGCAGCCCGCTTGTGTGCCTGTACCCCGGGGAAGGGCGGGCACAGCCTTGACTTTTAAACAAGAACTCATAAACAGAGCCAAGATGCTGAAAGCCATCATTATAAAGCCTGAGACAAAATGAAACAACAACAACAACAAGCAGTCGGGTAACCTTTTTGAAGTGGATGTGCTCCTCTTTCACTGTTTTCTGAATCTTCTTAAATTTTGATTGGCTTTAGATTTGAAAGCAATTGGCAGGTGGTCAAAATTTAAAATTGATGAAGTACAATCGGTCTGTTCATGGGACGCTTGGAAAAGAAAATAATGATCTTTCAGACAAAAATGTTCTGAGGAAGCTAAGCCACCATGTCAACAGATAAGAAAGCAAACTGTGGTACTGAAATGGCTGGAGCAAACAGTATTTAAAAGAAGGTTTTGTCCTGGAGGAGTTGTGGCAAATTTAGAGGGCTCTGTACTTGGTGATCTTTAGGATATCCTTTTATGCTTCCAGGGCATTCTGGCAGTATAGCAAGGTCCAGGGGGTCATACCTAATTTGTATTAATCGCATTAGTCCAGAGGGGTGACCTGAAAAATTGCAGTTCATAGCATGAAGGAATGACATGCCCTGTATTGATCCAAGAATTGAAAAATGTTGGCCCCATGTAGCATAGTCTAAAAAGATACACCCAAACAAAAAAAGCCTGTGAAACACTGTTGAGGTGCCTTTGACCTGTGGACAAATTCAAGAAGGCATACAAAACATATGCAAGCTAGCCTCTCCTTGGCAAGTTGTGGGGCAGTGTTGTATCACTTTGTGTCTATCACTTACTCTCCTCCCTGCACAAAAAGCRGCAAACATAACAGGACAGACGCCAGGTCGTGGCTCAGCAAAGTACCTGGGATCCTAATGCCCCCCTGGATCCCGAGGGCAGCCTGTGAGATGTTAGGAGTTTGATGAGGCTCATGACTTCTGCAGTTCTTGGACTTGGATTTGAATATCGAATTTGATCTACTTTTGCATCTGTATGTCTGGCTGACATGTCATTGTCTGTTGACTCAAGATCAGAGAAAAGTGTGAGAGACAGAAAAACTAAGGGTTTGTAACAGTGTCGCTCAAACTGTGACCTACCTGAGGATTTGGAAAACTACTCCTGCCTTCAACAATGAAGTCAACAAGATTTGGCAATCAGTGGGACCAGCCTGAAAGAGGGCGGATTTAGATTGGATATAAGGAAGACATTTTTTACAATGAGGGTAGTGAGACACTGGAACAGGTAGCCCAGAGAAGTTGTGGATGCCCCATCACTGGAAGTGTTCAAGGCTTTGAGCAACCTGATCTAGTGGAAGATGTCCCTGCCCGTAGCAGGGGGGGATTGGACTAGGGGCTCTTTGGAGGTCTTTTCCAACCCAAACCGTTCTATAGTTCTGTGATTCTTTTCATGATGGAGAATTAACATTTTGGTACCTTACGAAGAAGGGTTTGGGACACACAGTTACATCTCTTCAGCAAATCGAGGCCTCTTTATTGGCATCTATCATATAATATATAGGTAATTCCCAGAGTAAAATTGGCAATAATAGCTTCCTTTCCCTTCCCTGCCAAGAAGTGCTGTTACAGGTAGAGAACTTACGTTTATAAGCCTACCCCAGAAGAATCAATGTTCCTTTTGGTCAGCCAAGCAACAGCTCTCAGGGGCACCAGCCAGTGTGCTGCAGCAAAGGCTGGCCTTTTTCTAAGCAGGAAAGTAGGAGCAGGGATGCGATTAAGTAAAGGATCTATTCTTATGGGTTTACCAGTTGTCTGCTGGAGTCACTTGAACAGGTTGGGGCAGTAAAGGGAGGGCAGCAGGCAGTGTGTGGAGCTGGGGAGGGGATGGAAAAACTGTAACTAATAGGCACCTTTTCATCTTTCCCTCTCTGTTTTCTTTCCAGTGGTGCCCAGATAGGGGACAAATCTTCCCATAAACAGTAATCCTTTAGAAAGTGCTCAAGTACGGCTGTTACTTAACTTCCTGATTAGTAGCAGTCACCACCTGCTACTTCTGCTCCTCATTGTCCAGCATAATGGAAGTGTTCATTTCCCTGGCTGTGAAAAGGTAATGGGAGGGGAGTYCCTCTTCTCTGTTTTGGCAAAAAGAGCAACAGTCCCTCCTTTTCTCCTGTAACTAATCCCAGACCATATTTATCCAAGAAAATAAAATTCTATTTCTGCTGACAAATAGCTGGATAAGGCAGATTATGAATACTAAAAAAAACCCACAAAAGCAATCATTCTGATCTCTTTGAACTAAATTAAGGGTTCCTGCTGCAGGGCATTTTTATTGCCTGACCATGGCTTTGAGATCCCAGAAAGCACTAAGCAAAGGCAATATATTCAATATTTTTGACACCTCAAACATGCGAAGACTTTGCAAAGACTTCTGTTTTCCTCAAACCTTACTAGCTGAAGCTGCCAAGAGAGCTGCACATGTTGCCTTGAAAGACAGCTGTTAAAATAGTCTCCTTTGATCAAAATTCTTCCATGTTTATAGCTAGAGCAAGATAAAGTATTACAGGATTTTCTTAGCACGGACTGAAAATCGTAAAAAGAATGAAACTTGCAAAACCTGAAAAGTGCATTTGTCATGAGCGGGCATAACTTTTGAAATGTCAGTTAAAAGGAGACAACCCATGAATAGACTACGAGGATTTTCAGACTTTCTATTTCCCTAAAGTCCTCTTTTGTTTTACACTGGGAGTGGTGGTGTCTCTTCCTAGGGAAGCACAGGCAGGCAGTAGATTAGTCCTTATTTAGATGGTAAGTTCCAGCCTATTTGAATTGTATTAAGCATTCTCCTTACTTCTGTGGGATTTGTCATAAATCTTGAGTAAATATACTTAGAGCAATCTCAAAGACTGAAGTTTTGATTTCTCAGAGGGCTCAAATCTTTAAGCCTTAAAACTTCTCTTGTTTAAGGGAGATAAAGCAAAAGAATCTACTTGTCAAAACAAACACGGGGGGAAAAAACCCTCAGTACAACCCTAGACATTATCTCAATGGGAAGTGGCACTCATTCGGGGCTTTTCGGCAGCATTCTTTGCCCAGGAGTGAAATCTATTATAGGAATTAGTACTGCCCCTTAAAATGGTAGCATCACTAAGCAGCAAATGAATCCTACTCTCTTTCCCTCTGTTTTCCTATCCATTCTCCTTCTTCTAAACAGTATTCAAAGGTTTCTTCAAAGGTCTTCATCCTATCTTTGTTGCCATGGTCTCTCACAGAGTTGAAACAACATTTTCAAAACTAATGCCTGCTCTAAATGCATTGTTGTTGGGATGCTGAGTCAGTTCTCTGCTGACTAGGGTGAAAGAAAAAGAATCTTTGAAAATCAGTTTTAACATTCAACTAACCTGAATGGGGAAAAGCAAGACATCTATACACTGCTAGACAGAAGCAAAACTTTTCAGGGGTGAGATGCCTTGTATTTTGGGAAGAAAACCAAATTGTCTTGAAGTTTTTGTGTCAGCTATGCTGGTTTTACTCTTTCTTTTTATTCATACCAGACCTGAGAAAGACAATCGCTTCTCAGAAGGAAAAAACAAAACCCACAGAAGAATCCTGTTGATTAAGACACACCTCCCCCCCCAACTAAACCCTTGCTGGGGGCGTGACAGAGGATGCTTGGTATGCATTGGCAGTGACAAGGCAGGGCTAGCTTTGGCACAGTTGAAATGAGCAGGGGGAAATGATGAAGCACCACCATTATTTCTAAGGGAACTAGCAAGATATTTTGCTTGCATTCAGCTTTTCTGTTTGCCTCTCGTTTAACTACTTGCATGTTCCTCGAAACAAGGTCCATCTCTAGCACATGTATTTGTACAGCACATAGGAAAACAAGCTTACTATCCTAATTTGAACTGTTAATCTTTACTATATAAATAAGAACACCTATTTGCTATGTAAATTAGAGCACCACACACTTCATACATGCATTTCAAGCAAAGACAAGATCTTTGTCACAGACTTGCTTACATGAACTTTAAATTGTTTTTAGCTGCCTGGCTTCAATTTTTTATAGATCCTTTGAACATCTGTCCTTAGCCCATGGCATGCTAAATTCTGTATATTTGTTCATTATTCCTAGGGGAGGAATTTGCATGAAAATTCTGTTCGTCTAATTATATGCCTCAGCTAGAGAAACTCTATTCATCTGTCTGCAGCAAATATCACCTTTATGAAACAGATGATGACTTTGCCAGAGACTTTCTGGACATTGTAGCAACTGAAGGTTTTATAGCCTACATTTGTAATATGGGTCATAAACTGAACTGAAGGAAAAAAAAAAACTTAGATCATTACAGTGCTTTTGAAGACAACCCTTCATCTTCAGGAAAAAATCACAGTTTAATGGAGAAAGATGTTTGCAGCAGCTTATTAAGGGTAAAATGCAGCCTCCCCTGCTACTTGTATCTCTCTGTGTCAGGGAATTCAGGTGGTGAATGAAGAAAAGCTCGACAAGGATCTGAAAACACAGTGGAAGAGCATGTTGTCGGTCTCGATCTCCGAGATAGATGGGGGACTGAATATTGGAAGCATTTCAGGGTGACAGGATGCAGAAAAAAGAGTAAAATAGGGCAAGAGTTCTTCCTGTAACTTAAAAACCGCATGAGTGTGAAAGTGCATTCATTAAATGGGAATGGTAAGGAGCTTCCCAATTTTTCATCCTATGGGATGAAGATGGATACACTGAAACAGAGCTGRTGATCATGGGGTTTGCTGTTTCCAAAGCTGTCCACATTGTAGGAGGTTTAAAGGTATTCCTAAAGAGACTGTATGCAGACTGCACATTGTGTGTATACTCCTCCTGCTCCTTTTTTTTTCCCTTTTATCTGTGACCACCTCGCTTTTTCCCCCCATGGTTTTAATTTACATAACTCTCACCTTTTCACCTCTAAATCCTTTCCCTCCTGGTCTTTGGAATTTCCTCTTTTACTTTTTCTTTCTGTGCTATTTGTCTTCCCTTGCTCATAATTCGCTAATTTTCACTAAACTTTACTTTTCCATGTTCTCCTAAATTCCACCCTCCCAAAACTTTCTTGTTCCCTTTTTCCAGCCTGTTCTTGGCTTTAGTGTCTTTTTTAACACTGTTTATACACTGTTGCTGGGGCTTCCATGGCCTTTTTAAGGTCTCCTCTATTTATTTCCATTCTCTGATCAGCCGTATCAACCCATAAATCCTATARCCTAATCTACCATGCACCCTTCTTCCTAATCAATCTACCTCATCATCTGAAATCCATTTCTCCAACTAATTTCTTTTTTGGATACCAGTGCTATGCATCTGCATTGATCTTTCGACTATCCACCGCTCAGATCCTTCCAGGTTCATTTATTTTCTGTCCAATAAGCACCTCTTCTAATGAGTAAATTCTCTGAGCTCCTCACTATGTATTTCATTATCCTCATCTTCTTCCTAAATGGGTTGCCCTGTTTTTTGCCCACTTGACCAAAATCTCCCTCCTTTCCATACCCATCACAGTGGCATCAGAGATCCCGACGACAAGAATGAAATGGAGAACGCTCTCCCCACTTGCCAGCCTGGGCTTCCCCTGCCATCTTCCTTCCTCATAGCTTGTGGACTTTCTATGGAAATCGTATTTTCCCTAGGGAGCCGTCAGTGGGATTCACACAGCCGTGGGCAGAGGAGAGCAGCGCCTCTCGTGCTGCCTGCCTGCCGGATGCACTGCAACCGCCTGCTTTCACTCCCGACGGGTCGCACCAGAAGAGGGAAGAGCTCTCACCCTCATCCCCATCCGTACAACACGGCTGGCTCTGTCCTCTTCTCCTTCTCGGGCAGATTCGCCAACTGCCGTGCACTACCTCCGGCAGAAAGTGAGGCAGGATTTGGCCCCAAATCAAAGACCTCACCAATGTGTCATACAAGTTAGCATGAATGTCTGTCTCTGCTTGGGAAGGGCTAAGAGCTAGAATAGCAAGGGTATTTCAGGTCAGGCCTGAGGCGAATTAGCAGACAAGTTGTGAAGCTTACACAACATGTGGCCACATTATGTGTGGCTCCAGTCAGCGCTAATAGCCTGTCATTGAGCTCCATGTTTAAACAATTTGAGCAAACAGCAAACACAGAAGATGGGAGGAGGGAAAAAAGGGCCTTCGAGGAATAAGAAAGATCAGGCTACTTAGTACACTTGGCAAGCAAATATTGCAGCAGTGAGGACAGCAGAGTATCTACCTAGGTAGGTAGAGACGTGACCCAGTTCCTGCCGTGCAAAAGTAACGTAATATGAAACCAAAAATATGTAAGTTGTCCAATTTTAAAATTCACTCAGCCAGCAATTTTTAGAGCTACATAGGAAACCGATTGTTGGTTTAGGCCGTGTCTGATCATGTGAATTAGCTGAGAGAAAAAAAATATGGTTTTGGTATAGCAGCAAGGAAACCAAAAAAGGGGGGGAAAAGGAAAAAAAGAAAAACAAGTTTTAGTAACAACAAAGAGTAAAATTCAACCACATCCATATAAATAACATTGATGCTAGTGTTGGGAAGTAAATATAAAAATATTTTAAAATAGAAGAACTTAGAAACCATACTGCATTGTTTAGTATGAAAATAATAGCCTTTCGAGCCAGTACTGTTAGAGAACGTATTTAATCCAGTGCAGAATTGGCTATGAAACCGTCCACTCTACCATGGGAATGCTTAGCTCAGTATCTGGTAGGTTGCCAGCCATTTAAAATGTTTTTGTGTTGGTTTAATGATTGTTCCCATGAGCACCGATGGTAAGGGTTGACATTAATTAAAATACTAAGTCATCAGAGCTTGCATTGTGGGGAGAGGGAGAATGGGCTGGATCCAATTGTCTTCAAGGTTTCTTTGGCCTTCCACATTTTTCTCTCAGATGCATCATACATGCCAAGTATCCTCTTAGCTGAGGTATAACAATGTAAACAGACTGTCTCTGCAAATATAAAGTAATCTTTTTAGGTTTTCCACACACTTTTCATTTAACTGACTAGAGGACACTCATTAAAATCAGCTAATCATGTAATGTGGCTGTGTTCTGAATGCTAAACAAAATGCCTAAATGAAAGAGGATTTTAAAACACTGTCTGCCTCTCTTAATTTATTTCTACTGTATACTCAATGGCACACAATACAGTAGGAATTCTGGGCCCTATCCTCATTAACCTCAAAACTCATTATCTCATATAAAACCAGGCCCTTTCCGTAGAGTGTGTTAGAAAAGGTATGAAAAAGCATGTTAAAGATAACGTGTTTGGGCACACACTCTTGAAACACAATGAAGGACTTTGCTTAGAACTGTGAAATTAATATAGAGTAGTACAAAATCCTGAGTAAGACCCGCTGCTAAAATGATCTTTGCATAATCTGGATAGAATAGCTATCTTTACGCAATTCTCTCTTATTTTATTAAATAACTACTCGAGATCCAGATCTTCAAAGGCACGCAAATAGGAATAAGTCACTTAATACCTGGAGTCCTCGAAAGGTCACGTAGAGAACGAGTAAAGAGGCTGAGCTTTTCTATTCCTCCTATCTATTCAGCATGCCTGAGTTCCCATCCTACCGGCAGGGGCTTAATACTGCAGAGAGTGAGCATGCAAGAAGGAACGTTTATGCTGTGTGTAATGTGATCAATAGCCTAAGAATGAAGACCTCTGGGTTGAACAACGTGAAGAAGCAAGCCAAGCCTACATAAATACAATGGGACATTTTCACAGTAAGCAATATATAACATAAAGCAGACTGCTGGTCCCATGCAAAAGGTAGAATAACCCTTTCTTTTCAAAACACGTTTGCTCCTTTGGATCAGAAGTCAGGCGATACTGTGACTTTGGGTCACCTCCCCACATCAGGGGAAAACCAAAACCTAAACGAGGTGCCTGAAGCCAGTCACTTTCCCAAGCTCGTTCACTAGCACGTGGCACGGGGCTCACGCCGCTTCCCTGTGACACCGGCGGGCTGTGTAACAGAAGTCCTCATCTCTGAATATCTGCAGTGCAACCACCAAGGTGCTTTGCAAGTACAGACATCACTCAGCAAAGGCTCCTTTACTTTGTTTGCAGATGTAGACCCAGGCCTTCTCCATGCCATCCGGACATCAAGCAGGGGGCAGGGGTTTAGATCACCACAGACAGAAGATTTCTGTGACAGCAAATCTGGGAAGATGGGAACACCCTTTGGCTTTTTGGTGTGAATGTTCTCTGAATAATCTTTTCATATAAAAAACTACTAGGCCTTTGAGTCCTTCAGGAGCTCATCCATGTAACATGGAACAGTGAGAGCAGCCAAGGGAGGTCCTTGCCCATGTACATGAGGGCAGGAGGCCTGATGTCCTCCTGGGGCTTTTCTTCAGTGGAGCCATCTATGAACACAAGGTTAAAAGGCTTTGGGTGTTTTTTAATTATTTTTTTATTTTGAAGTGTTGTTTTTTCTTTTTAGTTTGGTGGGTTTTTTGGTTGGTTGGTTTGGTTTTGTTTTTTGTTTTTTTTT